>VXBC01000332.1:177239-335836 GCA_013399945.1 Ploceus nigricollis
CTCTTCTCTTCTCTTCTCTTCTCTTCTCTTCTCTTCTCTTCTCTTCTCTTCTCTTCTCTTCTCTTCTCTTCTCTTCTCTTCTCTCTTTTTTTCTTCCTTTGCTGACTTTTGTGTGCATTGTCTTTTCTCTTTCCATTTCCACTCCTGAGAAGACTCCACTGCACTATTTTACAGAACAACCACCTATCACAACCTGAGGAATAACATAGTCCACAGGGAACTGAAGAGGAACACAAAGTATAGTGGTCATTTGGGGTCTGTCTGGGTGAATTTAGAGGTGTCTTGGTCTACTCTTTGACTTCTGGTTATTTTAGAAGGGTCCTCTGTCACCCCACTTGGTGCACTGCATCCAAGAGCATCCCTCATTCTCTAAAGAGCACTGACAGCAGATTTGGACTGCCCTGTCCCTTTGCAAAGCAACCATTGGCAACTTACAGGAAAACCTGGAAATTATCTACCTAATACAAAAATGGAAATGAGCACTAAGAGAATTGAGATTGTTCAGCCTGGGGAAGAAAAGGCTTTGGTGTTACTTAATTGCAGCCCTCTGGTACCTGAAGAGAGCTGACAAGAAAGATGGAGGGAGACTATTTTACAAGAGCATGGAGTGACAGGACAAGGGGAAATGGCTCCAAACGTAAAGAGAGTAGGTTTAGATTAGGGATTAGGAAGAGATTCTTTACTGTGAGGGTGGTGAGACACTGGATCAGATTCCCCAGGGAAGTTGTGGCTGCCTCATCCCTGGAAATGTTCAAGATCAGGTTGGATGGAGCTCAGAGCAACCTCTTCTACTGGGAGGTATTCCTGCCCATGGCAGGGGGGTTGGAACTAAAGGTCCCTTCCCACCCAAACCATTCCATGATTCTATGAAGATGGATTTATTGTAAAATTTGTAACAGCTGTACAAATCATAGCTGAGATGACATGTAAAACAATTTAAAATATCATTATCCTGCAATGCTCCTGAGCTAAACTTTATTGCACAGCAGTACAATAATTCTAAGTAGGCTGAGAAAACAAGGTGAATGGCAGCTTTGTAGGTTGCAAACAATGCGTGTGTGATTCATATCTTCAAAACCTGTACACATCTGTGTCTTAATCAAAGCAGTGCATCTGAGATAATTATTCACATGTATGATGACCCTAAAAGTCATCAATTCTACACATCAGACACTTCGGTCACAGGAAAACTATCAGTACGATTATTGTGAGCAGTAGAAAAAATGTTTATGAAATGGAGTTTAAAACTTCATAAGCAAGAATGGAATTAATACACTCAAATTTTCCTCTATAATCCAGCTTGAAGAACCTTGCAAAGATAAATGCTAGACCTTTAAAAGCAGGGATGATAAAGATAATTAATGGAAGCTTAGAAAGATAATAATGTCTCAAATCCATGTAGGGTATAACTATTGCTCAGCTTTTGAGGAAAAGGAAGATAAATTATTCAGTCTTACTCCATCCCAGCATGAAACAAAAATTCTAAAGGAAACAAGCTGTTCAAAAGCAAAACTGTGATGACTATGCCAAGATAGGAGTTAGGCTCAGAAGACCTAAAATAAATCCAAAGTTCTGGTATTTATTGGCCGATGAGGATTCTGGGTATTGTTTTAAAGCAAACCATCAAAAACCTTTGCCTTGGGAAATATACTGAAGAGCTGATTCAATTTTAGGATTTTGTCAGGATATTATAGAATGCTTTTGGTTGGAAGGGACCTCTGCAGATCATTTGGCTGTCTCCTGCTCAAAACAAAGCACATTTTAATGTTAGGTCAGAGTACTCCTGGTCATGTGCAGCTGAGTTTGTAGTGTTTCCTATGGAGATTCTGCAGCTGTATTGGGACTTTCCTCAGTTTTGGACCCTGCATGTGCAACAAACAGGAGGAGCCTGTAGTTGGTAGCAAGGTGGGGATCAGTCTCTTCTCCCACATAACAAGCAATAGGACAAGAGGAAAGCTGCACCAGGGGAGTTTTAGACTGGATATTGGGAAACATTTCTTCACTGGAAAGATTTATCCAGCATTGAGAACAGGCTGCCCAGGGAAGTGGTTGAGTCACCACCCCCAAAGGTATTAGAAGACCCGTACATGTGGCACTTGGGGACATGGTTTAGTGGTGGCTGGGCAGTGCTGGGCTAATGGCTGGATTCAATGATCTTAAAGATCTTTCCCAACCTAAATATTCCTGTGATTTTATAAACAGCAAGAAGCACTGTTTTACTGAGAGGATGACAGAGCACCGGCACAGGTGTCCCACAGAGGACTGGAGTCTCCTTCCTTGGTCAAGGTGAAGCTGCTTGATACTCAAGGTCCTCTGAACATAGTTCTGGGCAGCTGGGTCAAGGTGAACCTGATTGAGCAAGGGGGCTGGACCAGACAATCTGCAGAGGACCCTTCCAACCTCAGTGATTCTTGTGTTTCACTTGCCAGCTGACAAATGTTTCACTTGATGCATTACTTCAGTGGTTTTGAAAGCATGGGCTTTGTATAACCCTTTGGAATTAAAGGATAACTTTAATTGTATATATTATTATAATATAAGCAGTATATAATCTTAAACATTCAAATGACACAGCCAAGAAAGCTGCTTCTTCTTGGTGTGTTCGAGCAACAACTTAGTAGCAGTAAATATTATTCACATACTTCCCAGTGCTTTGTTTCAGGATTTC
Source organism: Ploceus nigricollis (assembly GCA_013399945.1). NCBI lineage: Eukaryota > Metazoa > Chordata > Aves > Passeriformes > Ploceidae > Ploceus > Ploceus nigricollis. Next base: position 179,908 of record VXBC01000332.1, read on the forward strand.
CATAGAAGACCTGTGATCATAAACAGTAAGAAATAATGCTATGATATGAAGAATTTATAACTAGTTATTATTCATTATTTATAAAGTGGGTGCATATCATTTTACACACAAACACCAGTTCACAGACAGCATTTATTTCTGTGTAGAACTTCTACAAGCTTTGTTTTCCTAAGTGAACCAGTTTGGTCATGCTAAATTGTAGTGGGTAACAACCATATATGTTTCAGCTTGACAGGAACAGAGGACAACCAAAACCAGCAGAGGCAGACCAACCATCGGGAGAATTTGGAATAGTCAGCTCCTCCAAACTAAAGTAAACGTGCATTTTGTTTCCTGAAAAGTGCCCACTTCATCCAAGAACAGTGTGTTACAGCAGCTAACCATCACTTGAACGTTCAGTAATGCCTCAAATTCCAAGAGAAACCCCAACAAAATAACTTGGTTATCCTTTTACACACACTTCTTTTAAAATAAATGTGAGATTATAAATCTTCATCAGAGGTGCTTCTACAGAGTGAAACTAGAGTCAGGAAAAAGTGTGAGGAATTTCTTCCATGGTCTCCCTTAGAGTGCTCTCACAGGCATTGACAAGGAAGCTCTGTTTTGCCCACTGCCAAGGAAGTGAGTCCGTGTATTTCCATTCCTGCAGGAGATGTCTGCACCTTGTGGCACTGTGGGGACGAGGGAGCATCGCTGCTGTAACAGGACTCCCGGCGCTGCCGCCCTCCCTCGCAGCAGCCCAGCCTGCCCACACCTCATGCCACAGAGTCACAAGATCCTCACACTCCTCTTCAAGGTCTGGGCATTTTTTCAAGAGGATTTTCAGGACTGTAGGCAGGGCAGTGGTGATGCTTTAACATCAGTCTGGAGTGTCAGCCCTGGCTGACCAGAGCTTCCCGGTATGCCCGGAGCACTTCAGCCTGTGTCCAGTGTTTGAAGGTGCAGCATTCCCGGTTCAAAGAGCCAGAGCGCAGAGTTTAATGTTCTGTTTATCACTCCCAGAGACAAATTTATTTTTGTGTCTGTCAGCTTCACAAGCTGTATCAAGGAGGAACTGAAGGCCCATGGAAATCATAGGGAGAAGTAAAGCTTTTCTCCCTTCTATTTCTTTCTTTCTTTTTATTAATTTGGTTAATTTCTTGATGACATCAAGAAAGTATTACATTTGTCATACATACAATGCATTTTCTTTCTGCTATGCCTTAAAACCGTGTTTTTTAAAAATTACCGTTGTTTTCCTGTTATAATAAAAACTATGGTATGCAGATATCCCACCCAAACAGTAGAGCAGCCCTCTAACAAACTGTTTACATCAGGCTCCTTTATACCTCAATCAAGCCATCCCTTCCCTCAATGATTTCTCTGACATTACCTTCTTCATGCAACGCCAAAATCAGAAATTACCTTGCTGAGAAAGTATCAGCTTTCTTGAAAATAATTTCCAGGCCCTACCTATTAAGCACTGACAGCAAAATAATAGGAAACCACCAAGTGATTCCCCGTAAAATTCTTTCTGTGGCCGTGTTTGATGCTGACAATAGCATTACATTCCTAAATTACAGCAACCAACCTCAGGATTATATGCACCTATGACTCAGAGAACCTGCCCTCCTTTAGAAGTGCTGCTCTTTGGAAATAAACCCTCTAGTAACCCACATCAAATCACAGACAAGGCAGTTCCCAGGCCTTTTTATCTTGACAGGAGGCTGGGACAAATTTTATAATGAAACACCCATGACTCCTGAATGACAGAAGTATATATTTTGCTTTATTTTGAATGGATAATCTGCAACTAATACATATGAAAATGATGTAATGCTGAGAAAGAAATAAGAAAATAAAAATAATTCTAAATAATTTCAAAGAATCAAGGACTTAAGTCCTTGATTTAAGGATTGATTTAAGGCCAACACAAATTTTATTTCGGTTTTAAGACTGATATTTATTCCTTTTGGAAGTCAAGAGATTTTTTCTTCAAAGTGCCAAAGCCCAGAAATACTCCTTTTTCTTTATCCAAAGCTGTCATGTTTATGACCTTGTAAGTATTTGGCGATGTCAATTAGGGCTTCAAAAATGCTGCCTTTCATCTTCAAATGGAACTGGGCCTAGAAACTGGCCAGACCTCTTAGCTCTTTCAACAGATGATAAACACACTGCAAGTAAAAAAATCCAAGCAGCTTTTTATGACTTTACAGATTAATGAGCATGCCAGGGCTTTCCAACCTATTTTGGTCCAATAAAGTATCTGCAAAAGTTGACAAATTAAACCCACATTTTGTATGTTCCAATTTCTACACTATTAAAAATAGGTACAGATGCATCTGAGAAAAAATACTGAAATGAGATGGCAGGAGGAAGTGGCAGATCATCAGCACAGTCTAAGCCCTAGGGCCACAGATCATTAGGAACAGGCTTTTAGAGAGGAGACCGGGAAAGACCTAAGACATATCCACTTTCTTCAAAGAGAAGAATCTGTTCCTCTGCTTCAATACCATGATCACATCAGTTTTGGAACTCATCACCAATCTCCCTTTGCTCTCTTCTGCCCTGGTGGTATGAATGTACCCTGGGAGTTTTAACTTTTCTGTAGTAGTGAAATGCGATTACTTCAGCAGAAGTCATTGCTCAGTTCAATTCACAGACGTTTTTTGTCAATTTGTATTTAGACGAAAGAAAAATGTGTCCTGAGAGTCAATGACCAAATCTATCTGTTTCCCCCTCTCATTCCTTGTTCAAGCTGTTGATTCCTCAAATTCAACTCTTAAACTCTCTGATTTGAGGATACAAATATGATACTATAATGTTTTGGTTTTTTTTATGCACCCTGCTGGTTTCAGCCTAGCTGGGCTGGTGTGATGGCACGTCATGGCCAACACAATTCACTCTTGTCTCTCTCTCCTTGTTTGCAGACTACTCACAAAAGCCTCAGCCTGGCAGCTGCAATCCAGTTAAATTGTGTGTCAGCCCAAAATGTAAATTTTACAAAGCTTAGTGAATTTTCAAGCCTAAAGAATCAGGAGAATGTGATTTGGGTGCCAGGGAAAACCTGCCCTTTTGTTCTGTTACAAACCATCAATGTTATGTACTCTGGGTATTGCTCTGATTTCCTAAGCATTCATGTCATAGTCTGCCATAATCAGAACTTCATGTGCATCAGAAGTCTCTGCTTAGGTGGGAACAGACTTGCATCTCATTTACCAATGAAACTAGAAATGACTCTATTTTAAAAATGTATCCAGAGGTAAAAATGTGTTTCTGGAAAATAAAAAATCACTGTTACAATTTGACATCCAGCAACTGAAGCCTTGTGTACCATCACAGTAATTTGCCAAAAGAATCTGAGGATCTTTAACACAGCTTTTGCCACTGGACTGCACTTGGGCTGGACTGCTGTGTCATGTCCTCACTGAAGAATCACCAGGCTGCTATCTGAAATGGTGACAAAAATACGCCAGCTCTCAGTACAAATCCTAGGGGACTAGAAGAACAGCTTTCACAGAGAAGCTGGAAGAGCAAATCCCATATATTTCATCACTGCATATTTTGACTGTTTTCTAGCAACTGTTGTATTCCAATATTTATAATCTCTCTCTTTATGCAAGCATCTTATGTTTTATAATAAAAAGAGTACATAAATTTCAGTTACCGTAGCAGAGCAAATTGTTGTATGTAATTAGTCATGTACAACATAAGGCGTAACTTGAAAAACAATTCGTGTTTATTCTTCCTCTGCTTAATCAATATTTTAAATATTTGTGGAAGCCATACACCAACTTCACAAATCACCACCTTCTAAGCGAGAGAAAGAGAACAGACAAGACAAATCCTGCAACCTACTGCAAATCATCAGCATCTGACCGGCTGCTGTTCAGGGAGCTACATTTTTTTGGCCCATGAAAGAAATAAGAATATAACATTTTACTTCTGTGCTGTTTCCCTTTATTCCTTCTCACAGTGCCTTCCTCAGCCACACTGACTTCTTTTTTCTTTAACATAAGAATTTTCTTCCCTCCCCACTTGTTTTTTAATGCTATTTAATTGCACTGTTGCACAAAGTCAGCGGTGGCTACTTCTTCGCCTGCTATCCTTGCCTGACTCTCCAGAGAGGTTAACAAATGTTTGATCATCACTGTCTTCCCTCCCACACCATAACCCGTGGCTAACCACAGTGGGATAAACTCTGGTAGCAAAAACACACAAGTCTTAAATGCTAAAGGAGTACTGTGAGAACAGGAGGCCACAATCACGCCTCAGTTACACTATTTAAAGACTTAAAGCTGCACAACTATCCCTGAGCTCAACTAGAGAAAATTTTATCAAAACTGAAGACTAGTGTTTTTGTAAAATTTGTCATAGGTTTAACCTTGAGAATAACAAATCATTAAGTGTTGGGGGGCTGAAAAACCAATTTATGCTCCAAGCAAAGGGTTTTTAAAATTAAGGTTGAAAAAAAAATTAGATCTCGCCTGGTGGTGCACAGATTCTGTTGATGTATCAATCTTTTCAGGCATTTAAAAATAATATAGAGATGATAAAAGTAAATGTTCTATAACCAAAAAATCTCTTGGTAATAAAATTTCAAATTACAGCCCATGACAACACTTCTAAATTGAAGCTGTGATACAGGAGCTTTGATGGAGAAAATTGTACAAGTAACTCGCAAAGTAATTCGGAAAAGCAACAAAGAATGAAGGTGCTGCTGAGATGAACAGAAAACATAGCTGGAATGGTGTGCAGCATCCTTAAACGAATTTCAGACTGTTCTGTTGCCAGTATCTTAAACAGTGCTGTAGTCTTATAAGGATTTCTTGGATAGTTTCCTTCGACCAATAAATAACCTCACTACAGAAAAAAACCCAAAACCCCACCATGTACAGAACCTGCCCTGAACTCAATCATCAGACACGGCTGCGCTCAGAGTCTGACAGATTGATCCAAACACAGAGTTTATTGGCAAGATTTCCACTTTCCTACGGACTACTGGTAGAGGGGTTGAGGAAATATCTCCAGCAGAGGACTCATCCCTCCAAACTGTGCTGCCTCCAGGTGCCAGACTGTGGCCCAACCCTGTGGGTACAGAATCAGGGTAGAAAAACCAAACTGAGTAAAAGAGTTGAAACTTTGCTCATAGTGGCACAGAATGAGCAGAAAACCCAAAAATCACTACCTCTGAGTGCCTCACTTTCCCTGTCAATAAATATAGTGGGTGTGCAGCATCAAACTATTTCTTAGAGGTTGATGAGGTCTAAATGGTTTTTCTGATATTTTCTGGCAGCCTCCAATGAAATGGGTTACAGCAGTGCAAAGTCTCATTTTGCTCAGCAAAAAAGCTTGGGAAAAGACAGCTTTTCTGTTTAAATAACTCAGACCAAACATCCATAACCACTTAAAGGTGGCAGATCCACTAAGTGTGATTTGTACCAAAGCATCTGTGGTAAGAAGGTTACAGGTATGCTTTGAGAATAAATTTCAAAGGTCTGCAAAGTATAATTAGTTCTAAAGTTCTCCTACACATTAATAATTAGTAATAAAAACCTTCTAAAGTCCTCCACAAATAGTAAAAAGCTCTTCCAGAAGCATGAAAACACAGACCAAGCCCAACCCCCTCACAGCTAGTCTTACATATCCTAAGCTTCCCCCTGATGATGGTTTCATTTTTTTCTCTCCTTTCCAAAGCTTTTTCTATTCATATCATGTAAGTCTGGCAAAGTCTTTAATCTTACATATATTTACATAATTTTAAAGACCATGGTTCAGCCAGATTAGGTAGACTAGTGGTCCTTAAAACAATTTATCTATAAATTCCCTGAACAATTCCATCACACAGCAATTCATACAGTCCATTTACATGTCAAAGAGAAAAGAAGTTTTTTCCCCCATTTTGAATTTGTCACTTTAGGATTCAGTTAACCTTGAGCTGAAGGATGGGAATATGACCAATATCTGCCAATACAGGTACCCAGAAGACAGATCCTGTCAAACAGGCTTCACTTCAGTCTTTGACAATACTACGGCTGTTTGATAACCCATAACTGAGGACGATGCCATGTATATGCATTTTTAATAACTACTGATTTGGCACTTTGGCAAAAAAGTCTGGAGCAATTATTAGCTATACAGACATGGAAACAGAGGGAAGGAGCAGTCTTATCCCCATGCAAGGGAATGGTGAGTCTGCTGCTGAAAGGATGCATATGGTTTGGGTGTCTAAGTTTTAGCACCCGTATTTTCAAAGGCAAACGAAGAACGGAGGGGATGCAAAAGATGTAGAGTTATTTGAAGGCTACCAAAACTGGTCAATAGCAGGAAACTAGAGGAACCAAGGACCAAAGGACTGAGAACAGACTAGATGATTTACAAAAAAAAATGAAGCAAACTTTTAACTGGGAGGATACTAATAAGAAGGAACCCAATCTGAAGGGCTACAGATGGTAGCTCTCTGTGGTTTGAGATCACCAAACCAGCTCTGGGAAATATGCTGAAGTCAAAACTGGTAACTGGACAGGAGAAAGAGTCCCTTCTGACCTCAGCCTGGGGCAGCACTGGTAGCTGTACTTATCTCCTTGGACAGTAAGACAAGGAGAACCAGGTTATCAATCTTCTTGCTTCGTGACACCTCATCCACTGCTCAACTCCCGTGTGGGGCACAGCCTTGCCATTGAGTTTAATGACCTGCCATAATGCTGGGGGAGGTTCAGCCTGCAGAAGGGCAGCTCAGCAATCAAATATCTCACTCCCAAAACAGAAGTAACAAATCCAGCTGTTAGATGTCACTTATCCCCCACGACCTGGTATCCCCAAAAACATGCTGACACAAATAGTTGCAAAAGGTAGGCAAGCCATGATCTCTCCACAGCTCAAGGCAACTTAGCACATGCTTGGTTTGTTTTTAAAGTATTGTTATATTTTTAATTATTATGTTTTTATTTTTAAAAGAAACCAAGCAACCACATTTTTCTTCTAAGTTGTGATCTCTTCACTATATGGATGCAATTTTTTATGCCTAGCCATTAGCTGGATTCTACTAGGGAAAAGCCTTGGCTGGTTACACTGCTGACCACAAGTGTAAGTCTGCTGTGTGTGAGGGAGAGAGAGACAGGCAGGCAGGGTGAACAGGAGTGTGTATGAGCACCTGATGTTTTTTGTGACACCATTTCACATTATTAGTTAGAAGCTTGCTAAGCACCATACCCTTACATCTCTGTTTACCCTACCTACTACCTACCTACCTACCTACCTACCTCTCTCACCTCTTCACAGTGTTTTCCTCTTTAATACATGCAAGCTTGAATTTTTAGTTAGAGCTGCTTAGTTGATTCACAGCAGAAGAAGCTGGGGCAAAAACTCTATGCATTTTTACACACTTATTTTATGGGAGATTACACAGCTGATTAACAGTTCTCAGAATAAAAAGTGTCTCCTGTTACCTCCATTCTTGTCTATTTATTGCTTTTGATCTATTCATGCCAAAACATTCTTACTAATGAAAGTCATCAGAAAATTGTCTAATAAGGTAATTTAGAAGACAGTTCACATCTAGTATATGATCAAAAGGCACTTAACTTGCTGTTCCTGCCTCCTCTCCCCCTATAAACACATGGTTTACTAGCACTGATAAGCTTCAAAATGGTTTTGAACATCTGGGAAAAGGGCTGATCAGCTCCAGACAATTGTTGGACTCTAAGCAGACCCAGGAACAAAGGTCATGATAAATGAAACCACTGCTTTGCCTCGAAAATTGCTTCAATCATCTCCACACAAAGCATGATTGAAATGCATCTATCACTGGATAGCATCTGGAGAACACTAAAAATGTTTTGATCAGAATCTGAGTAGCTTCTTCCAAATGATAATAATTTTAAGATGCCATGGCAAATTTTTACAACCACACTTTAGGCTAATGTTTCCTTCTGTAGCACTGACCTTGTTTTCCTACAGTGTGAAAAAAATCAACATAATAATGGTACTGCAGCAAAATTTCAGCTTGCTCTTGGCCTACTTCAAATAACTTCATTGTCTCCTTTCCCTCTGTCTACATCTGCTGCATTTGGCACTTTCAGTTATTAAAACGAAACCAAGTTGAAAGAAAATGTTAAATATCATAAAAAGAAACTCAGCAGTGCTTCTGTCTCACTTTGCCAGCGCTGTGGTCACCTTTACCATTTGCCAGGTTGTTCTGCTCCCAGCTGTTCTACCTGAATCTGCATGCAAAAAGAAACCCCAACTTTCTCCAAGAATATCAAATGTCCTTTGCCGTTCTACAAGACCTATTTTTTTTTTTAAAGGAAAACTCACCTTCTTCCCTCCAATAATATATTGGAACAAAAAAACCCAATAGTTTACTAGCGACTTCTGTTCTTTGGTGCTTAACATTGTCTCACTCCTTAGCGTACATTTTTGCACAAATGAGTGAGCCTGGTTACAGCAGTTCCACAGTTTCACTCCAACCTGCACTAAGAAGAGGCTTTGAGAACCTTACAGGAAACTATCAACTAAAGAGAAAACACTATTCAGCCAAAATTATGACCTTTAGTCACTTTCCACTGCCTCTGGATGAGAACCACATCCAGTTGCTGTCAACGACAGCTCTGCCTTGGTCAACAGACAAGAAGAGCATTCCCAAAAGAAAAATGGGAACAGTAAGTTCCAGGGAAAGCCACAGAAAGCCCAAACGCAGGCAGTGGTGAGAGGAGGGAAACATTTGCTCTGCCTGGGCCTCTCAGAAGCATGGAGACACGCAGTCTTGGAGCAAAAAAGACCTACTCTGGTGTATGCACAACACAGAAAAGAATTAAAAAGACACAGACTGCCCATATAAATTCATTTTCCTACTCTTGGCTATCCCATGAATGCAAGCCTTACAAAGGGATAGAGGACGCTCCATCTCTAACACCCCTTCAACATATCAACCCCGTTAAAAATAAAAAAATTAAAAAAAANAAAAAAAAATCTGAATTCTTACTTTGGTACTGGAAGCTGGGGAGGAGTTGGCCACCAGGCTGGTGATGACCTCGCTGTTGCCGGTGGTGCAGGCGGCGGTGGCCGGGGTGGGGAGGCGCGAGGGGACGATGGGCAGGGGCAGCAGCCCGGGCCGGGAGCTGCTGGTGGTGCTGGCGGCGCTGCTGCAGCTGGTGCTGCCCACATGGTTCCCGTTGGAGCTCCAGTCCCGGCGCTCCCACCCCGCACGGTAATCTCTTTCAAAGCGGCTGTGGTGCCGTGACATCTCGGTGGAGGGCAGCTGCGTCTCAGGGGGAACTCGAGAGCCTGCCTGGAAGATTAAGGACATGGAGGAGTTAGGGATGAGGGCCCAGAACAGGGACTGTGCTCTGCAATCACCAGGCAAGACCCTGTCACACCCTGTCTGCCTTAGGAGAGCACTGTTTCTCCTCTCTTCCCAGCTGAACATCAAGAGGAAGAGAGCAGTGTCACAGTGAATATTAATCTAGAACACAATTGAGAGAGTTTAGACAAGTACAAGGACACAGTGGAGAGCCCAGTCCCACAGACCTGAGGAAACACCATCTGCCCAAACTCTTCATCAAAATAACAAGCAAAAGAACACAAATTGTGAAAAACCAAGTTAGAAGAAAGTCATAATTCAATGTTCTGACAACAGGAAAACATTCCCAACAGCTCCATCTTTCCGTTTTTTCAGTAGCCTTCAGATCTTTTCTGTAGCGTCTTTCCTGTACCTGACACATGACTAAATATTGATGCTAAAGATCAAAGAGAAAAAAATCTACCTGCTAAATCTACTCATTACTTCTCTATTTTCAAAGCCAAATACTGCTTCACACAGCCCCCTTTTTGCTAGACCTCCTCACTGGAAGCTCCTACAGGAATATTTCACTCTGTGACACCTCCCCACAGTGAGGATGCTCTACAGGAGGCAGGCCAACAGGTTCTGTCTCTTCCCATGCTTCTGCCTAGACTTAAAACACTTAATACACATAGGTGATCTATGATCAAGTTGTTCTATGATCACCCTGTCCTTATCACCCCTCAGTCTTTGTTATCTACAGATTGTATCTGACAGGTGAGGGATGTCTTAACACAACGTTGTGAGTCAAGACTCCCAACATCTAATCTTAGTTCTGATAATTATATGTTACATAGCCTAGAGCAGTTACTGAAGTCTTCCTGGCAAGGTCTCCTAATGTGCAGAATGGTGGCAATAATGCTATTTTCCCAGCAGAGTTCTGAGTAAGTGAAAGTTTACAGCATTTGCAATAGAAGAAACAATATGAATAAATTCTAAATGTATTTATTTCCATAAATAAATAATGAGTATCTAGGTCAGTGCAGCACCTGATTTATTTTATTTGCATCACACAATCCACTAAGTTCTTTGTAATAATGACATCAGGTCAGTGGAAGCAATGTTGTTTCACAAATTCTTAGATACAAAAATGGATGGTAAGAATATCTGTTTATAAGGATTGTGGAGGGAGCCAGAATTAAACTCACCCAGAAAGTTGAAGATAAGAAACTTCTTAAGAGAGATAAAAAACTTAGAAGTGTTATAAAACAGTGTGCCTATCGACAATGTTAGTAATTCACCTGGTAGAAATTAAAAAGGCAAACAAAACAAATCATTATGTCTAAAGATGAAAGGTTCACCTGGTTCACCAGAGAGCTACTAGCTGAGACAAAGAATACTCTTCCTCACCTAAAAATTCAATAATATATATGTATATTACAAAACCCCACCAAATTCCCTCCCAAAATCATTATATTCAACAATTTGGTTTTTGCCAAACCAAATCTCCCAATAAGCTGCATTTTTGATGGTTACATTTTCCCCCTCCAGGAATGAGCACCTCCAGCAAAACCCTACACTGGGGACCACACCATAGTGTTGTTGGTATTGACCACAAAATTAACATTCTTCTTAACCCAACTATTTTTTTTCTCTAGTAGAATGTGATGCAATGTTTAACTTGATGATTTGAGGGCTGATGGCTCTGGTATTTACTTAGATTCCTCTGTCTTTCATTTTTGTGGCCATCTGATACTTTCATTCAGAAAGCTAATTCTGTATTTTCCAGAGGACCATGTGAGCTCAGCTGTACCACGACCACAGGAAAACCCAGAGACACCAGTGCTGTGAAAGCTGCTGTGGTGAAAACAGAACCTTTTCTTTTAGAAGAGGTGAAGAAAGCAAACTTTTTCTCTGGTGAAAACTATCTCAGAATAAATTCAGTACCTAAACACAGTGTCTTCAAAGGTTAGAAATTCCACAGGTATAACCTTGCTTTCATTTGTTCTATAACCATTTTGCTAAGTCAGGCAAAAAAGGAGCCTGCAAACTGCAAGCTGCAATTTCAAAATATCCTTTATTACTCCTTGCCTTCAAAAGAGTTTCTTTTTAATCCCAACAGCCTGCACTGCAGTATGAAGCTATCTTTTGTGACTGTTTGGATGGTGGCTGTCAACTGAATGCCCTTCTCCTCTCGAGCCCGAGGATCTCCATTAGCTGTATTAGTGTACTCCTTGACAAGGCAACCAGGGAGAACCAAATCACATCTCCCCCACCCACCCACACTCCTGAGCACATCTGACATTTAATTCAGCGGAGAGCAGCGGCACACATGCACACAAGTCAATAGCAAGCAGTTTTTGCCACACGATCCCAGGCACCCTGCCCCCAGCAATTCTTCTATCAGATGAGACTGACAGGCAAGTACGTCAATAACAAGCAGGAAAAAAGCCTGTGACTAAGCCACGCATTAAGAAGTTTACTTAAAACCCAACACCCTCTTCATGAGCACATTCACTTCTTAGTCCAGCTACTGTATTTCATATTTCCAATTAAAAAATAAAAGCTGGGGCTAAACATCAGTCTTCTTCTTTTTTTTTTTCCTTCCTTTTTTTTTTTCTCCCCAATACATTGCATTAAATATACACTACTTGTTTCAACATGTCATTTTTGGCTGAGTACAAAGTTACTTGACAGCAACAAGATGTGCAGAAAAACTGGAGGGGATAACTATCTAATAAATGAGTATTCAACTCCTAGTGCTTGCTATTTAAAATTAGAAAGAATAGAAAATGTTTTCATAAATAGCTGGTGGGTGAGGTAAGAAATGGGTTGGGAACAGACTAGCTAATTTTTAAGTGTATTTTTAGATCCAGAGTTTATGCTTTGTCTAGACTATTGATGTTGAGGATCACAATCAAAATAATAATGCTTTAAACATATTCTGTACTCATAAGAAAAACTTCTCCAGCAGTGTGTCCCGAGTCAAGTGTAATCATCACATTCCTCTGCACAGAACTTGACACAGGGCAGGATAAACCATCTTGAGAAACAGCAGAGACGGAGGCCAGTGGAAACCTCACTCGAACAGCAGGGAGGGCAGCAGTCACTGCAGTCAGAGATCACAGAATCCTTAAGGTTGAGAAAGATCTCTAAGATCATCAAGTCCAGCCACAACCCTAACCCGGTCACTATCAGTTCCACAATATCTGATTTTAGGCTGCAATTTTCTAGACATGTTGAGATTTTTTTTCCCCTAAAAATAAACAAAACAAAATAAAACAAAAACCCCCCTTTCTGTTGCGGAGACAGAGAGAAGGAGAAACATCAATGCCTAATACTTACAAATATCAACATCAATAGCTACAATTAATTCATGTGTTTTTACCTTTTTAATGGAAGTTTTCCTCAACATTCATGTGCTGGCATTTTCTCTTACCTAGTTTTAGATCCTTCTAAACAGCACTGAGGAAGAGAAAGAAGATTTTTACCTTTTTTTTTGGACACTGTGCCAGCTAAGCCTTGGCTAATTACAGATCTATCAACCTCAGCTGTGGGGTTGATTTTTCAGCTAGCATGATGCTCCACACTGTCACATGTAGGAGCCAGTACTAGAGCAGATAAGCTCTGGGCTATCTCAGATATGTCTACCCTACATCAGAGCCATCAACCCATGATGGAGACACAGCCAGCGAGAAAAAGAATGTATGATTTGTGCATCTCTGACTCAGTCCATGAGGAGGTGTATTGTACCCTGTTACTGCTGAAAATCCCTCTGTACACCCAATTCAGCTGACACACTGTCTGGAGAAGGTGGTGAAGTCAGTGAGACAGGCCTTCCCTCACCCTCTACTCAAGATGTAATCACTGGAGTAGCCGGGTGTCTTCAATCTCTACTAGAAAGGAAACGTGTTCCTGTTTGTCACATAGAATCAAAGGATTTTATTGTGCAGCCAAAAGGAACAAAAACTCTCTTAGAGGGGAAAAGATCCCCCACCCTACTAAAGAGAGAGAAAAAAAAGAGAAAAGCCCATAGCAGTTACTGGATGAATTGATAAATTCAAAGCAAAAAAAAGGAGATCAAATTGGCATTAAGGGAGGGCTGTGGAAAGGGCTATAAGCTAAAGAAGAGAGATTGAGTAACCAGAGGTAAATACAAATCCCATGACAAATGTAAAATGAGATTTAGTGATATGGCAAGGTAAGAAGTCCCCAAGACTGCATCACTGTGCATGTGCTGCAAAAAGAATGCCAGAACACAGCCCACTTTGTTTCAGACAGGGGTTATTCAAGAGCCAGGCATAAGGATTATACATGCACCTGACCCCTTCCCCCATCATTTACTTTCAGAGAAAGATGGGTTTGGGAGGATAGACCAGGAGAGGGTAGCAGACTGACGAAACAATACCAAACACCTTCTGAGGAATGGGACAAAACCAAAACATGCAATGCACAGGTGAGAGAGACCATAAAAAGAAGTTACTTTACATCTATCCCTCTCAAGGCAAAGTAAAATGTGAGTGCACCCCTGCTATAGAACACAACTTTTTCTACAACCAGGAATTTTAGACATATCTCATACTAACAGCTTGCTCAACAATAATATTTGAGGAAGTTTTTCAGCAAAATCTGAGTGTCTTCGGGACTCAAATGTAGGGCACCTAAACAGATGACAACATCCAGCCTCCAAATTTACCCTGAACACTTTGGCCATTTGGAAATCCTCCGACCTTCATAGCACAAAACCACCTTCCTCCTGGTACTCATTTTTCACCACATCTCTTATGCAAGCTCACTTGCTCCTCCTTTCCATGTCTTACAGACACACACACAGAGGAAAGGAAAAGGCCAGCGGCGTGTGAGATAGCAGCGTGCTGTCCTCAGGGCTCTTACCAGGTTCAAACAGATCATTGCTGCAGATTTATTAAACTCAAGTGGTTAACATTTCATTTTATGCTCGATCCATTTAAACAACGCCCTTCTTCCCCCAAGCCCAAAACACTCACTGTTCTGCAGAAAAAATGCTTCCTATTCATGTTCCTCTAAATGACAGTCCGGGCTCGAGCCTTGGAGCAGCTTTTTCCTTGCTTTCCACGCTTATCTAGTCAAGGTCTCCTTAAAGTGCCTGTCCCCACAGATATAAATATAAGGAAAAACAGGCTTTCAGCCAGTCTGAAGCTAGAGAATCAGATTTCTTAGACTATTAGTCAACTTCATTAAGTGACTTCAAAAATAAAGGTCAAGCTTTTAATTTAAATTTTTCCTGGGTAAGCATTTGTTTCTAAATTTACCTTTTAAATAATAACATTACGGAAACATGATAGGCGAGAGACGTTGGGAGACAGTGACGGAAGTAGATACATGGTCATTAGGGAAATGGCAGAAGAGGAGAAAGAAAGAACCTGAAGCTTTAAAATACGCAGCTAAATAATCTTACGTGTTTTCAGACAGGATAAATGGAAGTACAGGTAAAATAGCCCATCAGAGAGCTTTAAAAGCAGTTAAGTGCATGTAATGCCTAAGTATTTTATGAGATCCACACACAAAAAAAAAGAAAAGAAGAGGAAGAGAGAGATTTGCTGGAATCAGATCTAGCATGAAGAACTGTAACTGATAAAAAGGAAGATGTCTAAGTACCTAAGCTTGAATGATTTCACATATATGCTGCAGGGGAAATGTTACAACATGCAGTTTTATCAGAGCCTACCGACACAACAACCTCTCCCCAGGCACAGGTCTGAAGACATAATTTATGCACATGGCACCAAAATCACATCGAAATACATCAGTATTACAATAAATTCTGGATATAACTCAATCGTCAGGTCATATATGTACACATCTTCAAGAAAATAAAAATAAAACAACGTACTAGCAGTCCTGGCAGCTTCAGGAGCAACTCTTCAGCAATGTGCCAGGCAAAAAATGTTTTATTTGAGCTCAACATTTTTTATAACCTACAAAGACTTCCTTAGACACATATAGAATCATTGTTAAAAGCCTATATGGATCTGACTAATCCATTTTCACAATTTTTACTCAACTACTTTTTTTTTCTGTTTGGGTGACTTCAGTGAAAGAGCTCTGTTAGACAAGTGCAGAAAGAATGCAATCAAGAGATTCTGTAAAGCTGAACTACAAGCAGCTGTGTAGAAAGATAAGATCCAGAAATATTTGAGAGGCAAGGAAACAACTTTATTATCAAGCAAGGTCTACTTTTGTAAACCCCTGATTTAGTCTTGTAAACAGTTGTAAAGCTCTTGTAAAATCCAAGACAAGGCAGAGAGACTTGAGCTGCTTTGCTACAATCAGATCTTAAAGAAAAAAAAAAAAGAAGAAGAAAAAAAAAGCCCAAATCCTAACCCTGTAAGTGATAAAGGAGCAGTAGATTAAAGAGATTATATAGGATTTAATTTTCCAAATATATGCTGGAGGAGGTGATGCTTTGGGACATATTAAAAAAAAAATCTGAGCATGAACACAACGGTGTCTTCTCAGCAGAAAGCTCACTATGCAAGAAGAAAAATGAGATTTTTGCTTTGCTATCTCAAAATATTGTAGAAAAGTTTGTGCACTTTTTATTTCTGAGTACTTCAGATGCACTTGGAAATCTTCCCCCTAGGTGAGGTAAAGATAAATTAGAATATCCAAATAAAAAAGAAAAACCTAGTCATGATGCGAGCGAAACCATACCTTGGAGTTTCTTTCCTTCACAGCTGACAGAATATAACCTTCCTAAATGCGGGGTCACTAAAAAATCTCTAAATCTCTAAGTGTATGGTTTATTACTAAGCTTCTAGGAAATTTATCTTCACTGTGATCATTTCCTATCTATGGTAATTTGCTTTTCAGATACTAATTTTTTTACAATCTGAGCAGAGTGGGTAACACATCCTTCAATTCATGGATCATGAGCACTGGCAGGGTGAGAAAAGTTCACAAAGATTCAGGGTGGTCCCAATGCTCACACTGCTGGAACAGAAGGTGAAGACGAGTCCCATCTTGAATCCTGTTGCTTGCCAAACCTGGACACACACAAACTCATGAAGTTTACACCAGGTGCAGGAGTCTCCTTCTGCAGATGCTCCTGACCATACAAGTTTCTTGGACTGTTCTAAAAGGCCTTCATCCATATCCTCAGATGTACTTATCATCAATTATAAATTGATAGAAAATATGTCAAAATATACTGGTTTGGGATACGTATTTAGATAAAATTCCTAACTCCAAGAGAAAACTATTAAATCGATTTCTCTCTCTTCAAGCTTCTGTTGGAAAGATCTCATAGTTGATACGGTTCTCCCTATGGCTTTGTTGCAAACCATCCCTATAACCTTACAAAAAAACTCAGCACAAAATTCAACCCTCACCACCCTCCAGCCCCCAAAATCAATTCTAGATGCCACTTGCTGCAGATTCTTGGTCTTTCCAAGGACCTTCTACAGCAACAAGACTGGAATTTTACGCAGCAGTTTTATAAATGAAAATCCACCAGAACTTTACGCAAAAGCAAAATAACTTCCACAGATGTCTCTGCAGGGTCCAGGGTAGCTGGCAGTGTCTGGAACCCAGCCTTGTTAAAAATGGAGAGAGAGAAAAACGATGTCCCTCTGTAACACTCCTGCTTGCAAAACACTGCCCAAAACATTGTCTTCCCTAATTAAATTATCTCATTAGCATGAAAAGCAAACGAAAGGAAACCAAATGCCAAGAGCTGCGGTGTTAAAGGCCAGTTTGTGCAGGGTTTGTGCAGGAAGACTTGCACGGCAGAGCCAGTGGCCAACACCTTGGCACAGGGGCTGGCAGGATGACAACTGGTGGCCAAGGTCCAGGGGTGCCTGCCGGGGACAGGTGGGGAGGGGAGACAGGGACACGACTGGATTTCTTCTGGGGAAATGGGCCATCTTCTCAAAATGCGTGAAGTGGTTGCCAGGACCTGACATACCTAATCTTGCCTAAGACTACATAGTTAATAAAGCAGAAATGTAGAATAAGCTACTGTCAGTGTTGCCAAATGTCACAAAATAAATCTCACAAAATTTAATTAGCAGGATTTTGGCTCTTTTGGGAAGATTTCTTAGGTGGGTGAGGGGGGGTGGGAGGAGAAGGGGAGTAGGTCTTCAAATTACATTTTGGACAAGGCAGAAGAAATTTCCTTTTATTTACTGCTGTTCTCAGTTTTCCAGACCCTAAAGGAAGACTGATCGATCAGTCAAAACTGAGAAAGCTCTCTGCCAAGGTAAGGGTTAAATGCAGCGTATTTTACAGCATAAGATCTCTGGATCACTTGCAGTGCTGCAAAATGCTGTAATAAAGAAAATGTACTTCAAATTTCGCTCTTAGAGGATATTTTTGGGTCATCCCACCCCATCACTGTTCACATTTAAAAAGCTTCAGCCAGCACCAGGTGAACTAATAAATTTTCTCTTCCAGGACTCATGTCCTCTGACCACACAGAATTTTCTGACACACATTTTGTTAAAAGGAGATATGTATCACTCCCCCAAATCAAGAACACATGTACACTTACAGCACAAAACAGACTCTAACCATCTGGTATATAAAAAGAGCTTATTCAATGAAAATTGCCTCAGAAAAAAAAATAAATAAAAGAAACATTAAGTCATAGAATCAGAGTCATTTAGGTTGCAAAAGACCTTCAAGATCACCAAGTCCAACCATTAAACAGTGCCAAGTCCACCACTAAACCCTAAGTGCCACATCTACATGTCTTTTAAATTTACTGAACATGAGACTAGCACAGTCCATAGCAACAAGCATCCAAAGACCTTCAAGGCCATAACATGATTTGTGGCACTCTGAGGTATGAAGGTGTAGCTATCCCAATCCTCCAGTAAGTGAATTTCCAGAGAATACACAACATCTCCGACCCATGGGGAATAACTACAGTTTTTCCCATTTCTGGTGCCCTAAACGTGTGACTGCCACTAGCCTCCATTCACAAAGCCTCACAAGCTTGCTCTTCACTTAAGGAGACACCTGCGTTCTTGCTGTTCTTTTAGAGATCACAGAGAGTCTGGAGAGGAGTTTCTCTGCATATTTCTGTACTTCCATCTTTTTGCTTCATGGCACTGGTACCATTAGTATCAGTCCATCAGTATCTGGGACCTCTTCATCTGGCTGGAAATACTGGGCAGACACCTGGGGCTTTCGGATCAAAACATTCCCTTCTCAGTGCATGCCACTGGAGCTGGCCAGAGCCCACGTTATCTGTCCATCTGCAGTCACAGCTCATCACCTCTCGTGGCCTAACCATGTTTCATAAAATGGATTGACTTTATTTTCAGCTGGTTCAATAGAGTAAGTATCACTTACATCCACTTGCTATTTATGTTTTGTTTTGAAAGGCGATGCGTCAAGAACCAGAGGGACAGTGCCACCATGCTAATGAATTAATACCACAGCCATATCAAAGTTAACTAGCCTCTCTGCTTGCTCCTCTGCCTCTTAAAAGCTATTCCTGGTACCATTTCTTCCACCACCCTTTCTTGCATCTCATTTAAATTTGGCCCAAGTGACTCATGTTTTATCTTTTCAGCTGTTGGATGAAGGCTGTTTGCTGAATGCAGGAAATCAGCAGCCCACCTTTTCCAAGCCAGAGGTCTGCAGCTTTTAATTAGCTGCTTTAGAAGTAACCAGATCAAATAATAAACAGATCATGAACCTCTCACCATATCCATCTCAAGATATGTTAGGTGATGTAGAACCTTTCATTACTACAGAGAAATCAAATCGTGTTTGCCAAGCACCTACTTAAATATGCATTTAAGAATACCAAGAATCTAGTTAAAAATGTAAGTTGAAAACTACTAGATTTGCAAGAACTGGCCAAAATGGTTTGCATTTTATTCTGAATGCAATAATTCATTTTCACTCCACCAAAGCTGTCAAAAACTCTATATGCAGTCTTGTAGCGAGGCTGTTATATACATGCCAAATGCCTGTATAGCAAACATCTGGACTTGCTTCTGTTCCAGGATTTGCCAAACATAAGTCTATCTATTGTTTTTTCTTGTGACTTTTATTTTTTTCCTCTGTCTGTTGCGCCTCAGGTCGTTTTTCTTAAAATGAAATCATTAAAACAGGCAGAAAGAGCGAAGGAAGGAGGAGTAAAAAGAGCTCTAGCATCTGAGTAATCTTCCAGTGGGACTAATTTTACTAAGTATTTGTGCTACTGCTACCAGTCAATCACTACAAGTATTATTGAGAAGCTAAAAAAAATAAAAATTAAACTACATTTAGGAAAGTATATTGGCAGAAAAAAAAGGAAAAACACATATGCTGTTCTATAAACTAGAAGCTCCGTTTACTGAAATGTCCTCAATATCAATATAAAATGTATTAACATAAAAACCCAACTTGCTGTTCCCTAATTTTGCATTCCTTTTCCATCCGTACTTCTCCGAGGCAACAGATCAGAATGGTGCATTGCCTTCCCCTCAGGCCAAGTGTAATAAACAGGCAGGTGTAATATAAGGCTGCAGTGTCTCAGCTCTCCTCCCCAACAATTGATCTTCCAGCCCAACGGTGTAATTCCGTCTTGGTAGCTCCCTTCACATGCCTCACTCCTGATCGGTCAATTATTTCAAATCAAGCAGAATTAAAGTGTTATTTTTGTGAGGGAGGATGATATTCACCAGTGACCAACGTGAAACTAATAAACTAATTTCCCTTTACTGCCTTGGGCAAAACAGAAAAATCCAGGTCTATGGGAGAAAGACAGCAGCTGTTTCATCAGTCTGTTGCCCAAATGTGTTTGCCATTTACTATCTTTAAATTGAATTTTTGCTCACAGGACAATTTTGGGAACAAAAGACAACAAACAGAAAACAACAAAAAAGGCAGCGGTGAGGATGTATGACTGTTCAAGACAGAGCTGTGCAATGCAAGCTTCCTGAGAGGAGGGGACAGCACTCTCCTGTTCTCTGAAACAGAGCATATTCCTCCTGTCAGTAGCAAATTTATCCAGTAGATGTCAACACCAGCAAAAAATATGTGTAAAGCCAACCTTAACAGCAACAGTACTCACTTCAATTTACAGTAGCGCACCAGGGGACAGTTTAATATTTGGAAGCACTGCATATTTATTTGCTACCATCCCATCCTTGCATCTTCCTGAACGGATCTGGCCTGGCTCATCTGTCCATAGACATATGTAGAGCCAAATAATTTGTTTTTTGCTTTTAGAATAATTTTTTCTGGTCTGCTGAAAAATTGCTGATGAGTACGTGATTACCTTTGGATTGGATCGGATGAAATGTTTCTGAGGAGGCGCAGGGAGTAGGGGGGAAAAACACTATGCAGTGCAAAGTGACTACTAGAAGCAAAATCTTCATAGTTACTAAATATAATCTGAAGAGGTCTGTTCCCTTCTGACCTTCCACTTGCGTGGTTAAGCAATGCAATGATTTCATGGATTTTGCTCCTTCCTCAAGAAGCTTCTCAACCTACAAGAGTGACCTGTGATTCCCATACTGACCCCAGGTCAACAGATACTTGTTGTTTCTGTGAGGTTTTTTGTTTTGCAGTACACCAAGGACTGGCTGTTGTAAGCCTTTTAGTGTTATTATCACTCAAAATACTGCATTTGCTGACAAGTTTTAACCATGCAAAAACACAAGGCCATTGCTGTTGACACTTTTAAATCTACTATTAAGATCTTACTGTTTGAACAGCTTGTGTGTAGAATCTGAAGTACAGATTTCTGTTTCCTTTTTGTTTATTTTTAGATAAACCTTGTGTTTCTACTCTGCAATGTTTGCATTTGGCTGCTGAGCATGCAGTAACTGCATACATTATGTGCAATGCTTAGAAACACTGCTTCGCAGCCCATCAGGTTTTTGGAATAGATGAAAAGAGAAGGGAAATAATAGATCATTTTCCTGATTGATTAATCTTTCTTCACATTGTCATTTCCCCATACACATGAGAAGGATAACCAAAAGTATGTTATGACATCTAATAGTGAGCCGTTGAAGCAAATTATTTTACTACTGCTACAAAACTTACTATGGAGTTTGTTTTCAGAGATCTAGAACGTAACAAGGAGACATAAATGAAAATATTAGAGACACCACTATGAGCATTTATTCCTCACGTGCAAAACCTTACAGCTTTTATGAGAAACATCCATCCAATGATGTTGTTGCAGCTTAACTAATCAGTCTGGCTTAAAATTCAGGCTCTCTGTGAAGGCACAAACAGTGGTCAAAGGCTGAGACTGAGAATTACCATCATCTAAGCAACTCTTAGGCATCAACAGAAGCAGGCACGGGAAGATGGGGCACAGGTACTGCGCTCCCAGTAAATAATCCGAACAGATGATGGCACTTGAGAGAACAAAGTCAGAGCTCTGAACACCAGGGAAAAACATCAAATGCCAAATCCAGCCCCATGCGGATGAGGTGCCAGCAGCACACCCCGCTTTGGGAAGCCACGTCCTGCTCCACAGCTCTGGGTGCCGGCACGTACGACCCAAGACAGAGCCATAAATAGTTTGGAGATAAGACGCATATCTTATGAGGCACACCGCCGTTTCACAGCCAGGGATGAGCAATTCTTTTAATTACCGTCAGCATTTTCTCCGAATCCCCGTCTCAAAGAAGAGATGGAAACTTTTGATTTGCTGTGACACCTTGATTGCCGCACGGATGAGTCACCACACCACTCCTGTAAGTCTTACGAATTTATAGATTTTTAGGCCAAAAAGCGCAGGAGGCTGTTACAATCGCTCTGCTCTGACTCTGAACAGCACAGCTCTCCTGGCTCATCCAGCAGCCTGCCTGCTGGGCACAAACAGGGACCAGGAATGTCGTACAAAATTATAACACATGCCCAAGCTTCCCCATGAGCACCACAACAGTTCCCTCTCAAAAAAAAAAGGAAAAAAAGGAAAATTATTGATCACTGAACGCATGTACCTCTCAACACCTTTCTTCCTAGCAGTTCCTCTGACCTGGGGAGGCTGCAGGGATGGTGCCAAAGGGGGAGGCAGGGGTGGCCCTGTGCAGCCCACAGCCAGTTCCCTGCCCCCACTGTAGGGAAACACAGAGCCCGGCAGCCAAACTGGTGGGGCCTCTGTGAAACACTCCTAGGAAAGGGCAAGAACACTGCACAGGCAATGAGGAATAAGGAAAAAAAGCGTAAGAAACAGCCTTGATGATATCAAGGGCAAAGAGGGAGGAGGAGGAGAAGGTGCTCCCTGTACTGGAGTAGGGGTGACCCTGCTGCCCTTGGAGAGGACCATGATGGAAGCTGACCATAGAATCATCATAGAATGGTTTAGGTTGGAAGTGACCTCAAATATCTTCTATTTCCAAGACCTCTTGCTATGGGCAGGGACACCTTCCACTAGACCAGGTTGCTCCAATTCCCATCCAACCTGGCCTTGAACACTTGCAGAGATGAAGCATCCACAGCTTCTCTGGGCAAACTGTGCCAGTGTCTCTCCACCTTCACAGTAAAGAATCTCTTCCTAATATCCAATCTAAACCTCTTTTATTTTAAAGTCATTACTCCTCGTCCTATTACTATGCCCTTGCAAGAAGTTCATCCCCAGCACTGTTTTTTTTCCCTCAGATATCCACACTGTAGCCCATGGAAGACCTCTCCTCATGGAGAGGAACCCATTCTGAAGCAGGATTCAGGCAGGAGCTGCAGCTTGTGGAGGAGGATTCATCCTGGAACAGGTTTATCTGGAGGAACTGCAGCCCTGATAATGTTTTAAGTTTTTTCCCAGAATCTCCCAAGGCAGCTCACACATTCATCCTCTATAGTGGTAGAGAGGAGGTTCAGAAAGGACTGAGTATTTCTGTATCTGCAATATATTAGTGTATTTATGAAAGACACCATGGGGAAGACCTTCTATATAATTTCAAAAGCTGGGTTTTGCTTAATTTCATGCTTTGAAGACATGTGATTTCCCAGTTTCTTTCACTTTTTTTCTCATGCATTCTATTATTATCTTTCTGCCTATCCACTTGTAAACAATTTCTAAGCTGACGTAAGTGAATGAGCTGCTTGGAATGATCTTCACAGATGGAGTGCCTACCAACTGCTTTCCTGAATAAAGTACATATCCATACCATTTCCTTGATTTTCTAGATAAGTAATCACATCCACTGAGGATGGATTAGACATACACTTCAAAATAACGCCTGTCTATAACTAGATGTCTTATTTCCCAGCATTCACATAATGGCCCATTACCTGCTTGATTACTGTGGCCAGGCTAAGCAGAGCCATTTGTTTAGAACTTTCCTTTCTTCTTTATTAGCAGGAGAGTCCAATTTGGTTTACTGAATCCTATGATGTTCTGAAAGTATTTTCAATGTTCCTGAAGACTGCCTCTGCTAATTCTTTAGAGACAGACTCTCCAGTGCATTTTGTAAAAAATTCTTAATACTCAATTTTGCAAGATGTCCTTTCTTCTCCTGCTTTGGTCTTCATTTGTAAATTTACAGTTTCTAGCAAATTTTTCCCACACAATGTTACCCAGTTCATTGTATTTTAAGACAATGATAAGCATTTATGTGGCACTCTTTGTCTTCAAAGCACTTTACAAACATTAAATATTTAATGCTTATGGCATCCTTCTTACTCTCAACCCCATTTTACAGGTAGGGAAAGAGACTCACAGGTTAAGTAATTTTGTTTCAAGTCACATCACAAGTTACTGACAGATGTGAGACCAGAATACATGAGCTCAGATTTTCAGCTCCATACTCAAAACTAGACCAGCCTTGTTCTTTCACTTAAAATAATATAAATAATAATGAAAATCCTCGCTCTTGTTCAGAGAGAACTTAGCTCTTTAGAGGTTCTAAATACAACAACAACAACAAAAAAAACCCACAGGAAAAGCACCCCAAATTATGCAGGAGGGCAGCTACCAGTTTTGTAACCCATGTCTTCCCTTTCCAGTGTTTTAGAGGGAAACCCACAATTGGACATTATCAGGAAAGGGGTCAGCATGTTTCAGGCATTTATATATAGCCAAGTGCACACATACACACACACACACACACACATATATATTCTCAACCACTGCCTAAACCAAGAACAGAGACCTTCCAGCCAGAGAAGAATTTGCAATTTAAAAACCGAAGTACATTTCAAAATGGCATCACTAAAGAGCTTCGGTATTTGATAAGAAGATTACAGTACATTCAATTGCATACAGCAAAAGCCTTTTAAAATAAAGTACAGGAATAGTGAAGCCAGGCATTTGCAACTAGATAACACGGAGCTAATCGGGCAGTGCGAAAGGTGTGCCCTGCTGCAGGGAGCATGCAGGAGCCAGGCAGCTTTTGGAACTCAAATAATGAGGGTTTTTTTTTTTAGCTTTAACATTTTTCATAATCTAAGCAGGAGGTCTAAACACAGGCTGTATGCAACACTAACTGTATTTCCCTTTAACAGGCTCCTATGGGAACAAATGTTCAGTGTCAGGCTGGTACTATACGTCCATTTAATTGAGCTGAGAGAACTCTACTGCCCTCGAAGAAAGCTCATCTCTTCTCTCCGTGGATGTGACTATAGAGCTAGCAGATAATATCTCACTCATTATTTATACAACCACGTAATTATCTCCCAGAGACTCCCCATTTTGTAGAAGTTTCTTTTTTGGAAACATCATCTGTTGGCTGAATGGGAAGCCAAATCCAGCCTCAGATACTGTGACAGTGAGTGCCAGAGCATCCTTTGCTAACACACGTGGGAAACAGCACGGGAGTCTGCAGTACCACTCACATGGGGGACGGGCTCCTGGCATTACACTGGATCTGTTTAATTCTCTTGCAAAATGCAGGCAAATGTGCAAGATCAACAGTACACAAAACACACTCAGAATTTTAGAGAAACATGGTAATGGTAGGAGTCAAACATAAACAAAAAATAAATCTGCATATTGCACAATTGCCTCCTCTGTGCCAGTGGAGTTCTGCCTCGCTGTTTACACTGCTCCGGTGCCACCAGATCCAAACACCCTTCATACCTGTTTAACCATGACAAAATCTTCTGAGGTCAAGAATGTTATTATCCCTCCCCTTCAGTTGGTGAGCTGAGGATGGAAAGAATATGGACTGAAACTAGAAGATGCCCTCAGGTAGGGAAAGCAGAGGTCAGACATTATATCCAATTTAAACAGGTGCAAAACCCCTCTAGGCTTATGTACCTCAGAGTCTGCAGGAAGCCACATTATTGCTAATAAAGGTATTTAGGTGCCCAACGTCCTGCTGTTATATAAACCAAAGGGAACATCATTTGCCCATTTATCACTGCAGGATTTCTGGAAATTCCCAAATGAGGTACCACTGCCCAAATCCTCTGGTGTCATGTCACGAGGCCCTCCAAAACACAGGGATGCTTTGAGTTGAGCACCAAGGGGAGGTAATACATTGTGACTCATCCTGCTGAGGGATCTGGTTTCCAGCTTTGGCTTCCTATATAACTGAAGCACAAGGCATTACAGAAATCTGCTGGGCCCAGAGTTTCCATGCCAGAAACCGGATGCCAATGAGCCCAGCACGGCCGTGCTCAGCACCGAGGCTAAAGCTCTCTTTCAGGTGGTGCTGCTGGTTTTTAACTCCAGCTTTAGACCCAAGACAAGGAGTGGGTATAATCCTCTGCTCTTTCAGATGTCCTATGTCACTCCAAGTTCAGCTCAACAGAGCACTGGAGTTTGCTGGAGAGACATGAGAAAAACAACCAGGGACCTGGCAAATGAACACCATGTCCCCACCACTGCTCTAACAGAGCTTTTGGGCAGGCTTAGCCAACACCCACACCTCAGCCAAAGCTCATGAGAGAGGGCACTGGTGTTTCTGCAATTCAGCAAGCCTGCCATTACCTTCCTCAGGCAACCCCATGCTCAGCTATTGCATGAGGTACAGGCTTCTGCCTTTCTGCTCCAACGGAGGCTGGCTTGGTTTTTTTTTTCTCCCCATTTAATTTTGAAGATTATAGGATTTACACTTATTCTGGTAAAATATTTTGTAGCACTGCCATGAAAGAGCAGAGTGGAGGCAACACACACATATTATGAAAGCTCTGGAAGCTCTGGCACTATAATATATAGCTTTTCTGTTATAAATTACATTGACCAGCTAAAGTACAGGTTACAGTAAAGTCTGCACAAAGTCATATTGTGGCAGTAATGCACATATGGAAGAAAAAAGAAACAACAATTTTCTCGTGTATTTTAATACACTTAGCAAAATGGTCAAGACTGAATTCCTCATGGAGGGAAAGCCAAACCTTACTCATGAAGTCACTGTGGTTTTGTTTTTTTCTAATGAGAAAAACAACTATGCAGTTGTCACAACTAGGGAAATACCACATACCACTGGATTAAAGTCCTTTTCAGGAATGTACAAAACACAGTTTGCTGTTACTGCCTTTTTTTTTAATCTTGAACCACTGTCTTTCTGAAGCAGCCAAGAAAACTTGACTATCATACTCGCTGGCCCTACAAGCCCTCTAAAAGGTACTGTGCCCATCCCTTCACCCCTCCAATGCCACGACCTGGGGGTAGCTCAGGGCTCTCTACCCTGGCAGCACTGGGTCCCCAGAGTGACAGGAAAGACAGAGTGAGAGGAAAGCTCAGTGAAGGAGATCCTAAGTTAGATCGGAGGAGGATTGGGAGGGTGAAAGGGCAACAACACCCCACTTTCAGATGCAGCTTAAACACAGGACTCTGCAGCCCCCTGATGCCTTTCAATTTTCTCCCCCAGTGTTAATTAACCTTTCAATCAATTTTTCCACTTCAGTCTCACCATCTCTCCCATTTCTACTCACCACCTTCCCTTCTACCACATCCAGGTTCCTTTCTCTCTTTGCTTTATGTCCAAGGAAGAATTCCTCCAAGACCTTCCCCGGTCCTCAAACAAGATTGACTCAAATAGGTGGTTTGCAAAATTTTCTTTACTTGTGTACTCACACCTTTTTGACCTTGTTTTATCCAACTTAAAATCTCTAAGTGAAATCATTAGGTGAGCAAGAATGACCCGATGTACCAAGAACTTGGCAAGCTCAGACTATTAAAAAGAAACAAAGGACTTGTATCCTATTCTCAGATGTAGAGAGGAGGAAACTGAGGTGAAGAAGCAGGTGGGAATGTAGCAGTGATGAAATGGAAGTGACAAGCTTATAATTTATTAAGTTTCTAAGCATAGTTTCATCCAAAAACCAGGGGCAAAAGAAGTTCCCTCCTAAATAAGGTATTGAGTAGAAACCTTTAAGAGAACCAGCAACTCCATTCTGTTCCAATTCAGCTGTCTACAGCTAACCCCTCACAGGGGATTTCAGTTTTGGACAATTAATTTTATTAGCTTAGAAGAGAAAATGTAAGCAACCAGCAGGAAAACCTGCCAATCGACCAACCATTTCTATTTGTGATGGAATTCATGGAGTTAATCCCACAGTGCCGTTTGTTCCAGGAGCATCCCTGCCACATCTCAGTGCTTGGGTGCAAAAGAAGGGCCAAAACAGGAGATTATGATTTTTTTAAGTAAAAACAAAGCACTGGCTCTCAATAGAATCGTTTTAAGGATGGCATACATTAATTTATTCTCTTCTGCACTGCCTCTGCATACCCGCTGCTGGCAATGTGACAACATATAAGCACTGAATGTTGTGCTTAGTAGCTTAAGAGCTCCAAGACAGACTGTCATTTTGCTCATTCTTCCTGGGCCAAAATGTGTTTTCTCAGAAAAAAAAAAAAATAAATCCCCTCTTCCCAACACAAATACACCCCCCTTCCTCCCCCGCAGTCATCTTCAAATTTCGAGAAGAATTGGAGTGGCACCACCCTTGGAGGAGGCAAAGTAGGGAACACATCCTCAGGAGGTTTTTATTCTAGACAGAGAGGCTCTCCCCAAGACAGCGTTTTGCCAACACATGGAGAGTTTTGAAAATGAAGGCAAAAGCCTTCCATTTGAGTGAATTCAATGGGAAGGCAGCACGGTGCACAGAGCACCGGGGCAATTTGCTCTTGGCAGCCTCTCTCGCTAAGTAGGTGGGCTGCGCTCAGCGCCAATTAGGGGCTGACGCTTTTCCGCAGGTACAATGCGCTGCGACACGGCTCGGACTGTTCCTCCCTCCCTGCATCTGTGTTTACTGTGGCTGTTCATTTTCCCCCTTGGCAAGGGGGATGTTTAATAAAGCAAGCCATTCCCCAGCAACAAAGGCGCTATATCATCCTTGGGCGTATGTACACACATGGTACGAAATTGAATGCAGCTAAAAGTCAAAGCAACTCCTGCCAGAAATTTTTGATGGCAGAGTTGTAAAAGCAGCGTTGGGGAATGATGCAGTTCTCTGTTTTCTGATACTGGGTGAAAAGGGGAGAGACAGCACGGTGGGTTTAGCGCTGAAGTTATAAGGGGATCATAAGAGCGAAGAAAAAGAAGCAATATTCAGATTTCTAAATTACCTGTTTCCAGTTCAAGGTCTAAGTTTTTTTTTGGCTTGTGCTGCTCTACAAATGGAGCCAAAGAGGTTCTCGATCCAGCCTTTGATTTCCTGCTGTGCTAAGCTACAGGAATGTTCACATCTAGGCTCTGCTTTGGTCCTGTCTCTAATTAAGGCAGCTTATTTTTTCAAACATGCTACCTGAGACCTGCTGATGTTGCTCCAGGTCATGCAGCCATGCTTCAAACTGCTTTCTAATGTACCTAATAGTGCCACAGTGATATGTTCAGCTTATTACTGTTACAGAAGCAGTTGGGTCATGGTATTCTCTGCAAAATACTTCTGTAATGGAGTGGATTAATTTAATGAATGCCATTTACTGCAGCAGAAGTGACAATGATTTGATGTTTTGTTACAATTAAGACTCATTAGCCAGTGACTTTTTTCATAGTTGTCTGACAACCATATTAGATGTAGCACGTCTCAGATACAGAAGTTCTGAACTTCCTTTGAGTCATTTTTAATAAATATGAAGGAAGTGAGAATGAAAGTCTTGGCATTGGGCTCCTTGAAGTGACCTGTTTGAGCAATGCCACGTACACCTCCCTGCCCAAACTACTGAGAGGAAACTGCATCAGCTTCCAAGAAATCACTGGATCATACCTGGCACTGAAACTTTCACCCAAACAGCTGGAAGTTTAATCCAAAACATCTCACCACCTGGCTAAGACACAAAAAGGCTTTTGAGAAAGCAGACAGAGCCAAGTCTTGATGCTTTTAACAAGATCCCAGAGCTCTGCCAAGACAGGAATCCCTGCACTGGAGAACCTGCTTGTAGAGGGCCCAGTGTGCTCTGACATGGGACTGATGGAAAACTCAAACTCGATTTTAGTAACAATCTCTCCTTTCTCAGTCAGCGTCTGAATGCTGAGGAATGATCCCCATGCACTTCCACTAATGCAAAATCTTTTGTTCCTTGGGAACACAACTCCTTTGCTTTTGCAAATCCTGAGCAGCAGCATGAAGAATGCCAAGAAACAGAAACAAAATCCCCTGAAAAAGAAAAAATGTGTTGCCAAGGAAAAACAATATTGGTCAAACCAATGTCACTAGACTCCAGGTTAAGTTTTCAGGCTACAAGAAGCCAAAAGCCAAAATAATATTTTTGCAGATGCAGCATTCCCCAGCATTGTTGGGGACAGAAGATCACACTCAGCTGTACAACCTGCAAATATATCTTACTCAGCACAGAAGGGAAGCTACGAAACTAATTTAATTAGTTGTCTAAGTCAACAGCATTTAAAATCTGGATAGCACAAATGGTATATATATTTTTAAAAAACCCTCAGCACTTTACAAATATCCCCAAATCCTAAGAAAGGCCCATAAATGCAAAAGGTATAATTTAAAAAAGAAAATTAGGTATTATTTGAAGAAAAAAAAAAATCCTAAAATTACAAACAATATATTATTCCTTTAATGTTCAGCAATGATATTTTCTGAATGTTTTCTGAGTCACTCACACTGATACTTTTTCTTTAATTAAAAAAAGGAAACCTAAAAATTTTAGCTTTTAGTTAAATCAAAGTAATAATTTGGTTTCACTAGATGCTGTATAGAAGATCACTTCAGAATACAAGGCTGTGAGTGAGTAATCCAGCGACAGCAAAATGCACACACCCCAAAAACAAGTGCAAAAGAATGAAAAGTGGCTTATTTGCCTTTGAAACCTAGAAGAAGCATGAAAAAAATATAAAAGCCGGGAAATCAAGGAAAGAATCAATAGCATGTCTTATTGTTCTTGCGCAAATTCAGTATAATTACCACTCATTTTTCCTGGGAAAAATAGAGACATAAAAACACACCGTGTGGCCAAAATCCCCAGCTCATGCTGCTGACAACTCCTCAGGACCGACAGATCAAGCCCTGGCAGTGTTTAGATGGAAGAGGATAGCAACAAGCAGGAGAGAGGGATGAGGTGACTCAGCAGGCAGGACTGGAAGCCCGAAACCCAGATGTTTGACAGCAAAAAGCATCATGTGGGGAGTGTTTTAAAGCATCTCCCACCCACAGCTTCTCCAGCTCTTCTGAGCACGACTTTGGCAGGAAAGAGTCTCCTCAAAACTACTTGTAGAACCTGGCATTTAGATACTGCTGACTGCAACCTGAAAACGAGCCATTCACGCAAATTCCCAACTCACTCCCACCTACCTGCAATCTCTGTTAACTCTCCCTTGCAGATGTAAACCTGAGCAGTAATGAGCAGTAATGTGCTAATGAAAGGAATACAAAATCTAGTTTTCCCTTCTATTGTAGAGTGAGGATAAAAATCACACTCCTGCTCCTTCATCCCATGCCAGAAGAGTTATAACCCCATGAAAATCACTTGAGTTAGAGATAAGCTGGGAGCTTCAACTTTACATTCATTTTTATCAAATCCTTGAAACTGCTTCATGGGGTTTATTTTAATAGGTATTTCTACTAACAATAATAACCCCCCTTATCTGTACTAAGGAAGAGAAAAAAGCAGATTGCATCATAAATCTTAGTCATGCCAGCTAATAATCTTCAAAATCATCCTTTTAACACTGATGGCACCTATTAAGTCAAAGTACTTTTATCCCGCCAGTTTAGGAATAGAGTCTCATCCCAGCTCCCGTTATGAAAATGAAAGATTTCCAACAAACTGCACTGGCAACTGCAGAATCATAAAATCCTTCAAGGGCCTGTGAAGCTGAGCTGTAAGCATGGCACCCCTTATCTGTAATTAGGGAAAGGAGAATAAAATCTCTAGAACGCTCTGTATAACCCCCCAGCCCCTCACTGCAGGGCTTTGTACCTGGGTTTTTCTAATAAATGAGCTTTAAGTATCAGCTGCAATGTAATCTTGTTTATTAAAAGCAAAAGACTTATGGCAATGACTGTGTCAAACCTGAACTACAAAAAGGAACATGTATTTGCAGTCTTTTTACACAAGGCACACTGATAAACATCATTTATTTCACAACTGCCTATAATATGCCACACAATGTACATTTATATATGTTTAAAGCAATTTTATTCCAAGAGATGTATATCTGATTTCAGTGGAGGGTATGTTTTCCAAGATGCATTAAGGTCTAACTAAATTTATTTTTTAAAAGAAGAAGAAGTGGAACTTATTACAACAGTGCAAACTATTATTGTCATAACAATGTAAAGTACCCATAGATTTAATACTACAAGGCTCTATTCATCACAATCTCATTTGGCAATAGTGTCATTTCACAGTATTTTATTATCCAAATATTTCTCCAAGAGTGATGCCATCTCACAGCAGAGGTGCAAAAACCAGGGCACGTTCACTCCAAAGTATCTGAATTGTAGTTCTTTATCAAATTCTTTGAAAATGAATACAATTACTCCACTAGCATTTCCATTCTTCTCCCAAATATAGTAAGGATGCAAAGTTTTCAGCTCTAGAGCATGGAATATTTCATAAAAGCAGGGTAGATTATGATCTCTGCAAGACGGAGAAACTGAGGCAGGGAGTGAGTGACCTATTCAAGCCCCAAACTACGTCATGAACAGAGTGCCACAAGAGGTTTGAGATTCAAGTCCAGCCACTGGGCCATGCTGCTTCTTCAGCTCTCAGATGCTACCAGCTGTGTTTCCATTAACTATTTCCAATGAATGCATTGGCACAACGGACTAACACCAAAATCTTTGCTGTAACAGGGTGATTTGTCAGGTTATAATAGCATGTAATAGGGTGATTTATGAAGGTTAACAGGTGATATATGACACTACTATCAAAACTTCCATAATTTCACTGGCTCTCTGTGAGCTGACCTTCTCCCATGCCATAGCACAAGATATTCAGTATCCCTATGAGGAGCACAGGGTAGGGATTGCACTCACAGCCATGTATAACCTCGGGAATTACCACCAATGCTCAATGCCTGCTACACCCAAACTACAACTCCCCCCAACCAATAAAGGACCCTAAAAACAAGGGAGCAGTTTGGGAGCCACTCTTCAGAGTAATCAGGTGAGCAGTATCTTTCAATCACTCATGTAACTGCCCAAGGCAACCCAGATGTCCAGGTCCAAACAGAATCTTATGTCACAAGACTTATATCATTCAAAAGAAATTTCCACCATGAGGGAGAAAAATTGCATCAAGACATATTAATAGAAATGTGAACGCCAATATCTGAGTGTGAAAGTATGAACTCCGAGATATTCTTTAAATGCCTCTTTTTAAAATCCTGGGGGGTGTTCATAATTCAGGTGCCAAAATAATTAATTTCATAGTGCTGAAATTATTAAACTGGATGTTCTCACCACCTTTCTTCCAGCCTTAAACTCCCCTGACATATATGCCAGGCATCTCAGAACTCAGACCATGCCACCCTCTCCTGCAAAACCCCCCACGAGGGTGCAGCCCCCCAGTCTCACCTTTGGGGAGCTGCGCTCTTCACCCCCACCCAAGTCTCCCCCTCTTTCCCTGCTCACTGGCTGCTGTCAGATTTGCTGCTCTCCTGCAGCGCCCTTCCCACGATTCCCTCTCTCAGATCTCGCTGCGATCATGGAGCCTAGCAACGTTAATCTGCCACTCATTTATCATATTTCAAGCTCAGATATACAAATCCGCTTTCCTTTGTCCGTTCGGATCATTGTGATTCTGCTTTATGGTCTCGATTCCTCTTTTCTAGTCCTTTGCTTATGGGCTGTTGTTTATTATTATTTTCCTATCTGGAAGTTAATCTCTCTGAAGCCAGAGTCCTTGCCGCTGCCTTGCTCCGTTCAGCATGAAGCGGGTGCTCTGTCAGGGCTTGATAAACCATTTGTCATTCAGGCAGCGGATAATGCGGCTGCACACATGCCCATTTTAAGCAGCATATACTAAAAGCACTGAGAATAAAAGTGTTAAAATACCACTGAAAGATTTATAAATATATGTGGATTTTTTTTTTCTCCAAGAGAAAGACTGAAGACAGGAGATGCTTTGCTGGGTCAGGCTTGAAGAGGTATTTAAAACTTGCAGCTCTCCTTGTTGGTCCAACAAGGGCTTCAATGACCCTGGACTTCTGTAGAAATCCCCCTTTTGACTCCTTCAGCTGGACAACAACAATTAGAAAGACACAATGAAAGCCAGGAACTTCAATTCTTTCTGAGCTTCTTTCTCCATACTGTAGAGTTAATACTTCTCTTTGTTGTCCACCCATGACTGGAGGTCGAGTTAGTGAATGGCTGGGAGGAGACAAGCATTAAGGACCAACCTGAACTACAACCATTTCTCCCTCTACATACTGGCAGCAGCAAGGGTGGCACTGGCAGGCAGCTCCCTGCAGCTTAAATAGAAACCTCCCTTTGACACAAATAATTTGGTTGTTCTCTGTATTTTCTGGACGTCACACTGTGTGTCATGTCACTGTCTGAGGAATTATTTTTACTTTCACAGCATCGTATCTGCCATCTGATGTGGTCAGTACTTATATGTTAAATACCTCACAACTCAAGGGAGATGTAAGAGACAAGAAGAGCTAATTGCTTTAACTCCTGCTGTGCAGGAGAATTACAGTTCCATTTGCAGATTTTTGAGGTGCCAAAAGAGGGAACTTTCCAAAACATTTGTTGAATACTTTCCTACCAGCTTGGGCCAGGAGAAGCTGGAGAGAAACCATCCTCCCTTCCCACCTCAGTTCTCCGCAACTGTCAGTCCAGCTAATGAGCTTTTAAGGTCATTTTAAGAAAATAAAAACCAAACAAAACCACCTAACCCAAAGCAGAGGCAGCTAAAGCAAATGATGTGTTTTAAACCAGAGTTTTAACTTGAGTTCCCTGATCACTTTGTCACAGGCATGTTGGGATGGCTATGGGCAAACACAGCCAGAAACTAGGATACAGAAGTACAAAACTTCATTTTCAGAGACTTCAGGAGATTTGTGGTAAGCAAAGGCTGCTCAAGACCCTCAGGGAGGAAAAAAAAAATTAAAAATCAAAACAACTGTGTTCAGGTGTTATGAAGTTCTCCTTGATATTATCTTTCTGCCAACAGGCAGAAAGAAACCTTCCAAAAGAAGAGGCTGAGAGGAAAGTGCCTGTGGGGTCTGGAAAACACAGAGACCAGGGCAAGTGCAGAGTTACCAGGCATTTTATAACATCTACTTTAATTTCACCAGGAAAGAGTCTGGGACTTCATCAAAGCAAGATATGCAATACATTCAAGCCTTTTTTGGTTTTTTTTTTCTCTTTTATTTTTAATTTTTAATAAAGTCTAGCCTTTGCTTTTCCTTTTTTACTTGTGACAATCTGAGAAAAAAATGACAAGGAGGTCCAAGAGTTTTTCTCTGTGCTTCTAACATTTTACCTAAGGGAGTAAAACTGCAAATGCCTGAAATGGGTTTTTCAGTTAATACATTAGAACCAGTATTAAAAAAAAATTATTTGAAAATAAACTACCTCCCACACATATGACTGCCATACAAATGTACATGGACATCCAGATTCCAAAACCAAATTTGCCACATTTTTTTTTGTTTGGAAAGTGGATTTTTACTATCTCAATACAGGCTATATTTATTCTGAAATTAGGGTCATCCGTACAGAAACTTGTACAACTATAATTAAACTATTTTTTTGAAGTCCAGTTTAATTACTTCGGTGACAATACTTGCATATCAGCTTTTAGTTTTATAACCAATTAAAAATGAAAAATTTACCTTTTAAAAAGCTCTTTCCTTGAAGTAATTTGCATTTACAACAGGCATCCATTTAGAGTTTCTAGTACGGGTTAGCTTTCTGCTTCTGCCATGGAGAGACACTAAAAATATCTGCTTTAAATGAAAACTAAACCATCCCTCAAACTATTCTTACATGCATTTTCACAGGCATTTTACTTTGTATCTGGAACATTCCCATATATTACAACATACATCAGGGGCACCCAGAGGTTTGGATGGCCACTCTGGTTGACATTTGTAAGAGACTGAAAGCTAAACAATAAAGCAAACTAAGAGGTAAAATTCAATGTATATCCCACTTTACCCTCCTTGCAGGTTTTACCAAACAACTGGACTATAAAACTCAATCTGTTTCATTTTCTTTGAAATCTGAAGACAAATTCTAGTAATTTTTGGCCGTGTTTAACATACTGTATTTTTTTTTCCTAGTAAAAGCTGTGTGACTTAAAAAAAGTTGTGTTGTGGAAGAATAGGGTCAGATTTTGTTTGTGAAACCTGGATGCAGCTTTGGCTTTAACAAGTCTACTCTCTCTGTATCACTCCAGTGTATCTCAAGGTTCCCTCCTCAAGTGCATTAAAAATGAGGCTCATGCTACACTATGCTGTGTCAATTACGTGTATTTTGTCCGAATGCTGTGAAAGTGATACTGCTATTTCTGATCTGCTGAAGTGGTTTTTAGTTCCTTCTCTTCAATGTAATCCTATACTGATTTCTCAGTTAGTACTTGTGAAACCCAAGGTAGGGGAGAAAGGCTGGGGAACAGGTCTAATGTATGCACATCAATTTTTAAATAGTTTTTTTATGTTCCCTGGGATGAAAGCGCATGCGGCTTGGCTCATTTCCGAAAGTCACAACATCCCCCAAAGTCTCCTTCCCCCAGCTACAGCTGTGTCACTGGGCTGTCTCACTGGAAATCTCAAGCCTTATCAAGGTCAAGGGCTGCAAGGCAGCAGCCTGGTGATCTCTTCAAACGGCTGCCACAGGGATTATTTTCCCAGACTGCTTGCCCTCCCCATTCCCACTGTATCAGCGTGTGCATCTTGGCTCTCCATGCCCTTTCGGGCTGTTATCCCCTCCGTGCCCCTGGCGTGCTGACTCCCACCTTTGATCAGCCACGTCAGCCCTCACCACAGCGCTCCAATGCCACTCATCTGCAGCCCACAGTCCTGCAACGTTCACAGAACAGCTTGTGCCAGGGCACAACAAACCAAAACCTCTCCCTCTTTTCAAAGAGGCACCTCTTGGTGCCATGCTCAGAAGATGTGACCATTTGACACATGTCTTATCCTACACCTCAGGAGTCACTGTTTGTCTGTTGTGAGATTCATCTATGAAGTTTCCAGACTGTGCTGGGATCTCCTGCCAAAGAAAGGAAAACACGAGGAGCTGGACAGCTTGGGGGCTTGGGGACCACAGCAGCTCCCCAGTACCTAAGTGTTGCACACCACTCATCTAAGCAGACTGTAGACTGTTCCTGTCTTCAAAATAAAGCCAAAAATGAAAAAAAAAAGTGAAGCAGAAATTAGTGAGTGAATGGAAGCTTGTCTGTCTCAGTACTACACTGTGGCATTCAAAACAAACTCAGATTTACTAAATAAATATAATATTGAGTTCTTATCTTTAAAATACTCTGGGGTGTGTACACACATAAGTAAGTATGATTCTAGGGTAAGTACTGATTAGATGTTTCATTTCTGAATTTCACTCTGCTTGGAAAGTACACTGCTCTGCTCCAATTCTATTCATAAGTGGTTTCAGTTTCTGTCTTTCATCCAATGGCACAGCTCTACAGTCATTATTTTTTTAAATATTTAATGTAGCTGAAGTGCTATAATATGGAAGAGGTTTCCAAACTGAAACAACAATTGTAAATATTTTCCTAAAGGAAACTGGAGAAGAGCTCTCGCTTGATCAGAGAAGGCATTTCTTTAGTATGTGGAAAAACTGCTAAGTCCAAACAAAATATCTTCCATTGGTTCAATTTTTCCATTTTGCTAAAAAATTTGTTTTTAAATGGTGAGTGGGAAGAGGGACTTTCAGTGATTAAAACCAAACCTGCAGGCCAAAATAGTGAACATGGCTGTTTCAGTACTCCAGCATAGACATCTATTTGTCTGCCTCCCCTGCTAACGGAAGAAAGGCTCTGCTGGATTACCACAAAGGCATTGCTATGGAGTGAGAAAGGTGAGGTTTCTCCATCTACAGCTTAAAACTATTTGTGAAAAAGAGGTGGATCACTGCAATTCCTGATGCATTCAGCAGATGCTGTGAGAGAATTATACCAAAGATCACAGCATCTTTTTCAGGAACTGAACTCCATAAGTCTGGACACAGAAAAGCTTGAAATGCTGCCACATCACTGGAACAACCTTTGACACATGGCATTAGCTGTTAAATTCCAAATCCTTTATTTGACTAAGCCCTAAGAGTCACAGAGTCACATACAGCACAGAACTGCAGAGGCTGGGAGGCACCTCTGGAGATAGAGCAGCCCTCCTGTGCCACACAGAGCCCGGTCATGTACAGCAGGTGTCCAAGGGCCATGTCCAGTCAGGCTCTGACCATCTCCAAGGACAGAGACTCAAGAATCACTCCGGGTAACCTGTTCCAGCATTTGACTCTTCTCATAGTAAAACGCTTCTTCTAGGTTCAAATGGAATTTCTCAAATTTGCCAGCAATCTGGACCTGCAATTCAAAGATTTCCTTTATGTTGAGAATGCAAGAACAGCTCAGATTGGCTGCACAGCTCTCCAACAGGAAGAGCTGATTCCATTGCCTAAACACAGGCACTTAGCACCATTTGTGACCCTCCAGGGTACATGAGACATCTTCACAGAGCCAGCAAGGCAAATATGACAGCAGACCTACAGGAAACCCATACCCATACGGCATGGCAAGCTGGAGGCACCACAGGAGACCCTGAGGCATTTTAAATGGCACTGGATGCCTAGGTTGGGCCAACTGAGTTGGGACACAAGCATTCCGATTCAGAAACTACTCATTTGTTTATTTCAAATGCTCTTATGCTTATACTATTTACAGGGTGACATTTTCAAGTTCCACTCCATGACCACATTGCTACAAACCAAAATTCCCAGCTTTCACCAATGCATTTTTAGCATGAAGTCACAGGAATCCAGAAGAGTGAACAACAGCAACAAATACACAAAATATTGAGACTCAGTTTAGGCATCCTGAGCTGGGTCCTTCAACACATTCTGCCTGAACACAGTTATCACCACTATACTTCCCTTTAATCAGCTTTCTGCAGACTGTCTTTTGAGCAAGAACCATGGGCTACCAGCAGGCCCTGCAGCCCACACTGCCAGTATCTGTGCCTTGTGACTTTTTCACTCATTCCCTTCAGGACCAAACATCATGGAAACCTGTAACACAATTAGAGAGCTACACACTGGGTAAGTATTAGTTATAAGATTCACGACCTTGCCTTCAAGTTCATACACATCTCCACATTTAGATACCACAGGTCCACATTTCTTTTTTTTTCCTGCATTCTAAGTCAAATGAATCTCTGTGATGGAGTGTGTAAAAAAGCAGAGGTTGCACAGGAGGAGTGAGAGGGCAGAAGAGGAAGGTGGACAGGCTGCAAACTGCAACACAGGAGCTGCAGGAACCTCTGAACCTGCCCTTGAGGAAATGCAATGCAGAATTACATGTTAAATAACACTGCAGAGCTTTGAGACATCTGAGTTTGATTCACAATGCTGGCTTCTTATGGAAGGGCTATGCCTTCCTCTGTAAAACACACACTCAATGTATTGCTCCCAAATTATAATATTTACTTCTCAGTTGGATGAAGAGGCTTTTTACTGTGCTCCTGCCTGGAGATATTTTTCCCTACTCCACCCTGTGCTTTCTTTTTAATGTAAATATTACTTGAAATTATTGCAGTACAGATGAACAACTATTAATTAAAAGTGAGGAAGATTTATTTCATTAGGCAGTGCTGCTGTAACAGATCAAACAGCAGAAGGATATGAGGCACAGTGGGCTGCAGTTGGAGGCTTAATGCCTTTTAGATCACAGCCCCCTGTGTTTCATGGGTGTCAGGGTGGGCTTGCACCCCACCATGTCAGGGTTCCTTGACTGCTTGCAGATAAACCTATAACATAAGACCACGGCTTTGTGAAGAAGGGTCAGATAAAAACACAGTCTTACAAGACAGCTGCAAGAAAAAAAAAATCTGAGCTGATTCTGGAGCAATTTCCTGGCCTTGTGTTCACTCTTACACTTGGCGTTAGGAGGCTTTAGCAGACGATGGTTTCATTACCAGGGGTTTCTCAGCAGTGTGATCCACCTTGTGCTGTGGAGAGCTAAGGAAGATTTGCTTTGAGCTCAAGTGACAGATGCTCCAAGACCAAAAGCACAGGGCTTCAGAGCTGTAGCCCCCGTGCTGCTGCTGTGCATTTGCAAATAGCTCTGGGCGCGTGTAATGAGAACCTGGTTGGCACTCCTTTGTGAGGCTTTTTACTGTGTTGTTCCTGCAAAACTGCTGCAAGACATATCAAGAGGTTTTAAGTAGCCCTGACACCTGCAAACATACAGAGTGCTGGCACTTAAGACCAGTCATCTCTTTGCAAAATGCAGAGGGTTCTCACTGTCAGGAGTACTGTATCACCTCAGTGAGATCTGGGCATGAAACCTCAGGAGCAATCATCAACCTCCACCTACAGCTACATCACTGTAGAGAGGAGAAAACAAAAATCCCCAGATTAAGCCTTTATTAATCAAACAGGAATTCAGATGATACAAGATTCCTGATTACATATCATGTACAGAAGCAGTAAGCCACATGGAAAAAATAAATTTCTGAGACTAATAAAATTATCAATCCTGGTCATTAGCAGCTGTTAGGTCTCTAAGACAGATACTGAAGTGAGACCAAACACATTACACAAATGTTACCTATCAACCATAAAATGGGAACAATGTATTGTTGACTCAGCTCAGATCTGGGGTTAATGATTTGGGGGTTAAAGAGCCATCAGTCTCACAATGAGTTCATTGAGCCATTCTCTGACAGTCATGTGTGTGGGGGAAAAAACCCACTACTTCTGTCCCTAACAAAAAGCAGTGGAAGATCTTTTCTACAGCTGATTTGTTATCTGCCCTTTTTTCCCTGACTAACACCAGGTGCTGAGAAGCCAAGACCTGTTTCCACCTTGTGTGCTCACGTACTTACTGCGGTGACAACTCTGAGCCTCCTCTTCTGAGTGTAAGAAAATGTCTGCACATATGTGAGGCAAAGAGTTATTAATTCTTCACAGCTTCAGCTTTGCTATTTTAAAGCTCACACCAGCTTCAAGCTTGGGCATGCTGATGGCAAATGAGAGTTACATTTCTAATTATCTGCTTCCTTACCAAAATAAATAAAATTTATAGATTCAGGGCTATGTATGCACAAAAAAGATACCGCTATTAGAGACAGGAAGGCTGTGCTAGAACACCCCTAGGCAATCAAAACAATTCCTTTCTCAACCCTCTCTCCTCCTTCCAAAGGCCTTCCCATTTATAGCCTGTCACTTACAGACACACTTCCAGCATTTAAAAATACTCCCGGTGTTTGTGGAACCATTTTCCAGAACAAAACGTTATCATTCATCAGGAGCAGAGCTGTTTGCAGTGTGAACAATTCGCTTTCGTTAAGTACCATATGGCTGCCCGTAGGAAAATGCCAACATGTTTCAACTCTACAGCTGGGCCACGGTTCCTTTATTCATCGTGCAGATGGTTGTAATTGACACCACTACTAAAACAGGTCTCGAGCACTTCTGTAGGATCATTAGAGTAATTAGTTATTAAATACAGTTACCATTTTTAGAAGGAAGGTTTTAAGACTTGGCATGTAAAATGCAGTATTTTGTTATAATGAAAGAGACAGGCTAAATGTTACAGGGAGGGGTAAAGCTTATGTGATCCTTCTTAGTATTTTATTTGAGAGGCCATGGAAATTGCTAGAGCAAAGTGAAGCACACAAAATTATTTGCTAAGGAAATCAGCTGAAACCAGGAGTATTCTTAAATAATCTCCTTGCGCCACTGCATACTAAACCTCTGCTGAAAAAAAACCCCCAAAGTTATAGGGGGGTGAAGGGAAACACGAAATTTCACCACTGAACCCAACCTTTAATGATGGATGTTAAGTACAGAAAAGATGACTATTGATTCTGTATTCTTGATATTCTGATGCACATATTTTCAGGATTAAAATGAGTTTTTTTAATGGAGTTGCAGGGTCAAATGAATACATATTATTATATATAATAGGTCTGCAAAGTAGCAAGACAAGATTGGCTAAAGCTCCTTTCACTTACAGACCAGCAAAAATTCCTCGTAATAGAAAACTGGGTTTGTTTTTGAATAAGATGTTTGGGTAAAGCCTCACAATAAATCTCAGTGGGAAATGCTATCATTGGAG
This sequence comes from Ploceus nigricollis, assembly GCA_013399945.1. Taxonomy (NCBI): domain Eukaryota; kingdom Metazoa; phylum Chordata; class Aves; order Passeriformes; family Ploceidae; genus Ploceus; species Ploceus nigricollis. The sequence continues at coordinate 221,766 of VXBC01000332.1, forward strand.
TCACAAAGTCACATCTCAAAACTCAAAACTTCAGCAAGGAAACATGCAGACTTAAAGAGCAGAATTATACATGGCTTTTGAGTGCTGCTGGTCTTCAGAGACAAGAGGAGTCAGAACAAGCAGGCTAGGAATAGCAAAACTGTTACTGGTAATTGCAGTAGCTTCTACTCCAACAAAAACTCAAGTTTTTCATTACAAACGGAGTACTGGGTGTTCCAGACTCTATTTTAAACATTCATTGCAGGCATAAATCTGGTAAGGACTCTCAGACACAACCAGGTATGAAAAATAATGCCAATAATCTAGAATTGAGGGCCCCGACTGTACTCTACAAAAGATAGTGAAAAAATAACATTGAGAGATCATATTATAAACCTCCTCTAAATAGAATTAGGTTAGAAATCAGAAAACTTCTAACCACAAGGCAGGAGAAGAGGGGAATAGCTTCCAAAAGCAGTTTTAAGCTGAAGAGTTTCACAAGGGAGCACAGTAAGTTCATGACATGGATCTTTCTCTTAGCCAGGACTTGGAGGCTCAGGAGCTCTTCTAGGGCTGCCTGTTTCCATGCATTCCACTTTTCAAATGAGATTGAGTTAAAGCACTCAGTTACATACAACTTTCATAATGAATATCCGAAAACCTTTATATAGCACAGTAGACAGTAAAGCCACTTGCTAACGAAAAATAAATGCTGTTAAAGTGAGGTTATTTATCTCAGGTGGCTTCTGTTGAGTGCTTGCTGCTGGATGGGGTTTTGCAACTCTTCTTCAGACGAGCTGTCGAGCAGATATTGTGAACCCCACAGCGAGGCTGATGGTAATTATCCTGGGAGCAGCAGCACTCACCCACCTATCCTGGCCAAATTTGTCTTCTGATGATAACCTTCTGCCCACCTGCATTCCTCACAGAGGTTCAACTACAGGTGAGGCTCCTGCAGTGCCCACCGTGCACAGTCCCACAGGGTGGCTGGGTGCTGCTCCAGGGAACATTGTGCTGGTCCTCCATGGGAGCTCAGTGTCTGCCATGCCATGCTTCTGAGCCAAATGACTCCTACCTATACAATTCATACTGTTGGTGCACATTTTTCTTTAAGTTATACATTTGCTTATTAAAAATTGCTAATTTTTTTGTGTCTTTGCATAAAAAGGACTTTAAAATGTAGATTTTCAGCTTTGCATATTAAACTTTTTTAGCAAGTCTCAATTCCCCAAGCAGAAAATTATGGCAGGATTTTTAGCATAAACACATATTTCTTGCATGCAGGAGCTGAATTGCCTGATGTCAGAAATATCAGTTCTGGGTATTCTACTATTTACTTGGAAGCTATTATGTGTTTTTCAAAGTTTCTAGCAACTTTCTATCAACTAGATCTCAAGAGTTTATATGGTTATGATAATCAATATTAAACAGAGCTAACATGGTAGGAGAATTCTAATATTCAAGCCACCCCTTCTTCCTTTAGAAGAGGCTGGGGAAATCAATACTCCATTGCTAAGAAGGGGTTATCATAAATTACCAACTGAGCATCAGATTTCTATGCAATGTCGCAGTTATGCAGTTGAATAAATCCTTCAGTATACAGGAAAAATATGAAGAATAAGTAAAGCCAGTACTGCTGTCTCTACTATAAAACAGAGAAATTAAATCAAAAAGTATTCACTAAATAAGAACTGAAAATGCACAGAAAACTTGGCTTATAAAGAACAGGCTCAAGAAGCACGATGTTATCAAGAAGGAGGTTAACAAGGCTGTTGATCAACATCTCTAAACACAGGTCTTTAATCCATCGGAAGATTCAGTGGGAAGACAAAACCAAAATTAAAGGCAAGACAGAAATAGTTAATACATATTAAATACCAGTTGGTTTCATGTAGTAATTAATCACTGGGAAAAAAACCATAAGGATGGTGTGGACTTTTAATCACTCAGAATTTGTAAACCAGACAAGTTAATGTCCTAAAAGATCTGCTATAGCTCAGACAGAAATTAAGGGTTTGAGGCAGAGATTACCAGGAAAGTACATTAGACTTTCTAATCATTAGGATGTTGATTAGGTTTGTGCTTTGGGATTTGGATCAAGCCCTCAAAAATAGATTGAGAGGCATTTTGTTGTTATTGGGGTTTTGGGGTTGTTTTTTCCTTTTAGTCTTTATTATTCCTATTGGGAAGTTAATGTAGAAACTTGGTAAAATGCTGCTTTCAAATCTGATTTCCCATTTCCAGTTTGAACTTTATTCAGGATACATTTATACACATTTGTGCACTGATAACATTCACAAGGTGCAAAAACAGCTGAGATAAAGATATAAAATATGCCAGGGTGTATGCTGAAATTTTAATGATTTATTCCAGGATGGAGATCCACCAGCAGTGACTGGATATAGTGAGCTGAGAGCCCTTCCAAGCCTGGCATTCCCAAGCCTTACAGCCTGAAGACTTCATGGAGAATTTCCAACATCTCTCTGCTTTTTTTTAAAATTGTGTCTAATCTGAGACACAAAGCAGTGAGGCATATTCACCTCTGCATCTTCAGGTTGTTGAGGTATACGTGACAATTTGACTACCTGCAGAATGTTTCTCAGGCCATGGAGAGGGACATTAGAAGGGGAAGGAAAAAGATCGTAACTCATCTAGCAAGTTAGTACAGGAAATAACAGGGAAAGAACCCAGATTTAGACCCTTGTTACTTGAACATTCAAGGCTTACTATTCTGACATTAATTCCAAATTTGAGGTCTAACTGACCCCAAAACAATGTAACTTTTTAATTTATTATAGAGTGAACACAGTTTGAAACCAGTATGGAACTAGAAGTGTTAACACAAAAGAAAGCCAACTTAAAAAAAAAAAATAGTACTATTATGGCCCCTTTATAATGTCAGAAGGAAGTTGTTAAGCTGTCATTCCACAGATGTTCATCCACACATATACAAGAACACAAACAATTCTCATGGGATCCCTAACTTCATGTGTGGCATACATAAACGTTAAAACTCTTCCATCATCACACATTTCCCCTTCCTCCTGCTGCGATAACAACACGGGGAATAAAAGCACACCACTTCCAACAAAAGGATTAATCGAGCTCAGAATACACGGACCAGCCCGTGAAAGAGCTAATGAAAAAGCACGGCCAACCTGGAAATGCACAAGAAAAACTACACTGAAATTACAGAGGGAAAAGAATACTGTCTTACATGGGTACTGCAATTATTCTAAACTACTACAGGTCTGCATATTCACATCTGTTCTGATGGATGTTTCTTTGTCTTTAAAAAAAAGATAATAGTAACAATTTTACTATATAATTATCTTTTTTCCCTTCAATAAAAGTTTATTTTTTTTTAATTGCAGGTAAAATGACAAAACTCAGCCATTTAGGCAAAACAGCTTAGAATTAATTTCCCTGGTTTAAAACACTAGCAAACAGTAATAGGCTTCTCTACAAAACCTTCTGAACATCAACATCTTTTTGTCCTTGTTGGTGATACCACAAAGATCATCAGGGAAACAGAATGCTTCTCATTGTACTCAGGACACAAGTGGTAGAATTTGGGAGAATTTCTCATCAGGAGAAGTTTGGAAGCAGTTGGTTTTTTTTTTAACTTTTTAATGTAGGAAATTAATGAGGAAAGTTGGAAATTGTATCTTCAAATTTGACTATTTCATGAAGCTGTGTGGTTGCTCAATGAAAGCACACTACAAGGCTAAGTCCTCAAATGACTTCAGCTACCCTGTCATAAAAATTATTATTTCTAGATAACAAAAGATGCTCTCATCAGTGAAAGAGAAAAGCTGTAGCTGGAAAAATATCCCTGTAGGAAGATTTGAAGAAAAGATTGTAACAACAGTTGACCAGAAAACAAGACGTGTATTTTGCTGAAGAAAAATCCCCATTGATCAAAAAGCAGCTGAACCCCAAACCCGATGGCTTCTTTGGTTTACATATTCCCAGTGTTCTGCTGCCTGTCATTTTGATCCAGTACAAATTCTGCCTCTCCTTAGGTGTTTATTAACTTCATATCCTGTAGCAGTTGGGACTGTATGAATAACAGGGTTTAGACACAAAATTGGTAGCTAACCAAAATAAAACATAAAGCATAAAGCAAAAGAATGATTTTTTTTTGTTGTTTTTGAGTAAAAAAAATGTTTGGTTTGGCTCAGTTTTTAGTAAAAATGGAGATGGTCCTGTAAAATTCCCCCCTTTCTCGGGTGGGTCCTTTCCAGATTTCTGCTTTGGAAGCATCACTGCTTCCAAAGGTGGAGGGACAGCCAGCAGCAACATCAGTGGCCCTAATCCTGAGGCTGAGAAGTCTCTCATTCGCTCCAACTCTATAAATGCAGAAACACCGTATGGAAACCAGAACAGCTTTACTGGCAGAGATTGACAGAGGCTGTCTGGTGCTCTGTGAGAGGTGTGAGATCTCCTTTCACATCCCATCACAGACCCACAGAGAGCAACCACCTCCGTCTGGCTCTTTGGGGTTTTTTATGAATGGCACTAAACTGTCCTTTTATCAGAGAATTTAGTCAGCCCGGCGCTGTCAGCAGTATCAACACTGACTTCCAGAGGTGTGAGGGCAGCAGCCTGGTTAACCCCAGCAGGCAACTCAGCCCCACACAGCCACTGCCCCCGGTGGGGTGAGGGAGAGGTCAGAAGGGTAAAAGTGAGAAAACTCAGGGGTTGAGATAAAGACAGTGTAACAGGGAAAGCAAAACCCATGCACACAAGCAAAGCAAAACAAGGAATTACTTCACCCTGTCCCATGGGCAGGCAGGTGTTCAGCCATCGCCAGGAGAGCAGGGACCCTTCATGTGTGTCAGTGTCTTGGCAAGACAAATCCCCTCACTCAGAACATCCCCTCTTCCTTCTTCTTCCCCTCAGCTTTATATGCTGAGCATGACACTACATGGTCTGGGATATCCCTGGGGTCAGTTGGGGTCAGCTATCCCAGCTGTGTCCCCTCCCAGCTCCTTGTCCACCCCCAGTCCCCTCGCTGGTGGGGTGAGGTGCAGAAATGGCTCTGACTCTGTGGGAGCCCTGTCCAGCAATAATGAAAACATCCCTGTGTTATCAGCACTGTTTTCAGCACAAATATAACACAGCCCCACACCAGCTATTCTGAAGAATATTAACTCTATCCCAGCCCAAACCAGCACAGCCAGCTAAGGGGTATTGCCCTGCTCTGCAGCATCAAAGTCAAATTTATAGCCTCCCTCCTCCCAGCGAGAGCACAGAGCTGTGAGCTCAGCATACCCTCACAGCAGGTGGGAAAGCTGAACATCCACCCAGCCCAAAATCTCTAACAACAGCTAATAAGGCCTTGAGAAACTCTGATGTGAGGATAGTGATGTTGTCCAAGCTTTTATCAAAGGGCAAGTAATAGTCTTGTTGACTGAGATGCTCACGACACAGAGGGAGCAGGTGAATTTTACTTGGTGAGACTACAGAGGAGCAAAATCTTTCCTAGTGGCTTGTAAGGCTGAGCTAGGCTTCAGCAAAAACAGTGGTTTTTTTAATGTCTTGTGATACAATAAAAAACCTGTTGGTCCATGTCAAACTTGCAAAATAGGGAAACGAAAAAAAACCCATACTGAAAAAGGAGATTAGAAACTGCAGTCCTGATGTAATATTGCCTAAAGCTATTTGGAAGTTACAATTGTAACTAATCAATGAATGCAAACAACTTTCTCCTTAATAAGAATTATGAGCTCAGGAGAGCCAAAAAATAATGTTCAGATATTTTATATCTGAGTTTTCACTTTAAAATGCCATTACCAAAAGTCAGCACCATACAGACCAGAGAAAAATCTTCACACAGTCTAACAACTTGATGAGCCTTTTAACAAATGACCAAGTCTGCTGTTCACTAGAAGTTAAATCTTGCTTTTAATGTTTGGCTTTTCTTGAAGCTGTAGAGGTGAGACTGAAAATAACAATGCGGGGGGGAGGAAGCAAAGCAAGATAGTATCTGGGAAAGATGAGGAAGAAAAAAAACTACTGGATAGTCCCTTGCTTTTAATTCACAGTTAAGTATTTATAGATGGCAAGGGTCACTGGTAGTCTCACTAGTAAACAACAGCAGGTGGTTGAAACTGTACATCTAGAATTTCATTCATTTTTATTGCTGACGAATAAATTCAGTGAATCAATGCCAATGCAATACAGTGTCTGCACAGAAATAGGAAAAAAAAAGTTTACAAAAAACAACTCTCAGGAATTACAAAGGGAAAATGCCATTATGACCATATCTGAGTCCATCTATACCACCTGGATTTAACTCCCTCTATATTTAAAGCCTTTCTGGTGGAGTTTTCTGCTTGTAGCTGGTTTGGTTTTTTGGATTTTGCTTTGGTTTTTTTTAAGCAATCACAAAAATATATGTATTTCTGCCTGTATTTTTTTGTACAAGAATTAAACCCCCAGTGTTGCTGACTGTTCCTTCCCTGCTTACTCACTGATATGTCCTTATGACCTCCCTGTCTCCCTCACACCCGAATTAGCAGCACCACGTTATCTGATAGGGAATCTCATGTTTCACTATTTAACAGGTTTGTGCTCATTATCCACTACAGCCACTTGCAGTAAGGCCCCAGCCACAGTGCTAGTCCCTTCTGGAAGCACTCAGCCTCTCAACAGTGAATAAAAACCCTGCACATCTGAAGCACCAATATGTGAGTAAGCAAGTAGTGCAACTGGTGGCTGCCATCACAGCCATCATAGCTAAAGCACGTGAAGATGGTGGTTTAACAAATATAGGATGCCTTACTCTGCAAATATAGGATGATGATGCTCTGGAGATTTCTAAAAATGATCTGAAGCTTAAAGCACTTGTTTTGAGCTGCAGGAGAAAAATAACCACTGAAGAGCCCCACTCCAGTGTAATTTTCTTGGTAGAGTTGGGTTTTTTTAATATGTATGTCTGTGTCTATGACACAAGTAAAACTAAAAGTAAATGAAAGTAGCTATTTACAGAGCCTGAATTGGCTCTTAAAAAGCAAGGCTCCTTTGTGTGGCTGTATCACTACATCTGTGAGATGCAGACACTGGAGTGGGTCTGACCACCATTCCGATCCTTCCTCAGCTCAGGGAAATCTGACTCAGAAACTCAGGCAAGATTATGGATCTCGCCTGTCCATCACAGAAGATTTTGCTGTGGAAGCAGCACTTCATGGCAGGACACCATCTACCTGGAAGATGTTGAGCAAATGAAAGAAAAAGGTGCTTCAGTGTATGTGAATAAACAGTGTGAAAGTAAAGGTCAGGTTTGGAGTTTTAAGCTCTGAAGACTTCCAGAGCACTAAAAGGTTTCCTGGGACACTCAGAACAAACCATCTCATGCCCATCCCATCCCATCTCACTCACTGCCAGCTGGGGTTAACCATGTGTGGTTTGGCAGAAGGCAGAGCACAAACAGAAAGCCTGGGACCAGGAGAACCTGGCAAGGAAGAGGCACAGCAGCACAGTGCTGCACATCCCCAGCAGCTCTGACCTCTCTGCACTGCTGCCCACCAGGGAGAGGAGCAACGATGCCCTATGTTACTTCTATACACACCAGCTTCTGGAAGAGTCTGGCATCATCCTCTCATGAAAGTCACCACTGGAATGTGGTTTTTTTTTCTTGTTTTTATCCTGCCCTTCCCAGAGCTAATACCTAGAGACAGGAAAGCAAGGTTTGCCTGCCCACAAACCTGACACTGCTCTGCCCAAGCAAGTAGGCACATATATACTGGCTTTACAGAGGTGGGGCAGTGCAGGGGCTATACCTCTTGGCTCTGCACAGTAAAATCAGTGTAAATTTGGCAGTGAGAGCAGGTAGGAAAAAACAGCAGCTCTGCTGGGCTCTCTGGCTGCAGCACAGCAATCCTGCCTTGCACCACAAGGTGCAGTGACAGTGGCAACACTTTGACAAGGACAGAAACTAGTCTGGCTTGCACCAAGTAAACGCTGGGCTTTCCCCTCATTCCTGTGCAGCAAGAGCCCTGTAAAAGCAGGCTCTGGGCACAGGCAAGCAGCAGGGAGCTTCATGGCTGCACAGCTGTGCTGCAGCCATATGGCCACGGGTCCCCAGCGCAGAGCAGGCGGCAGGACCTGAGGGCACAGGGACAATCAGCATCTCACTGCAGGTTAGTCCCCCGCTCCCAGGATTTCAGGCCACTGGAACACGCTGTGTTTGGTATTTCTGAGCTGCTCCTGAGCTGGCCCGAAGTCAGAGAGCACACCAGCTTCTTGGTTTGCAGCAACCAGCACAGACCAACCACCAGTTCTGCACCACACCCACAGCAGTGACTTCCCAAAGCATCACTTAAATTGAGAGACCAAGGGAAAAAAAAACCAAAAAAACCCACTCTTGCGTAGCCAGGCATGAATACTGAAACATAGCCAGTGCTGAGAAATCATTACCTGGCCCAAATATTGCAGCAGCTACTTTTTGAAAGCATAAATTGAAGAAATTAATAGGATTCTCAGTCCTTTCTTTCTCCCTTTTCCCTGTTCAAAAAGAAGCCCTGGGTCAGTGACCAGCACTGGCCACACAAATTCTAAATGCATGGCATTAGGCTGCTCACAGAAAATGTACAGACATATTTTTAAGAGAACAGTACCATTTTTTCATCAGACCTGCTGAAGACCCAGATTTGTTGCACGCTTCCCACTAGATCAGGATGCTCAAAGCTCCATCCAGCCTGTCCATGAACACTTTCCTCATAGCAATGGTACTGCCCTGGATCTGACACAGCCTCATGGGTCAGACATGCAATGCAAATATGAACAAAACAATCTCTGATGAGGGTTAATCAAACAGTGAAAAGGTCTCAATTGCAAGACTTTCCCTATCTCTTACTCAAAGAAGCAAAATTCCAATGCAAATCCTCATTTTCATGCTTTTCACACCTCATTGGTTGCACCCATGAGCTACAGTTGCCTCTGGACTGTGGGAAAATAGCTGGTGTCACCGTGGGTCCCCAGTGGACACCCATCATTAGGGTCCTTGCCCTTCTGCATGGAAAACATGGCACATGAGGGATGGTGAACACAGTGTCAAGCCACTTCCACAACAGGCACTGTATGCAAGAGCTAGGAAATGCTACTAAATCCAACAAAACAGTGCTCAGGACAGCTCACTGTCCATTTAAATCCTGTGTCTGTTGGCAGCAGACTGGGGACTGTCAGTCAGACCAACCCTGACAGTGGAACTGTTTGCCTAGAATCCACAGCTTCTGGTGAAAAGCAATGTCCTGTAACTTGAGCAACAACACTTCCACTTGGAAAAAAATTCAGGCATTTTCTATTTTATTCAAAATTTTGCCATATGCACATTACTTATTCATTGGTTTATTTATTTAGAAGGTATAGTATGTAGCTGGAAACTCCCTGACCTGTGTTCCCCTGCAAGAGAAACACCATCACAGTCTCCCTTGTGCTGTTCCTGGCTAAGCTGAAAGGCTGTAATTCATCCCTACTTTTGTTGACCTTTCTGCCACTTTCCTGGCTCTGATATTTTCCTCTCCCTTGTCTCGCTTCCCTTTCCAGAGCTGCTTTTTCAGCATCTTCTCAAAGACAGAAGATAAACAGGGGAGGCACTTCAGAGCCAGAATCCAGGGTGACTAGAGGGGACCAAGAGCAGATCACAAGCAGCCAGCACAGCTCATGCGTGGGCTCGCGGGCTCAGTGTTTCCAATGATTAGAGAGGGGATGTCTGTAGCCACAGCAATGGGGTATGGGATGGCTCATGCATATGCAGCTCCTAGTCTGTGTGCACAGGAGCCAGGTGTGTGCTTCAAATCACACTAAGAAGGACTCCAGCTCAAGGACTCTCATTTTTTATTTCCCACTGTGCCTAACCTCAGCAGGGTGAGTGCTGACTTCTCATGTTTACAAGGAAAAAGAGACAACAGAAACACAAATGGCCACTTGTGGGATGCTTCAAAGCTACCAGACTCTGCTTTTATATGGAAAACACAAAAAAAAAAGATGACAGGTTGTAAGAGGACAGTAAGTGGAAGGTAGCAAAATCAGGAAAATGGAAAGAAAAGGTAAAGTCGGAAAAATGTGGTAGAGAGCAAAACATGAACTACAGCTGGGTGGAATATCCTATGAACCTGTCAGACCAAGAATCTGAGAGAAGTTACTGGAAATGACTGAAAGTGCAGGGCTGCATGTGATGAGAAAGTAAAATTGTTGTTAAAAGTGGCTACTAAGAACGTGAAAAGCAGGAAATCAGTGAGGAACCTGCAGTTTGTGGCTCGTGGCTTCACAGCAACAGGGCAGTAGGGGAGGAAAACCAGGAAAATCCCAGTTAAGAATGGCTGTGAAGGAAAGTTATAATAAGCAAAAAGGAGAAAAAGAGCCTTGGATGGTTAAAGTCACAGAATATGCAGGAAGGAAACCTACATCATGGATCAGAGAAGGAAATCAGAAAAGAAAGTGTGCTAAAGCACCAAGGTGCAAGAAGATGAGAAAAGAAGAGAAGAAGAAGAATTTTCTCTTCTTTCAAAGAAGAGAAAATTCATTACAATTTGAAGGTCAGGTCAAGGTCAAAGCATAAAACCAGAAAAAACTAGGAAAGACATGGCATACAAAAATCAGCAGAAGCCATGAGGGAAAGTGGTGCCAATGGATAAAGAAAATAAGAAGGAAGAGGAACCAAGCATGCTGCTGAGGAGAAGGAGAAATGAGATGCTGAAGCAAGCAGCAGTAGGAGCTGCTGAACAGAGCAAGAGCAGAGAGACAGATGCTCACCAGCATCTGCAGGCAGCACAAACCTCCGCTTATGCTGGAGACACATTTCACTGTTCCAGAAGAGAGAATTTCTTCTGGTACCTGATATAATTTCTTCCCTTTCTGAATACAGAATAGATGCACTTTTAAATAGGATTTAAACCTAGCAGCAGCAAGTGTTAATATTTATATAGCTAAGTGGCCTTAAGCCAATGGAAAAACTATCCACCGAAAAATGTGTGATTATCTGATATTTGATAAAGGTATTAGAGGTTACCAAGTTTTTAAAATTACTTTGTCATTAAGTAATGATTTTTTCAATAGCAATGAGGAGCAGGCACTAGCTGAGGGCAGTAATTAGAAAGGCCTTCTTCGTGTAAAAGAATCCCATGGTCCATCTTGCAGGACTGGCTGTGGGTACTCACTGACCAACCAGCTCCGGGGGCAATTGGCAAGTGCCCAGCAAAACCCAGCCAGCTCCTTGGAAGCAGGAGAAGCAGCAAGCCTGCTGTTAGTCCTCTTGCCCCAAATGCCCATATTGTCCAAGAACCTTGGGGATCTGGATCTAGAGCAAATTGCCACTGCAGCGATATGAGCTTGCAAGTCTGTGGGAAGAAGAGGAAAAATATCTGTCTTCCTTAGTTTCTAGGAAAACAAAAAAGCTAAATCCAGCAAAGAAAAAGGAAGAATGAGGATGTAGATAGAGCAATGAGAAAAATCTTGCCATGAAAGCTTTTCTGTTTCACTATCAAGATATTTTTTTTTAATTTCTTAATAATAGATACGATTTAGATGAAAAAGTTCTCAACTTGCCTTTGGATATCCCTCTTCATCTTCTGCATAAACTCAAGCCCATTCATGCATACGCTCACCAAGATGTTTTGCAGGAGGAGATGTGTGAAGAGCTTTGCCTGGAGGGACCAAGTCTTCAGCTCCAAGCCAGATCCCCTGGCTCTGGCGTTGTGTTTCCCTGTCACAGCGCTCTGCTCTGCTAGTAGCTGAGTATAATGCAATAAAATCCTAATCTCTAAAGCACTGTGTGCCAGGGCTTCAAAGATCAGCATTTCAGTCAGTTTTACTTTGCTGCTGCCATTGCACACAAGAGAGTGACACAGCAGGGGAAAAGCACCACAATGTGCAGTGATGGAGAGGCACGCTCGGCCGGGAGGGGTGGGGGGCAAGAGCATGGTAATGCAATATAAAGGCATAGGGAAAATAAAAGAAAGAAATGGGGGAAAATAGGACTATTGTGCATGAATAGGAACCTTGGGCCCTCTCCTTCCCAGCAGCCCTAACAGCAGGATGTCTCCAGCCTCAATAAATCCACCATTTTCTGAGCAAAGCCTTGAATGACCTGAAGGGTTTTTTCCTATCTCTTTCCTTGAAAATGGAAAGATTAGGAAATCTCTGCTACAACCCGTCTGTGCATGTGAGTATCTGTGAATATTTTAAGATTACTCCCTCCTGCCTCTACCACGTGCTTTAAAATTAAAAACAAAATGATACTGCAGAAGCTGGAAGAGCTGAAATCTGACCCAGGTACTATCAGAGTGCAGGCTATTCTGTCACCCAGACCCAGTCTGGCACAGTGCATGCAGGGACACAAAACTCGACTGACTGAGCAGAACACTTCCAACTTCAAGGCACAATGGCCACAGCTAAGGGAAAAAACACCTGGAAGTAATAAATTCTATAACCAAACACTGAAATAGTCAGGAGAATCAAAAATAACTGGACAATAATTTTAATATCACAGAGTTCACGGCATGTTAACTATTGAAACCCGCTTGGGGCAAAGCCTCATTTCCATCAATCAGAAGAGCAGAGTAATTTAAGAAAGTCTTTCATGCTATCAACTTTGACAGCATCTTAATGTCTTTGCTAAATCAGCATGGCCAATCCATGCCACCAAAATCTACTTCACGGTACCTATGTCAGGCTGGAGTACCGTTACATGGGATTAGTGCAACACACTGATAATGCTCTTTGGAATAAAAGCTGATTGAACTTTGTCCCTTAAGAGTGTTTAGGCAGTCTAGTGGTCTGCTAACCCACATGGGCTTGTCCATGGTTCCTCCACTACAAACAGGCAGAGAGCATCTCTGAGCCTCTTCTGCAAACCCCTCCTCATCCTTACTTATCTGTCACGCATGTAAGAAAATGCTCATCGTCCTCACCCCCGGAGCTGTTTTAGTCACTGATTTGGAAGTTGCTGTGTAAATTCTGAATCAGTTGATGTCCCTTTTGTAATCCTGCAGAAGGATATTACCTTTTATCTCAGAGTGTTCTGACAGATACGCTCTTGCAGATTTAGTGTCTGTGGTTTAAAACATTATTGCTCTGGCCTTCTGCAAAGGTTACTGTTCTCAGATCAACAGTAGCCAAATGGGATGTGTGTCTCTCCCCCAGCACTCAGAGCAACTGCTGGTAAAGGTGGATTTGAAATAACCTATCAACTACAGAGCAACAGGACTGAGATACCAAAAGAGCAGCTGCTGCAAGCGCAGGAATTGTCACAGAGAGGCATGGTGAGAACATCTGAAAACTTCTACAGCAAGGTGCATCAAAAAACAGCTGTCAAGTGGGAAGTCAAAATTCCTAGGGGAAAGCTCTTTTATGGAGTTCCTACATCTCCCCAACTCTCCCATCCTTGCATATCACTGAGTCATCCCTTGGTTTGAGCTGCAGCAATCACTTGTGGGTCATCCTGCAAAGTGGTGAACTGATGCAAGTAGGAAAAAAACCCCAGCACCCCTCCCCTCTTCCCTATGCTGAAGGATTATTTTTAGCCCAGACCAGTTGATAATCTGTTTCACGGCATGTCTCAAACTACAGCATCAGCACCACCAAACAGGCAGCTTGAAAAGGCTGCAGGGAAGATAAACACAGAAAAAGGATGAAGTCTTTAAACCACTGCTGCTCCTGAGGCTTTCAAACTGCAAAATCAGGGTACTTGACTGGTACCTCTAAATTGCCAAATAATCCATTATCCAATAATAATCTAAGCAATCCAATCCAGAATTCCCAAATTTCCTCAGCTCCTCATGCTCTTCATTCCATGTAAATGTTTTTGAGATCAAGACTACAACCAGTGGTGGAGACAGTAAGCCCAGACTGGGATGACTTTATAGGGAAAGAATTAGGCAGCAGTCTAACACTGCCGGAGATGGATTTACATCTGAAAGCGTCTCACACATGGTATAAATGTCATTCCTTCTTTGCTGCCCCCATTCCTCCCAAAGTCACTGGAAAACAAAAAACCCACAAAAAAAAAAATTGGAGAGAGGAAGCTAAAAGTGGAACCAAACCAAACCAAAAGTAAATAAAAATGTTTTACCTGGCTCCCCTGGGCACACAACAGCAGGCCTGGCAATAATGAGAGTGAGGAATGAAATTTTAAAATGAATGCAAGAGGGAGAAACTGCAGAGAAAATTGAGACAGAGTTTCAGTGTTATTTATCCCAGACAAAGCATACATGCTCAGCTCTGAGCAATCCATGGCACAGGAACAGCTCCAGGATGGAACACCAACACAACTAATCTTCCTTTTCTATTCCCTTCTGTGCTTTTGAGAAGGAAAGAAGAGAGAAAGCAATTTAGTGTAGTGATGCAACTTGTTTACTTCTCTGTACCTGCTCAGCTGTGTTGGCTGAAATATACTCTGGGAGGTGCAAAGGGAAGGAAAGAGAAAAGGAAGGAAGGAGAGAGGGAATTACAGGAGGAGAAAGAAGAGCAAACTGTAGGACAGGTCTCCAATTTTGCCACTGCCCAGCGGTCCATGCAAGCAGCATCCATATGGCCACCAGCATGCCAGCAGAATTACATGGGTTAGTTATCCAAGCCTTGCTGTGCTTGAACCGTTTAAGCTCTGGCTCATTTGAACATGATGGAAATGCCCAGGCGAGCAGCTGAGCCGGCAGATCCGATGGGGCAGCGAGTGCCCAGCCTGATCTGCCACCCCCTCCACCGCGGGGCTCCTCCTGCTGGGGCAGGACACGCTCAGGCCTTTGGGAATTCAGCTCAGGGCATGGCTGTGCACAGGGGCATCCTCAGCCTTTGCCATGGGGAACACAGAGGAGGCTGTTGGTCACTTCTGCTCCCTGCTCAGGTCCCAGTGACTGCAGAGGGAAGAAGGATGTGCAGAATATGGAAAAGGGGGAAGCTTATTAGCAAACGCTCTGTCATTTCTCCAGTCATTCTCTAAGGCTTTTAGCTTGTCCCTCATAAAAACAAAATGTTATTACAAAGGCAGAGATGGTCTCTTAGGTGAAGAAAACAACAAAACCTACCAAATCACCAACTTCTGATTGTTTTGTATCATTAGAGCTGATACACCAACATTTACATGACAGAACCCTTTTTATTAGAAGCCAACCATTCTTAAAATATATTAACAACCTACATACTCACTGGCTCTTTGTAGTTTGCCTAACATTTCAGAATGTGTTAAAATCACACATAAAAGTTATAGTAGCCTAACACTCAGGAAATAAGAGTCCTTTAAAGGTTTAATTCAACCACTAATGGATTTTTTCCCAAGTTAGAAAACATTTATATATAGCTGATTTACTGCAGGTGTGGTAACTGAATTTGGCTTTACACATACCAGCTGCAAGCAAATCAAGGAAAAGGCTTCATAAATCAGTTTAAGGCACTGTAGGCTTCATGGTGCTAGGACTGGGACAGAATTTCCCTACGCAAGCACACAAAACAAATGGGAGTTTATAATTTTTTCTGTTATAGCTCATAACTTTTAAAGGTTAGAAATCAAAGCACCATACAGTGGAATTTCATACAACTGAATGGGATGGACATAAGGCATCGCAGAAGATGATTTATATCATACCCTCTTCACACAACAAAAGAATGAAAAATGCAATGGTGACAAAGGCATTGCCTAATCGTGTTACTTCGTAAATACCTTCTCTTGAAATTTCTCTGGACACATCAAGATTTTTAACTTTCTCTTTGTTTTAGAGACTGCTCTCCAGCAACTACTCCCCTTTTTAAATGCATCTTCCAACGCACACTATATTTTGCAGGGCTTTTTTTTCAACAAGTTGCACTGGCTCAGAGTCAGACACTGTAAGACAAAAAGCCACAGTGGCTTTATCCAAGAAATATGAGGTGGCAGAGATCCAGTACGCCCAGCACTCAAGGTGAAAGAACAGCATGGAAAAAGATTCACAAATTAATTGTCAATTACGGAAGACTGCCGGAGTGAACACTAGATACATGCATGGGATAATTTAGTCAGGCACCTGCACAACTGAGCTGTGGATAGTGCTGAAGCAATTACTCAATTTTTTAAAAGAATGAGATGCCATCATCAGAAAACGACATAAAGGAAAAGGAGCAAGTTTAATTTTTTTCTAAACACATAAAATCAGTGCAGTTAAGCACCAAGGACCCAAGTGGATGATGGTCCTCTGGAAGAAGGGGAGGTCGGAGTACCTGACTGAAGGAAGCTGCTTGTAAGGAAGTGAAATTAATTGCTCATACAGTTTTTCCACAGCATGCTGGCAAGCCAGAAGATGTTGTTGTACCCACAGCTCCAATATGGGCATCCTGGGGCAGCAGGTGGAAAGCACTAAAGTCTCATTTCCCATACTGTGTCACAGGGAAGTCACCAGGTGGTGAGGGCTTCCACCTCCTCTGCCGCAGGTGGCTCTGACAAAAGAGCCTAGGTGTGCTCCACAGCCAGCCAGCTCCACAGCCGTGTCATTCCTGGACATGCTGCACAGACTTTGGATCCTTTATGAACAAACATCAGTGAACCATTTCTTGGCCTCAGGGATCACACAGCAAATTCACTTCTGGATCTGTGTTCTCCACATGGCTCCTTGGTCCTAGCTCCCACTGGCATGGCACAGGAGTGGGGGAAGAACTAGAGATCAGAGGCAGGATAGCAGCTGCTCCTCCTGGCTCTTTGAATACAGGGAAAACAGCTTTTGCCCAATGCATGGGGAGTGGTATCATAAGTTAGCAAGCCAAGAACAGAAGGACTACATCAAAAAGGAAACAGGAACAAGAACTTCCCCGTTCAAAGCAAAACACTCTTGCTTTTTTAGAGCAAAATCTTTGCCTAAAAAGCTCTCACAAAACACCTCATGGGAGGTTTAGACCATTTTCAAGGGCTGAAAGAAAAACAGTCCTGGGGTTAGAATGGTAACCTGGATCTGGGGAGACCCACTTCAGTTCTTTGCTCTGCCAAGCGTTCTTGCATGACCTTAGGCAAAAACACTGAAGCTGTAGTTAGCGGATACCTTGGCTTCAAAGGCAAAGGCAGCCTAAGAAGTTCTTGCCTGCCCCCGCCTGTCATTTGCTGCCTCCACACTTGCGCTGCCCCAAGAGCCCACAGGCACTATCCTGTAAACCAAATTACTGAACGGGATGGGGATGATGTTAAAAGCAAGTTTTTGTTGTCTTTTACAGGTAGAAGCGCAATTTTGCATTGGCCTGATTAAAGGATCCACAATCAATAAGCTACAGCAACAGACGAGGTGAAGCTGGGGAAGCCCATCCATGATGGCACAAGGGCTGGAATAAGCAGGAGGAAGGCTGCAAAGACAAGGTGCTGTCCAAGACTGGTGAAAAGAACCTCCTCCGCAATGCCAAATGTGCTTGGACAGCATCAGCCGCTGGTGTTTGTGATGAACGTGGCTCCCTCTGTCCAGCTGCCTCTCTGGCCCTCTTGGCAGGGATGGCTGCCGTCCTAGCAAGGGCAGCAGAAGGAAAGATATGTCAACACTTCACCTGCTGCTGTCTGGAGGAAGAAAGAGCCAGGAATTTGCTGAAACAAGCACCAGCACTGGATGCAGTGCACTGTTTAACCTCCTCCCTAAGCCCTGGATTCCCAGGCATCACCTAGCTGGGGACAGCAACACTCTTCACATTCCCAGGCCGTTAGAGGGGATAAATAGAGTCAAGGTGCTGAGACACCCCAGGTAAATGGGGGCCATGGGGATACCAACAACAGAAAGCAGCAGCCAGGCTCATTTTGGTAAGCTTCCATTTTAAAAGCTGACATGCAAATCTCTACTTACCCTACATAATATGAACATTCTCCTACAAACCCAGCTCCTGATTAACTCAGCACATCACTTGCCAGCGCTCTCTGAATGAGCCTGTGAGCCCAATTAGCAGCAGATGCAGCACTAACACTCCTCACCTGCTGTGCTTACCAGTCTTCAGATCAGGAAGGGAAGGGAATATATCAAAGACTTGCGAAGGGAAGGAAGCTTAGAAAAGGCTCAGAAAGGATGAGGGAAATAGATGCTGCAACAGCTCCTCAGGCAAGGAAGCAGAGCCCTATACAAAAGGGAAAACATATGGGCCAAGGGAAAACACTGCTGCAGATCATGAAAAATATCCAAAGGGCTGCTGGAGCGTCCCAGGAGCGTGGTGCAGGGTGTAGCCAGGAGTGCTGCTGGGGCTCGGGGGACCTTTGCCTTGCCTGAACCCCGGGGAGCTCTGCCACATGCAGAGCTTCTCTCCGCAGGCTCTGTCTGGTACATCAGCACAGGAACCTAAGTCATCCTACATTTTCCATGAGTTTTCCTTCACCTATCAGTTTTTTTAGTGCCCCAAAGAATAAGGAAGGAGCCTCTCAAGCCTACAGCTGCAATACTATTACAACCCAGAGAGGAGCCACTTAACTGAAGTTTTGTGAACTCCCGAACTCCACAGCTGCATCTGAGTTTCATTTCTGAGCATCTCTACCAGTGAACTGACTGCTCTTACCCACCAAAGCATCTGTCAGCTTTTCTACCTCAACTGCTGGCACTGGTTTTGTAACAATAGGAAAAAAGAACATCACATGCCACTTTGGATTTTTGGTCAGAGGAGTAGAGAGCCTGCCTTTGGGAAAGGTCCAAAAAATAAGGTTCAAGTAGATGGATGTGAATGTCTGAAGCTTGGACATGTTGGGGGATTTAATGCTATGGTTTTCTAGCAACCAGCAGAAGGCAGCCATATACTCAAGGCAAGAAGCCTAAATCTCTCCAATGTGTTGGGCAAGGAGAGCCCAGGCATGACACGTAAACCAGCCGCCCCAATTTACCAGCAACTTCTACATGTCCATCTTTTCTAAACTTCAGCTGTCCCAGCAGTAAAAGGATAATGGATTTCTTTTTTTTTTTTTTTTAATAGTAAACATATCTTTTACATATATAGCACATATTTGGTGAGCCTTTCTTGTTGTTATCCTCAAGTCAGTTGTGGCTGTAGGCTATAGATGTAACAGAAATACTTTGAAAGAACAGTCCTATTCAAGGTTTAGTCAAACAGCCCATCTAAGGATCCTACACTTGTACAGTTTTACTGCTCTCTAGATATTAAACTAGTGGCCTCCAGTGACTGCTGACCAGCTCCCAAGTGCTGCCCACATGTCACCCACTGGTTTGACAGCAGTCTCAGTGGAGAGGCATCACCCAGTCTGAGCGAACTGGACTGTGCAACACAGAAAAGCTTCCTGCAGTTACTGACAACCATTTCCATAAAAAGTCTTCTGGTTTCCAAAATATATCACAAATGCCCAGTGGTTTCAAGGAATGCTCCCAACAGAAACACAGTGAAGGAGATGGTTTTGTTTTCTATGGATGCATTCTCTTACCTTTGAAATGGGAATGATGGTGCATTTTCAGAGAGAGGAAATTAATGTCTCTGTCACAGGGCTTTACAACTGTATTTGCTTTTCAGACATTTATTCCCTGTCTTCAGCATGTGAAACTACTGCTACAGGTTGACAAAGAGAGCTGTCAGAGGTGACCATGCCACCAGGGTGAGATACTCTAAACCACATCTGAATTTCACCCTGGCAGGTCTGGTACACAGATCAGAGGTAGGAACACAGATGTAAAAGAGCAGAAGGAAACAAAGTGAAAAGAGATTTTTTTTGGCCAATACAACAAAGACATTTTTAAATTATTTTTCTAATCTAGTCTTTCAAAGCAGAAAGAAGAATGAAATTATTCAAGAATTCTAATTTAAATTGAAAGGTGAAAAGAAAACTATTATTTCAGTCCTTAATACTGAAAATAATGGAGAAGAGCTGATGCAGCACCCTGCTCTTCAGTTCTCTAGAATTTGTCTTCTCTAGAAGACAACTAACAGCAGGTCCACCTCAAGGTCTACCATGGGATCTCCCGGCTGTTCCAGGAGCCTCAAGACCTGGCATGCCCATGAGGGCTCCTCCTCTTTGCAGAGGGCAATGGTGTACTTTGGGTTTAAGTCTTTATGTTCTTCCAAATTCTTGGGATAAATTTAGCAGCTAGTAGCATGGAAGAAGGGACAGAGAGTGGACATCTGCAGGCATCTCTGGACTGCATGTATAAGACAGCTGCTGCCTGTCCTTGTACAGAACTCATGTGATCTTACATTTCTTGGCAATATCTGTCACGACCTGAAGAGTCTGACGTTTTTAAAATCCTCTTGACCGAGTACCATTTCATTTTTATGGCACCAGAACATGTACGAGCATCTGTGAAATTAATTCCACCCAGCTGAGCAGATAATATCATTGTTCCATGCCTCCAACCTAGACCATTAGCCTTAGCTGCAATTTCAAAAGACGTAAGTAGGCTAGTCAAGCTTGGTGGGAGTCCAAACCAACCTGCTCCTCTTACTCTTGGACATGCTGGTACATTTTTCTTGACTCAGCATCATGATTGCATGATTCAATATAATTTGTGTTATTACCAGGCATGTGTGAGTCTAAGGGGCAAATACTGGAAGAATGGATTTCAAAGATCTGACATTCAGATTGTGCCAAGTATGCTCCTACAGGCACATTCTGTTGTGAACAGAACATTTCTGAAAACTTAGATTAAGTTCCAGACTTAAGACTAATTTAGATTAGTCTTCTCAATTTAAGACAAGCTATCGCAATTGTCCAGATTTGTAATATACAAAGCATTCTGAGTTCAAAGGAATTTGGGTCATGAAATTCTGAGGAGTAAAATTTTCTTTCACAGGGCCTACCCTTCATTGCTATTGATTTAAAAGCAGAGAAGTGCTTTCAGTGTGTTCCCAAAATGGTCCTTTCAGATGTGATCCTCCCCTTCCCTCCCCTGCTTTTGCAGAGGGTGAAGGTGCTGCCCTTGTGGCTGTCCAGCACTCACCACCACCAAGGTTAGCTCCTACCTAGTCAAAATGCCTGTACCCTGACCTTCCCAGTACAGACAGAGCCTTAACAGACAAAAACCACAGATCAACCCCCTCTTTTGGTGAGTAACATCATTCCTCATCTCACAGGGATTGTAACATGCAGGTTTTACCCCTAACTAAAACCATCTCTTCTCCTGGACAACAGTGGGCAGAGCTCTCACTGAGTCAACATCTCAAATTCTTAAGGATTCACTTCATTGTGTCTAGATGAACATAGATGATTTCCAGGGGAACATGTCCCTGGCACGGCTCAGGGGCTGGAACTAGAGGATCTTTAAGGCTCCTTTCAATCCAAACCATTCCATGAGTTCATGACTGAGGCAGCTGGCAGAAATGTCACAGCCACCAACCTTGGCCAGTACCACCAGTACAAAAATGAGAACAGGGCAGCAGTAAGGCTCATTTAATATCAAATTAAACCCTGGTCATGGTGGATCACACTTCTCTGTTCTTGACTGTTGTGACTGCCAGGAGGATTGGGTTATTGACTGCTTTGTTAGCATGAAGTGTGACACTACCGGAAAAAATCAAAATATAAAAATATTATACTCATATTTTTCTATCCCCACAAAAAAGCTAATATATTATTAACTGTAAATAAATAATAAAGACACAAAGCCAAGTACACCCACCCAAAAATATACAGCTGAATATATCTGAGCTGAGACTTTACAGCTGCAGCTTGGGATTATATACATAATTTGGGCTTTTCTGTTCTTCATTCCTCATGTGGGAAATTAAAAAAAAAAAAAAGAATGAGCTCTAAAGTGGACTGCTAGAACATGGGGAAAAAATGAACTGTACGATCCATTTGCACTTGGCTTGTTGATTGTTGTTTTTTTAATCAGAGAGGGAAAAAGATCCAATTACTGTTTTGAAATGAAAGATTCACTCTGGATAGTCAATGACACTTGTCAGACTGCACTTTATAGCTTTTCTTCATGACCACCAGCACAATAAGCACCCAGTGTTTGACTTTCAGTGAAAACATTTTGAAACATTAAGTACATGGAAACAGTCTGCACAGAGTATGTTCCTGATAGTCCCTAAATGTCCTCCAAAGTTATTCAAAGCAAAATATTTGCTCCAAGATATGTAAAAAAGGGGAAAATTTGATGTGATGCTACTTCAGATTAAAACCAAGCAATTTCATTTTATGTTTTATATGCTCTCCAGTCCCACTAAGTATAATTATAGACTTCTGTCTACTTACAAATCTCTCCGTACAATGGAAAAAGCAATAAACACAGGTTCTGCCAGCAATCAGATAACACTTATCGTAAACAATAGCTTTTACGATCTATTTGAAATGGGTTCAGCTGCTACAACTTAAGATTTGGTTATTTTTGTTTTCTTGTTGGATTTGCAGCAGGTGGTAAAGACATGATAGAAGTGTTTAGCCACAAGAGAATTCAAAAAGGGACTTTTTTATTGCATTGCATATGAAATATGACAGAGATTTATTTTACAAAATCTGTTTTCCGTCTCCCAGGGGCCTCTAACTAGTTTGTAGAGGCTACTTCTGGAACTTTGTTCTTCTTGGCTCTCAGCTCTGCCAGCACCACATACAGCCTGATGCCACACAAAGGGTGACCCACATTCAGAAGTGACTCTTAATCAGTTCTGTGCGCCAGTTTCTTATGCAAGTGGGAAATTGTACAATGCCCTGAAGTAAACGTTAATTGCTGACAGGGGCCCAGCAAAGATGGATCAAACTTCCTGCAATTTGGAGAAGTGTGATTTACTGTAGCTCTGGAAAGCTGGGAAAGAGCCCTCAGTCCTGCTCTGAGTGAATGCTGCACCATAAAAATGCTACACATCATGACTGTGTGAGTGCAATGTCACAACAGTGATCCCAGCAGGAGATCAGTCAGCAAGACAGGGGCGTATCTGCAAAGAGGACACAGACCTAAAAAGAACCTCAAAGGCTGGCTGGGACAGAGTAGTCCCCTACATGGATCCTATCTCCTCAGAGATGCAATGGTTCCATCTTGCACCCCACAGATGTGTTCTCCTACTCATCTCCCCATTCCCAGCAGCCCCAAAAGTGTCCCACGTGGGACACAAAAATGCTTTACACACTCTCGAAATGAAAAACTGCTTTCTATCCCATTTTCTCAGTCTCAGGGAGAGCAGATCCAATAGGACAATTGACAACTTCCATGAAGACAAGGGATGTTAGCACCAATATCAGTGGTCAAGGATTCAACAGTGATGAAGCCACAAAAAATTACTGCAATCTCTCTCTCCCTCCAAGTTCTTTGAGATGCAAGATACTTATGGTTTGTACTTTGTTTATTTTTCTAAAGCAGATTAGCATGAAAATGGAAGGCTAATAGAACATTAAGGTCAAGAATTTAAATGAAGTAGTTAGGAAAAACAAGGCTGTAATTCTCCTAACCACTCTACATCAACCATCTTGCACATATTCAGAAATTAGTGTTGTTGTAGAGGCTGGGGAATTTATGTTGCAGTATACCTGTAACAGGAGAGTCACATTTATTGCAGGAACTTTTAATTTCCTAACTTGTACATTAAATTCCCAATAAAGCTTCATGCTAACTAACTGTCTTTTGGTTGTGGTGGTTTTTGTTGGGTTTCTTTTTTTTTTAACTGTTATTTCCCATGCTTTTAAAATAAATTAAAGAAACAATGCCTGAATACTGAAATAAATGCAGATAACTTTACATACAATTTACAGACTAAATGTATTGATCCACCTCACATCTATACCTTTCAAATCAATTACTGAAATAACCACAGTGTGCAGAATCCAACAGCACATGTAATTGGAGCCCTGCATATTAACATTTAGAGAAGCCTTATGGATGCGTGACTAGAACCTCAACAACTTCCAGAATTACTTCAGACAGCTCAAAAAGTCACAATACAGTTAAGGTTCAGGGTGGGAAAAGGGGACTTGGAAATCTGAAAAGCCCCACCCAGAGAGAACTGGTTCATGTTGTGTTATCCTTCTTCCCCACCCTTCCCAAAACCCTTCCTCAGAATTATGACTAATACAGTTTCATTTGACAATTTTTTTCTGTAACTGAGTTAATAAAATCTGTGGGCCAAGAACACAGCAGCAGCTGCCCCAGCCAAGATGCCACCTACACTTGCATGAGAAGCACTTGGTGCCTTTAATGACCACAGCTTTGATTTGAGTTTTTCCCACTCAACTTGAACATTTAACCTTTTTTCATTATATACTTAGCAAGGCATTTTTACCCTGATTAGAAGTTTCTGAGCCTCCTGCAAATGGCCAGCAAAATTCAGTTAAAAATGCTCTTTTTCTAACAACTCAGTGAGCAGGCTTTCTTCAGTAAGACATCAAATGCAAATATCTAGCACAAACCATTTCACCCTAATTCATATGGGTAAAGGGAGAGAAAGCCCTACAGTTCCCCGCATCCACGTCTGCCTTCGGGTCAGCATCCCTGCCAGTACCGAATCCTCACTCCCACACACTCCTTTCTTAAGTTCACATTTGCTTCAGGGAGGAAAAGATGCATTAAAAGAGGGATCCAGGACAAACAAAAGACCTCAGAGCTGACATAACCCAGCAAATATCTTCAAAGCGTTGTCCTTCCAAAACTAGGACTAAGGTACAAAACTATTTAAAAGCTATTCTTCTTCTGCCCAAATTTGCAAGCTAGTCCAAACAGCAAGAGAACAATGACACTCTCATCTCCTGCAAGAACATATTTCAGAAATGGAGGTTAGCAAGTGACAAACATTTCTATTTTGCAGCCTCGAGATGCAGAGCAGATCCCAAATACCATTTAACACTGCCACACTTGTTCATAGCTCAGCCCAGCTTCAACAGAGACTCTACCTTTGAAATGACTGCTACGACTCACCCTACTTTCCCAGACCAAGGTTTAAAAATCCCAAAATAGCTATAGCGAATGTGCTTGGTACAGACGTGGGGAAGGGCAATCTGGGTCGTCTTCTCCTCACAGAACAATGCTGAAGTCTGGCCAGACTCCAGGAATGCATATTTCCCTGCAGATGGCTACAGCAACATTTAACAGTAGGAACCATAAAAGACTTCCACTTCTAATTATGTACATTATGATTTTTTTTTTTAGAGGGTGGGCTTCTTCCCTCTACCCTTTTTTTTTAATCCTATTTAATGGTAGTCACCACATGCTCAGATTTCCCCTTTTAGAATTTATTTAGCTTTAAGACACCTCAGGCCAAACAAACTTTATCTGTTCACTGTATTAGAATCCGGTACACTTCAGAGCAGACAGAATACTGCCACAGTGCTATGTAAATCAAACCCACATGCTAAGGAAAACAGCAATGCAATGCAATGAGTGCCAGTCCACAGTCATTCAGCTTTAAGTGTCACTCCCACGTTTATCATATGAATAGATGAAGATTCCCTCAAAGCAACAGAATCTTAATTCTCTCCCCAGATTCAAATGTATGCATTCAGGAAACACTTCAAACATCAATATCTTTTCCTCCTAAGGCACACTTCTTGTCTGTAATTAGTTTCCATTGGTCAAGTGGGTTTGCTTCTATATATTGGGCTATAGGAATGTTTTAAGTGATGCTTTATGATTCATCCTACACTAATATGATTTTTTTCCTCTGTTAACCCAGAATAAGAAGAAATGGAGAGAAAAAGGAGAGGAGAGAAAAAAAAAGATCGCCTGCAATCATATTGTTACACTGTGCACAGTTTATGGCTGGCTCACATCCAGTTTGTGGTTGTGATAAGAAATGTGTAATCCTATTATGCGGAGAGGAGTCAGAATGTACAAATAGGTCCTGGAAATAGGAACTTCTCCTGTAAGATTATTCTTCTCTCCATAATAGTTCTGCAAGTAGGTCTAGACAGGAGCTCTTCGCTCTTCTCCCCACTGCTTAACGGAAAGCCAACTGTCAAAACAATTCTCAGCACAGGAGCTTGGATTTTTGCAGAAGACAAAAAGAAGTGGTTCTGTGCATTTGTGTTCAACAGCAGCATTAATTAGAACAAGGGCTCTGAGCCCTCACAGGCTGGCACGTCAGGAGTGTATCCCATCACATCGAGGGAGCCCAGCTTGCTCCGACGCTGCCGTGTTCCGTGAAGTCGCCAAATCCTGCACATTCTGCAGTTTTTAAGAAACATTAACTGCTTATCAGTGACAAAAGCTGGTTCTCATGGCATTTTGCATTGCAGCTCCCTTAAAAAGACACACAGAAACCATTCCCCAGGCACAGGGCTATTGGGCTGCTAGACATACGTTCTTGCACTGGAAGCAGGAAACCAAGTA
This sequence comes from Ploceus nigricollis, assembly GCA_013399945.1. NCBI lineage: Eukaryota > Metazoa > Chordata > Aves > Passeriformes > Ploceidae > Ploceus > Ploceus nigricollis. The sequence continues at coordinate 247,922 of VXBC01000332.1, forward strand.
CCACCAGTGCAAGTCAGGATCCCCCTGGAGTTAAATTCCTGAATAATTCCAGCCCGATTATCTATTTTTTTAATTTCCTCTGTATGACAATATTGCATTACTGTGGTTATGATTCAAAAAGGGGTTATGCATTTCCCAGTGTGCCCCACAGGCGTAAGTGCTTTTGACGTAGGTCAGATAAATTAAAATACAGGACAGTGCTCTCCTCAAAGACTCTTCACAAGGACCCTTGCAGCAGGGAGGTGATGATATCCATGCTAGAAACAGCTGTGACCCCTAGGAAACCAGGTCAGTGATTAACCTTACTCCTGTCTGACCACAAAATACATTCACAGAAATAAGGGCTTTTGAAGTAAAAAACATTAAGAAGGAAGGGCTTTTTCCTAGGAAAAGGAATAAATAAAACAACCCACCTCCAAGTATGTCATGCAGGAGTAAAGGACAAGTGATAGGACAAGAGGTCTCAAGTTGCACTAGGAGAGGTTTAGATTGGATATTAAGAGAAAACTCTTCACTGAAAGGGTGGTCAAGTATTGGAATAGGCTGTCCAGGGAAGTGACAGAATCACAATCCCTGGAAGCATTCAATAAACATCTAGATGTGGCACGTAGGGACATAGGTCAGTGATGAACATGGCTGTGCTGGATTAATGGTTGGACTCAGTGATCTCAGAGGTCTTTTCCAACCTCAGCAATTTTATGACATGATCATAGGGTTGCAAGGTAAATACAAACACCATAAATCTGCTGAAGCAGCAGCAGGGTACACCAGCTTATTATGAACCCCATCAGACTGTGGGTAGAGTATTACAAGCTCCTGAACAAGCTGGTTTGGTGCATTTGAAGATAGCAAGCTAGACTGGGTGTATTTGCATGACACTGCAATTCCCTCTGTGACTGCAACATCAACATACTCAGTACCAACAAAATGCCTTTAGCATCCTGTTTTCCAACTTGCTGCAGCAGCAGTGCTCACAGGTGGAAAATGTAATTCTCTTCTGGGTAAAAAAGGGAATCCAAGATGAGAAAGAAAATACACAGTTGTATGAAAATCAAGATACTCTACAGTTATAGGCATAAAGAACAGTAACTAAATGGTGTCCTAGGTCAGGGGAGCACATGTCCACTTCCATGAAGGATGCAGGAGGATATATGTGTAAACCAGAATTTAAGTGTTTTAAGCAAGGTATGTTGATTTTTTAACCTTAAATAGTACTCTCCCAATAAGATCACCAAATTCTGGATTCTCTCAGCCACTCCATGAACAAAGCATCAGGCCATGCAGACACTGAGGGCAGCCTCAGGTTGAAGTGGATATGAGGGGCCTGCCAACCTCAGTGGTTCTGTCAGTCTCTGATAATTAAATAATATTTATTCCTTGGAAAATAAAGGTTGAATGTCACAAATTCTAAGTGTAAAATAACAATGAAGGAATCAGATTTAAATGATTCTGTTGAGTTAAAGTGGGCAATAATGCATATGTTGAAACCCAATTAGCAAAGAAGCTCACCCAGATGTCATTAAAGTGCCTTTTGCACCAAACTACCTTCACCTGAACTGACAAATGGCAAATTACCTGATGTAGCTGGACTCTGTTGCACATTAATTAGAAGAAAACAGCAGAAGAAAGAGATGGAAGGGAACTGTACAAAAGCTGCATAATTTTCTGATTAATATGAAGCTAGTGTATTAATATGAACCTAGCAGTTTGCAAAATCCTTCAGTAAGAGGAAGGCAATGAGTAGTTCAAAGCAGCGAAAGACAACAACAAAAAATCACAAATCAGCCTGTTAAAAAAATCATGAGACTTATTAAAAGTGAAATATGGATTCTTTATTTCTTCTGTGACTTTCAGGGTGTTTAATTTTTTTTCCTAGCTTCTTCTCTAACCACAGTTAGTGCTGGCACTGTAGAAAGCAGCAGCAGACACTGATGCATGCTCACAAAGACACAAATCCTCAGCCATTATTCAACAAACAAAAGCAATGACGTAGCTGCCCTTTGTGGTAGGGCAGGGCACTTAATCAAAACAGCCCTCAAGAAAAAAAGAGCAAATCATAATCATCTCCTGAGGGTCACTCAGGGTTTCCTGCAAGGCACACATGGCTCTTGGTTAATCCATGTGCCACTTTGGAGACAGCTCAAGAAGCCCAAGAGGGTGACTGGCAGGTCTGGAGGGAGGGACCAGCTGACTCAAGTGGTCAAGGTCCAGTGTGAGGGCAGCACGGTGACACTGCCCTCCTTGATCCTCAGCACTGGGCACCTGCTGTGGGAGTGACACACAGCCCACAGCCTGGGGGAAAACAATGGCACTGCAGCCTCAAAAAGTCCTGACCATCACCCCCAAATGTTTCAGATTCAAGCTGTCCTCTCCATATCCATGCAACACCATCTCCAGTGCACATCCCTGGAACTGCCATGCATGTGGCATTAAATCAAGGTGTGCTGTTTGCAGCTAAGGCAGGCCCCCTAGCTCCCCTGTATGTTCTCCTTTCAATGAATGACCTCCTGGAGACCATCATGTAGCATCAAGACACACTGTCATGATGACAGAGAACAAGCTGTCACCTGGGAGCTACATACAGTAGTATTTTTGGATGGAAACCACTGTACTTTGCAGACGTGCTTTCTTTAAAACACTTCTATCCTTGCTTTGGATGTGTAAGGATGATTAAGAGTCATCCTCTGACTTCTGTTTTCTGTGCTGAAATTACATTGCTGTTTTTTGATATCTGGCTGAAGTGTAACTGACGTCGTTATCAAAACAGAGCTATAGAGAAAATGGAAATTACCCTTTTGCAAAATCCTTCAGTGAGGATAAATCACATTGCCTCTATGTTTTTTACACATCAAAATATACACAGACAGAAACAAACCAGCAGCTGGGGCTCCAGCATAATGCACTCACAAAGAAAGATCCTTCCATATCTTCTCCATCACTTCCTGACAAACAGACAGGCAGGTAACTGGGAAATTTTGTCTGAAATTTTCTTGATGATTTGGAAGGCGTTCCTGACACCTTAAATGCTGCTTAGGCTGTGCAAGAACAAAGACTCACCTTGCACAAGTGTGCAAGATCACAACACCCCTTTTCCATGTATGTTGGAATGGAAAAAAACATTTACTTAATTCTTAGTCCATACACAAGACTAGAAAAAATAAAGATGTTTGCATAATTACAGGTCATTCAACAAGTCCTGTTACATCAGGAATGCCTAAGGAAAAGCAAAAAGGAATTGCATGCTTTAAAGACAGTATACATGATTTTTTCCCCCTTCTTCCATTTGTTCCCTATTTCACTGTATATTCTATAAGCAGGTATTTTGATATCTGTTTTAACTGTACAGAAAGGAAAAACGAAGGGAGGACAAAAATGCAGGAAATAAGTAAAGGGTGCCATAAGAAGTGTGAGGTTTGAAATTAGTAGTGGAGGGAAAAGGAAAAAAATTGTATACTGATCTACAAAAAAAAGCAACAAAAACATACATGAGCTAAGAAAAATTAGAGATTAACAAGACGAAGTCAGTAACTGACAGCAGATTTCCCACTGACCTGTTATGATCTGGGAAATTATGGTAGAAACAACCGACTTCATTTATTCATTTAACAACTAGAAATACAGGAAAAATCTTCAGATGGAAGCAGTTTTTTACAAGATCTCTTTCCTCTTAGAAACAGTAAAAGCAGAGGTCGCCTATTAAAAAGCCTACTCCTGTTCAAAATTGCCAATTTGAAGACTTCAGCCCAAGAAAATTCAAGTATGAAGAAATGCCTCCCCACCTCTGCAAGCTCAGCCAAGTCCCCTCATCAGTCTCCAAACCAAACAATGCTGTGCGAGTCTACCCAAAAGAATGCAGCAGTTGCACTGAAGTCCCAGCGCAGTTTTTGTACGGTTCATTGTTTGAGCTAATTTAATTAAAAGAGGGTCCAGATGATGATTACCCTGGCAAAAGGAAACTGCACAGACAATACAATGGCAGACTGCCACGATCACTGTATCTTAGCTCTGAACAGAAAACAGAACTAAAGGAAGAGGATAAAACAAGCCCACCTTGCTAACCTTTAAAGCTGACATATTCCAACCATCCCCACATGCTGGAACAAGACTCAGCTGTTGCCCAGTCTGCTAACTTTTGGCACTCCATTAGGTGCTGTGAATATGACCATGACTAGTTTAAGCAGGAAAATCTACCATCACAGCATGCTGCAATGACAGCTTAGTCACACACACCCTCCATGCCAGGCACTGAAGGTGGCATTATTTATGGTCCAAACCCTGGTAGGAGGTTCAGGTGGTTTGGGCTCCACTCCCAAAACCATCGTGCAATTTCCCAAGGAAATGTAGTGCTCGCCTCCATCTACATGAGCAAGGTCATATCAAGTCTACATGGTCTATATAAATATTTAAACATAATAAAATGATAACATTTTAAGGAATATATAAAGAGCTCAGGGCTTGAAGTTCAGCTGTCTACAGAGCTCCACTCAAACCAGAAGCATCAAGCCTTCTATGGAAACCTTTCCAAAAACCATTCTTGGATTAGGAATATTTCTTAAAACTTTTAGGGACATAAATCATTGCTGCTGATCTGCATACTCTCATAGTTCAAAGTCTAGTAGTACCAAATTGAATTTCACTGGCTGAGAATAACTATTTCCATGAGCAGACATTTCTAAATTAGGGATGCTTTTAGGTTTTTTATAATGACTGGAAGATATTTTTGCATGCAATTTCAATTCTCATCTACACACTCCCAACCAAAATTTTTTCCTGTTAATGTTGTACAAGAATATAAAAAGAAAAGGACTAAACAAACAAATTCAGCCTCTGCCCAGCAGATGCATATTTTTTAATAGAAAAGCAAAAACGTAAGGAAAAAAGGTCAAATTATTTGATCAATGCCAAAAAGCAAGTTAGTGGGGAACTGGGAGTGAAGCTGAGCACATGATTTCAGCTGCAGATTTCAGAGTTTGAGGCCAGCAGCTTACCTGGTAGACCTCCTCTTGGCTCTTGGGTGTCTAAATGCATACTCCAACCTCATAAATAAATAAACCTTCGTAAACCAGAATGAAGACACTTTGGTTTAATGCCTGAGAGGAAACTAGCTGCTACACTGAGAAGAGGTTCAAACCTATTCTTCTCCAACAGCCTCTGGGATACCACACAAATGATGAGAAAGCCAGAGATTTCAGTAAAGCAGCAGCTGATCACTCTGTCTCAGGTACGTCTCTGAAACAGAGAAAACAGACCACTGCCCCCACATTAGGCTTTACAGGAGGTACATTGAGCAACTCCAACATGATTGTTTTGGAGGAGAGCTACTCTAACCACTGACAGAGCCTAAAACACACTGCATGACAAGGCAGAAGGAATGTGCTTTAAAGCTGTAACAGAAATACAGTCCTTTCACATTGGTGTAGTCATCCCGTCTGCTTATCTCAGGTTAGAGGAACACAACACGTGGAAGAGAGACCATAAGGCAACAGGAGCAGCCTTCAGTCATCTTCACCTCCAGCCATTCCCCACTCCCAGTTTCAAGTGCTTTCTGCACTAACTCACACACCATGGGCAGCTGCTGAAGCTGCTACAGCACCAAGTGACCGTGAGGGTTTGGAAGAGAGCGTCCTGCAGATACACCCTTTCCCCAGCACACCTTTCAAACAGCAAGAAGTTTGAGACTTTTCTAGCTCAGACAATTCTTTGACACAGAGTGATAAAACCCATCCACACAGCCAAGGATCTGCCCTCAGCCAGCAGTAATTAAAATTAATCATTCACAATTATTTTCATGGGTATGTTCAGAAAGAGACACCGCCAGCTCGCTGACTCCTCAAAGCTGACAGACCTTGAAATAGGCTGTGGTCAGGTACAGCATGTCCCTGGGTTTCAAGCAGTTAAAAACATGCTTTGCATATCGATTCACCCTTCCACCCTCAGTGCTGACAGCCAGAGCCACCCCTGTCCTCCAGCCCAACACCTGAGCTGGCATCAGTGAGAGGGATCGGTAAGAAAAGAGATTTTTCAAGTAAGTACTGCTATGCCTATCATTATTGCTGCCCTGCTGGAACTCGGGGCCCTGTGAGTGTTAAAATTTCTTATTCTTGAATCACAGTGTCTTCTAAACTCAAGATTCTTCCCATTTTTCACACATTTGTATTATGTTTTTAATCACTATCTTCTTCCCTTTCAGCTTCACTGGTCACTGCTTACGCTATTCTAAGGTAGACAGGTTTCTAAGGGACAGAGTAGCCTGAAGGTTATCAGTTTCCATGCCTCAAAAGCTACTGAAGAAATTAAAGAGGTAAAAGAATTAATGAAATTCAACATGAGGCATTAGGACTGTCACTTTCTGGAACACTGTTTACTTATACAAGCAATTTTTATGGGACTGAACATTTACTATTCATGATAGCAGCCTTGATCAATTCTGCTCCTTTGAAACTTACTGTAGAAACATAAAAGCATCTGTCTTATGTATATAAACCCAAAACGTGTAAGCAGCAAGACCAAGATTGTAACCAGTGCAAGGAGGAAGCAATCTCACACCTAACAGACTGCAGATCCCTCGGTATCAACCTGCACAGCGCTCCTTCCTTCCCAGCAACTGGAATATTGATTTTTACAATACCTACCGGAAAAAAAGGGTTTTCAGCAGATATAGAGAAGGAGGAGCAGGGTAATGGGATTGTCTGCTTCCCACCACATGTGTTCTGTAGTTGGAGCTCAAAGCTGAATTAAAAAAAGAGATGGTGGAAGATCCAACTTCTTACATAAATCAGCTCGGCACGGCTTTCAGTCAGAAGACTTGAAAGGAACAGATATTCTGCCTTTGCTAAAATAGAAAATTGTCAGATAAATATGCTTGCCTTTTTAACTAGAGTGGTTTTTGTAAGTAGGTATAATGTTGTGCAGGAAACAGGAGCAGTGACTGGAGAGTGAAGAGTTATGCAGGCAGGGCTCGGGAAATGTCTCTCTTTGGGAAATTATAAAAGGAAGTAAACAGAGTAGAACAACAGCAGCACTCAAGCTCAAGAGTCTCTCTGGCCATCAGCAACACTACAGCAAGTCTGCAAACATCACCCCTGACTTCTTTATGTTTTATGCAGGGTACCAACTTAATTTTTCCCACATTGTTTATTTACCCCATGCTTCTCTTGTATTGTTCACCCCAGCCTTTAATCATCACAGTTTCCTAATTCACTCTAGATCTTCCTTAAGCCACTTTCTCACTGAAGATGGCATTCAAGGCATAAGGACCTTAAAATGTGGGGCTACCCCCTCAACCTCTCCTTTCTGCACCAACAGCCCTGCACTTGCACTTGTAACTTAAGACACAATATGAATATTGCCAACTCCCAGATTGGCTCTCACTTCATCCCCTCCTTCCACAGCCATGAGTATTTGCAGCTCACAAGAGCAGTAGGGATCAGTGTCTCCTGCCAGGCTGCCAGCTTCTCCCCTGCCAGGGCATTTGACTAAAAAGCCTAATTTTGATTTGTGCATTTTATATATTTTATATATTTTTTCCCCACCTCACAAAATTTTGAAGTTATCTAGGAGAAGGAACTCAAAGGTGTGAAGCAGAGAAATAATTAAAAAGGGTGGGAGCCTGATTTCATCATACATTACAAGCACTTATCCCTTTGGAAAGTCAAGACTAAATTAATCACAGCTAAAATATTTTACAAGCTTGTACAAACTCAACAGGGACCTTGATGAACTCCAGAATGTGGGGAAAAAGAAAAACAGAAAAAACGGAGAAGGAACTGTTAGAAGAAGTATGAAGAGCCCCAAAACAACCTTGGGAAACCAGAAACAGCACCACAGAATGGTTTGGGTTGGAAGGGACCTGACAAGACCACCTAGTTCCGGCCCCTCTCCCACGGGGGACACCTTCCACTAGGCCAGTTTGCTCAGGGCCCATCCAGCCTGCCCTTGAACACTTCCAGGGAAGGGGCAGCCAGAATCACTCTTCAGGAAACAGCCAGAGCAGGGAGAGCAGGTGGGTAGGCACACATGTACATGGGGAAGATGCAGCTCCTCATCCTCCAGATGAACAGGCAGGCATGGACTTGCTCTCCCCCCCAGAGATGTGGAGCAGCTCTGTCTGAGCAGAGATGAAAGCCCTGTATCCTCTTCCAGCAGCCAGACAATCCCGCTAGTAATGGATTAAAGTGATTTAAGTAACTATACATTTAATAAGGTGAAAATGGCAATGACACAGTTACATTTTGATTGTTCTGAACTACATATTGCTTTGCAATTCTGTTTCTGTTTTAAATACAAAAGTAGCCAGAGCTGTCATGGTATGAGTATATAAACAAGGCAAAGAACACAGAGAGAAGGACCATCTTTTATTAGTCCATTGACAGAGAATACAGATGAGCTTTCAGACACCAGGACCAGCAGACAGGAGATCTTCACAGAGCAAGGACCACTGCTCTGTGGTCATCATAAACACAAATGGACATGTTTATATATATACATATATGAAAACTTCCTACCTTGCTTTAAAATCCAAAATACTTTCTCAGTGCTGCCAATAAATAAAGCTCAAATTTCCTTTGGCCGGAGAAAGAAAATCACACCTAAGAAAAACAGACCATGGAAGACCCCAGCAGCAGCAGAAGATGCCATTAGCTATTACCTACTGTGATTATGGAAAAATGCTATTTTTTATTCTGCAGCCTCTCTTTGCCATTCTTTTCATCCACCTTGAAAATAATTTCAGGATTTAAGTAAATAGGGTGATCTGGGGGTTGCATGCTCCTGGATAAACCTCCCTGGCCCCTCCCATGGGGAAAAAATAAAAAATCCAAGCAGCAACAAAGAGAGGTTTTCAGTTTTCTGATGTTCCCTTCCTACTTTCCAAATGTAAATTCAGAGCAGTTCCTGTAGAGACTGTAAACACCCACACAACTTTCCAGGTGGGGAAAAGGTAAAAAACCTCACACCAGTAAATCTACTTTCTTTGAGAAGTCACGGGATATAAAATCTGTTGCTGCCTCATGGACAAACACACACAGAGCCTCTGGCACAAGGGAGAGATGTTTCAGGGCAGTGTGAGGATTTGATGGCTGTCTTAGCTTTCCTTGCACACTGAGCAGTCTGCATAGCCTAACAGCATTAGCTTACTAACAGATATATTAATAGGTGTGGGGGGAGGGAAAGGAAGAGGGGAAAAAAGCCACTAAAACACATTCCACCTACACATCTCACTACTAATCATAAACTCAGGTACAAAGCAAATTGCTTTTCCAGGACCAGGAGAAGAAGAAAAGAACAATAAGCCTGAAGGGGGGGAAAGCACCCATTTTCATCTTTTTCTGGAAATATACCAATTGCTGTATTTATCAATTCATGATAAGGAATGATAAAGTAAAAAGAAGAAAAAAAAAAAACAACCACCACACAAAAAAACCCCAAAAAAACCCCCAAAAACTGAAGAACTGACACAACATCTTGCAGTTAATAATTTCAGACTGATAAATATAATGTTGGCCTCAGACTGCTAGAAGGATTAGATTTAGCTGTAAAACAAGTAGTGCAGTTAACAGTTGCTGTTGGGTCTGGTGTTAGGATTAGAAAGCACTGCTAATCACAAGAAATGTAAAAAAGATTAAGAGGTGATAGTTGCCAGTAAGGTTTTAAAAGCATGTAAGTGCTGGAATTCATTTTAGGATTAAAATTGCTGAAGTAAAAAAAAAAAAAANAAAAAAAAAAAAAAAAAAAAGAAGAAGAAGAAGAAAAGTAAAGGATAGATCATAAACAGAAGCCAGTTCCACCTGCACTGCCCACAACCCTTTCCAAAGCATTAAGAGAATTAATTGTGGAAAAGTGAAATGTATGCCATGGCTTATACTGTATGATCCTAGGGTAGCTTTAGGGAGGAGAAGCAAGCATTTCTATTCTGGTATCTATGAATGAACTAAGGCAATCTAAAACCTGTTTGAGTTAGGAGATTTTGCTTACCAAAACCTTGCCTGGATAGTGGAGTTGCAATTTTTAAAGGCATTGTAACAGAAATGATGATGGCATTTTGTATCTGCATCCTTTCAGTAGGAAGGATAAGACAACATGCTGATCTCCTAGTTTGCTTCTAGCTTGTGTAGATTCACGTCTAAGATCAGTTTATGTTCTTAGCTACCAAGGATAAGCAAAGCTCCCCATATAAAATAATCTGGAGTGTGCAAAAGAGAACTCCCCAGGGAAAAAAAAAAAAAAAAACAGAAAAGATAAAAAAATTAGCCTGCAAAGACCTCTAAGTAAACACTAACTTTTAATAAACAAATTTGAATTTTGGATGAAAAGTTTTACTAAAAAGGCATTTTAAACAGTGCAGGCCACAGAATCTTGGTCAGATTCCCTTATGACAGAGTAGCCTCCATCAGCATCAAGTGCAAAGTTCATTGCTGGCACCCTCAGCCATCACCACCCCAAACTGCAGAGTCAGAGTACAACACCTCGAGGAGAACACAGACTTCTGCAAAGCCCACCAGGTTCCCAACAGACCTGATGGACAGCCAAAAGCTGTTTAGTGGTGAAGCCACCTAAAACTTGTCTCTCTCTCACAGTGTCCCACATTGTCCCAATGATTCAGAGTAAAATTCAAGTTCTACCAGGACATGTCGTGAGCATTGCCTCTGCGCAGATGCGTTTCTCCCTGTGCCTCCAAGGGGTTCAGATGCTGATTCAGACCAGCCTCTCTTCAGTCATTACTTTACCCTCTGAAAATCTGGACCTTGCTATTCCAGGGGTTGGAGAGCAGTATGAAGTAAGACCATTTCATCATTTTCTACACACCTTTCAGTTAAGTATTCCTGGTGCACCTTCCTGGATTTTCAGACTTTCTAAGTCTGCTTTTCCTTTCTGTTGCCCCAAAATGAACATTTTTTCCAGATGCCTGTAGCAGCAGCAGAAATAACCATCTTCCAAGAGTTATAAAACAGTTGTATTAAATAATAGAGGTGAAAGCACTGTGCATGATTTCTGCAGAAGTCTTTTCAGTAGAACAGATAAATTTATTCACTGCATTATGGAACAGTTTGAGAAAACAAGATCATACAATGTACACTGCCTCTATTTAAATTGTTTCATTTCTATTCATGAGTGCTCTGATTAGATACACTGAAAATATCATCAGTAAGAAATAAATAATTCTGCCAAATTAATAGTTGTTGATTTCTTTTACCTGAAAATGTAAGTGGGATCTCATTCATACTAGACAAAGCAACTGCAATCTGGATATATCGATCTTGTTGGTTCAAGTCCACACAGCACACAGAGACAGGTGTGCATCTATATCTTCTTAGTATCAAGCAACTTCTATAAAATTGTGAGTTCTTTCATGAGTGGAGAAGGGCTAATATGCACTTTGCATGAAGAGGCTTAGTAGAAAACTAGGGTTTTTTTTTTTTTTCTTCTAGCTGCTTTCCCCAAATAGAGGGTTGAGAGAAATAAATTGCTTTAAATGCAGAAAATTGTTTAGAAATGGTATTTTAGGGAATACAGGTGAATTTTCTATATCACACAAAAATAATCCAAGCTCAGCAAATGCTCTTTAATTAGAAACACCTTTAGAAAGGAAGCCGCCAGAAGTAACTCTCACAAACATCTTTACATTAAGGGAGCTACTAACCAACCCCAAACCAGCTTCTCCAGGACCTCCCTCCCCATAAAGTGTTTTCCTGGAGAAGCATGGAAAGGGGTGGATTTGTGCAAATGGAGCAGAATGTATTATTGAGCAGAAAGATCTGACTAATATTTTCTTTAGGAAAAAACAGACTAAAAACATAGAGTTAAGTATTTTGTTTTAGACATGGCAGAATGATGAATGCCAAATGTCCGCTCAGCTTATGAACATCTGAGAAAAAACCCTCCACATTTTGAAAAATTTATCCAGTTTGAGTCAACAGTGAATTCTCCTTCTAAGAATCAAATATAATTGCTGTAACATTTCAAAAAAATTTAAATGCACAGCTCAGTACCTTAAGAGCAGCCTGTCTGCACAGCAGCCAAGTGATACACCTCAGAGAGCTACTGTTAGCTACTGCAGGGAAGATAAATCAAGAAAATGCTGAGTTGAGGTGCAATTTGACAGTTATTAGCAGAACAGGAGTAATTTGATGAAGGAAAAAAATCTGACAAAATCTCAGTTCACAGCAACAGATTTTGGAAGCCTATTTGCACATAAATTGGAAAAAATAATTCTTGCATTAGAAACTGATGAAGATGAAACAATATACCCTAAATCCTAACATACTTGAAATTATTTTCTTTGATTCAAAGCCGATAATCCCGTAACAGGCAGTAACTAAACAGGGGTTTTAACAGACTTGCTCTGCATGTTGAAGAGACTGCACAGTCTGATCTTGATCTGGGGCCATTCAACTATCAGAATAACTGGATTTACTGCCATTCGCACCTTTGTTTTTGCCATTTGAAAACATCTACAGCGCGCAAAACACTGGGCTGTGTTTTAAGCATTAGCGGCATAAATATCCCCTGGTGTACCGTATGCTTCACCACTTCTGCCTTCCCGTAAATCAAGCACACAGCCAATCATCTTTTTTATGTTGGACTCTAATGGCAACTCCATTATTCAAAGTCAGGCTGTACAGAGCCATGTCTCACAGGGACACGAAGCAGCTCAGGAGCAGGTTTATGACTGAACAAGGGAAGATTCAAATCTGTCCATGATCTTCCCACAACAACCCCACCACCTCTTCCAATTTATCTGCATCTTTCAATTTATCTCTTCTGTGCAAAAGACTTTTTTTAAAAAAATGAAGCTCCCATAAGCAGGAAAAACAAATTAGAAAACCTTTTCTGCTCTTCAAGAATCACCTCTTTGTGTCCCCATAAACGCTCAGCGTAAATGTTTTTGCTCACATACTTGTAAGCAGATAAGCTGTTCTTTACTGCATTACAATTAGATGTATAGATTAAGAGATACTTTTCATGTCATTATATCAAGCTCTTCTACAAACATACAAAGGGATTTTATAGACTGTTGTCTTTTCTGCTTACTACTGAATTCTCACACTCAGCACAAGATGCAGTAAAAGTGAACGATACCTTCCCTGTTTACTGTGCCCACCAAGAATCATTAAAAAAACCAAATAAAACAACTTAACTATGATTTCAACAGCACAAACTGTTTTCCCATGGGGTTTCTCTTTTTCCTCTCTCCCTCCACTCATCTTTCAGCTCATGAAGATAGGGAACACGAAAACTAAATGGATTTATGTGTAAATAATTCATCTTTTCAGGCCCATCAAACTAATACCTGAGTTCATCCAAGGGGTTGCCCAGATGTAGCTGATTCTAGTGGTATTTTAAACAGCATTCTGGAGAGTCAGTCACAAAAGGCTGCAAGGAAATGCTGAACAGCTGTGTTGATAAAGTTGTTTTTAAACAACACGTGTTGAAACTCTACCTATCCTTACTGAACACAGCTGATGGGGACACATTCCCAGCCAGCCTGAACTGCCACTGCGTTTTGGAGACTTGTGTTTGCACAAGACAGGCTTTGTGAGTGGAGTGAGCTCTGGCACATCTTGGGAAGACGAAGAGAATTACAAAGGCTGAGCATCGTTTTCCTGCCAAGTAGCAGGAAAACATGTGGCAACATAAAGCATCTTTAGGAGCACGAGTCCCACAGGGCAGACATCCACACAAGCTGAGCTGATCCTTGGTTTAAGCCAAGTTGCCTTAAACCAAGGTCCCATGGGGACTGGGAAGTGAAGTGATGGTCGTAACTCTGCTTCTCTTTAAGCCATGAAGGAAAGTAAAAAGTATTTTGCGTATTTTTAAACATCCAATGGATTAATTCTTGCAGGAAGTCCAACAATTAACCTTCACTACACTTGCATGTCAAGTCATGTTTCTTGTGCTAAATAAACCATAGCAAACTCCTGCAGCTAAAAAGGGCAAAAAGAAAATCTAGGGACTTGTGGTTTTGTTTTTACTCTTTTAAAAGCCAAAATCTAAACTGTTCCATTCTGCTTGCTTTAATAACACAAGTGGTCTCTCTCCTGCACATGCTAGAAGAGAAGTCTGCAAAAGGGGACCAGAGAAATAGGTCTTGCACACAACTAACGTCTGTTCCTCTGATTTACAACAACTTCTCATTGTACAAACTGAATTAGAAAAACCTGCAAAGAAATACAATTAAATTTCAGAATATAACAACCATTTTAGTAACAGTGCTTTGCCTGTGCAGGAAATGGTTTCTTAAAGTGAAGAAATCATTTTGCCATGTGGAAACCTTGAGCAGGTTAGTAACCCACTACTGTACCAGAGATTAATTTCTGCAGACAGCTTTGTATCTTCAAATTCACCGAAGTGGAGATTTATTGCAACAAAAACAGAGAAAACCACTGGAGGGATATGTTGCAAGTAGAGCAGGGCAAAAGGAAAACTAACACAGAAAAGACAATATTCTTGGATTTGCAGCACAACTCTCCCTGATTTATTCCAAGAGAGTTCGTGTTTCCAGTCTAAATTAACATGGCTACTACTATAACTTATACCACACAGAGATAAGATTTGGTGAAGAGTAAAGTTTTGCAGAATGTTCTTTGGATGAGTTTCCTTAGAAATAGCTCAAAATAACTTTAAGAATTATCATCTTAATGACATGCTTACCCTTGAGGGGAAATTTTGAGCCCTTCAGCAGAAACCAACCTCACTGCAAGCAGGATTTTAATGGCTCTGAGTTACTGTTTATGCAGTGGAAGCCCTCTTTAAAATCAAACATGTTTAAAAGTGTCCTTGTTCTGAAATTGCCTGTACTGGGCACCTCATCACAATTTTATGCCTTCATGCTTTGCAGAGCAATTATGTCCATAGACCCACACAAGATGTCTGTGAGCATCATGGACTCTTCCACCCGGCTAATCTTTCCACATTACATAGAAAAATTAAGTGCCTCATAGTCCTTGTGTGTGGAAGCCACTCTAAACCCAAATGTGCAACATTTTCTGTCTGTAAGGTACGTGTAAAACACAGGTGTGATGAGGAAACGTACATTAATTGATTATGACAAAGAACTACCACAAAGCAGTCCATCATCATAATGAAATGCTTACAGTAATCCCTATCGAATTATAGTCCTGACCTTTGGTGATGTGGAAAACAGTATTTATTCCCTCCTTCAAAAACTAAAAACACTTGCTGCAATCTCTTGCTTAGAAGTTCAAAACTAAAATTGCTCTCATTCTAGCCCAGCCGACAGCATTAGCTGTGGAGAAGCTTACTTCCAGAAGTGGAATGTAAAAACAAAGTTGCTGTGACCTTAACAATAATCCTGTTTGCACATTACAATACATTTTCCTACTATAACAAGGCAAAGTCCCTTGTGTTCCGGTCAGAAAAAGTCATCTTCCAGTAAAAGCATACTGTGATCAATAACATTTTCTTAATATATTATATTATCTCCCACTGAAACACTTTTTCACTTGGCATTTCAGGCTGCCGAGTAGGGGAAATTCATGACAAAACTAAGATAGTAAATGAGATACTGCAAATTAATTCCATCCACGAGCAATCTTTTAGCTCGTGAGCAATTTGACAAGCCAGTGTTGTCTGACTTCAGCAGAAGCTTTCTCAGCTTTCAAATACAGATGAAACAGAAGAATCTGCTCCACTACCATACCCAACTTCACTTCAGCCTGCATAATTTTTTGTTAAAATACATTAGAATTTCAACAGCCAACTCTGAGACCAGAATTAGTGGGACATACTTTAAATATTAGTTTAGAAAATACACTGAGAAGTCTGCCACATCAATCCTGTGAAATTCTATTTTCAAGTTACAGCCCAAAGCATGGCAGGGCACAGGAATTCTGTGCTTCCTTAGAGGATTTGCCACAAACTCTCCTGCAACCCAGTCCTGAAAAGGCCCAAGTGATCACAATGCCAGGTGAAGGATCTCAATATGGCAAAGTTCAAAGACAGGTTTTTCACAATGGGCATTATAGTAAAGTGCTTCTCCATCTGCACATCTGAACTCTCTTTTGCTATGATGACTAGCAGCTTTATTGCCCCCTTGGAGTTATTGTCCTTCTGCAGGCTGAAAGGGTGACCTCGTGGCACACAGCCAGGAGCAGAGCCCATCATGATTTTAGCTATAGCAGTTGTGGATTTACTGAGAGCAATTGGTGTTCAGCATGGTCCAGGAAGCATGATCCCACAAGAAGGCTGGGGCGTGTGCAGGATACTGGGATATTGTCAGTAGGATTACTTACAGGCACCTGATCTCGGCACGATTAGGTGAAGAATCACTGCTCTATTAATATTTCAGCACAAGGAATAAGGGGCAGACAGCTGTTGAATATTCATGCCGTAGCAATGCTCTCTGTATGAATTCTCTAGCAGGCACATGAAAAGGCTGCACCATTACCCCAAAAAGTTTACCATTGAAAACCCCAATTAAAGAGATACTTTAGCATGTACCCTGGTTTAAGCTCACAGGGCAGGCTCACTGATTAATTGTATTCTTACAGTGAAGGATGTGCTGCATTTTTTTATTAACTCAAGACTCATGTTGAAAACAACATAAAAGGAGTGGGAGAAAACAGATGAAAATTTAATTTACATCTGCAAATCCCAACACATCATGAAATCAGAAACATGTAAAGGGCCAAACAACTCATCTACCCAAGAAGTCATTCATAAAAGATAAACATCCTTTTTAAATGTGGAGGAAATTCATGCAGGGAAGATGCACAGCACTCAACTATAAAATAATTCCAAGAAGCTTCACGTACATTTCTGAGGAAGAGGAGGCAAAATTAAGATTGGTGCCACTGATAAGGAGCACAGATGACATTTTAAGCAAACTAGATGGGAAGGACAAAATAATCAGTGTTTTGAAGGACAGGACTATGTTTACACAGGTTCTTGGTTGTGGGGTTTTGTGGGTTGTTTCAATTTTTTTTTTTAAAACAAAATAAATTAGGCAGAAAATCTTCATATAAATGAGTACTTACAAAAGAGCCTTTCTAGGTGAATCATTTCTTTTACGATTAATAAAATCTGCAATCAGAGCAACAACATTCTGATGACTTTTTGCCATTTGCAATTATCGCTCATCCCAGCACCAAAAAGCTCATTATTATTAAAGCTGACAGAAAGAATACTTAACTGCCATTATAAAAGAACTTACTTTTTAAAAGAATCAAGTTTCTAAGCTTTCTTTCTACTTCCAAATCTTCTTGTGTGAAAAAAAGGCTATCCTAACAACCCCTGTATGTGTCACCTTTGATTTCCAACACGTAATTTGGATAAAAGCATCCAATTTGTACAGTAACACAATGCATTACAGAATAACACTTCTTAGGTTTAAAAGCAGCCTACAAAGAGTATAGAGTTAACATAAATCTGTGCAAGTACAAACATATAGTTTATACCATAAAAATACGTATTTTAACCTTTTTTATAGCAGTTTTCTCCTAAGTAACTAAAAGGATTTAGGTTACTGTAGGACTTGTAGTATTCCTGTGAATAAGAGTGCATTAAAGGCATGGAAGCTGAGGCACAGCTATTACTAAGACAGCTGTGGAAGAGACATGGATATGGAATGGGAACCATATCCAGCTCCAAGCTCTGTGACTAAATCCATGTCTATTTGACATGTATTATCTATAGGCAGAAACGACCACAGGTATTTTTGTTTTGGCATCTACAGAGATGCTAAGAGTGAATGTTGTCTGTGCCTCACTCTATCCTTGTTCCCTGACATAACAGCACAGTAAAATCAGAGTCCTCTTTCAAAAAAACCGCCAACCAAATAAAAACAAAAAACCCCCAAAACAAACAAACAAACAAAAAAAAACCCGAAGCAAAATCCAAAGCAAACCCCCCCAAAAAAACTAACCAACACCACCACCAACAAACAAACAAACAAAAAACCCCAAACAAACAAACAAAAAACCAAACAAAAAAAAACAAAACCCAAAAAAATCCCCCAAACCCCACCACAGATGCTGTTAAATGGATGCAAACTCAAAAATTACTGCCTGATTCATAGGTGCTTGGGAAGCACTGATTTGAGCTTTTTATAATCATACATCTCCATTGTCATGATTTAGTGGATGGTTAGAGGTGTGGAGCATGTGGTGAGCCAGAATCTTCCTGGGGTGTGCAGTAAGGGAGGCAACAGGTGCTACCTGCATCAAGGGAAAATCTGGTAAGGGATAAGGAAGAAGAATTCAGAGCAGGTGCTTAAGCAGCAGAATGGCTTTGTAGGGAGGCTGCAGAGCCCTCATCCTCAGGGGTATTAGAGTTCTTACTTGGACATGGACACAGCCCTGAACAACCTGCCCTGCCTCTGCAGTTTGCCTCATTTGAGCAGGAGTTTGGACAAGATAATCCCTCCAAGGTGATTCCCAAAGTGAATTATTCTTTGAATACCATCCCAAAGACAAGTGAGGCTGCTATATGGTTTCTCTGCTGCATCCCAAAGCTTACCACAAACTCACCCAAGAAGTGTGACCCTGGATTTCTGTGACTAACTTTTTTTTTTACTTTATTTGGCTTGCTTCTTCTTCTGAAAGGGATAAAATGGAACAAATCCAAATCTTTGCTTTCACCCACTTGAAAACTGTGAAAAATGAAAAGCAAAACACAATCACTGTGCTCAAGCTCCTAAACACACATGGTCATTAGAGTTTACACACCTTCCTGACATCTCCTTCTAAGAAATACTCCAAACACAATCAGTCTGCTGTGCAGGGAGACCCACAGTTATTAAAATAACTTCATCACCAAAACAGCTCTCAACATTATTTCAAATTCCTCCCCACCACCCGCACTATTCTAAGAGGTGCTGCATATGGTGAAAATTAATTCAGTTTGAACCAGAAAACAGTGGGGTTAAGTACTTCTTCAACCGGAATACAAAAGCTGCAAACACACGTGACTGTCAGGATATACAGGGCTACAGTCAACATGCAGAAATACTATTTATATCCTTCAGAAAAATTGAGTTAAAAGGCTTTTTAAGGGGAACAGCTGAGCTAGGAATATCCAAAAACGGGTGAGACAGACAAGTGTGCAACTCCTACGTGCAGCTCGCTACCAGAAGGAGACAGTGGGAGTCCATCCTGAGACTCACGGCCTTTTCAAACAATTCCTCTCATACAACAGAAGCCTTCAAGAGGAAGCCTGGACACACCTGGCTTCTCACTTCCAAATTACTAGTTTTTTAATTCTTTTGTTACATACATGTTATATAACCAGATCACAGCCACCATGGCAGAAATGCCCATGGGCATCCCACAGCCCAACGGAATCACTTTGCAGTAACTGGATATTCAGCCTAAGATTATCCCAGACATTTCATACTGATGTGACTAAGCAATGTGGCAACTTATCACAAGTCAGATTTACTAGACATTCCCCACCACAGAAAGTGAATTAAACTGTCACTCATCACCATATGAGCTGCACTAGTGTAACTACTACTTCATGAGTTGGACAACACTTCTCTGAATTAAAACCAACACACTTTCTTGCAAGTCTTTATCCTCCTTTCTGTACATTTTCTTTTCCTTTCCACTTCCCTTATTTTCTGCTCAATTGTTTTTTCCCCTGACTTAGTATGTTTAACTCTCTTTGCTCCACTTGCACCCCAGTGCATTCTTTTGTTATTCTTGGCAGATATAAACAGAGGGATTTGTACAGGAGCTCCAGCCACCCTGGGCAAACTACTAATGATGAACTCAGCACTGGACTACTGATGTCCTCTTGGTCCTTCCCCTAAGGAATCAGACAGCAAAGCCTCCAGGAGCACAGGACTACATCTCCTTTCCCCAAGAACCACCTGATCATCATGTCAAGCTAAGGCTGAGACTGTATTCCTGAGTGTTTTTTCTCTGGAATATCTCTCAACATACATGCTCTATTAAAATACAGGAAAAGCAGATGCATTACTCATCATGAGGGCCACCAAAAAAAGAAAAAGAGTAGAACATTTGATTTAACCACCACTACAATTACAGTTGTTGGCATCTGCAATTTGTAGCATCACACACACGCATGCAGGGACAAACATAAAGAAGGAACATAAAGCAAGCCTTGTTCATAACTCAGACTTGATTTCCAGCAAGTTTCATATACATATTATTATTATATACACTATTTATGGCTGTGTACTGGCAGTACAGAAAAAAGGATTAAATACACTCTCTCATGCACATTTGTACACACCCAAGCATACACACAATCTCCTGATCTATTGTGAATATACTAATGACAGGAATTGAAAAAATAATTTTAAATTATCTAAGCTACATGGAAAGCTTTAAGATAGTTGCTCATGGAAATAAATTAACTTCCAAGAGTGTTTCACTATTTCCAAAGTGTACCTCATGCACATTTACGGGAAGAGGTTGCCAGAAACATTGTGATGAAGGTGCACTGGGGATACTGAGGTGTTCAATAAGGAATCCTATGAAGAAAGAGCAAATGCTGGAAGTAAGGAGTGCATGAGAGTGTATGAGAAAGATTAAACAAACTGAAAATATGAAAAATAATATGGAACTTAGTGGTCTTGACAGACAGTGGGTACAATCTGAGCCAGCAACATGCCCTTGAAACAAACCCAGTGTGTCCATTCTGAGCTGTGCTGATGAGAACACAGCCAGCAGGCCCAGGGAAGCAATCCTCCCCTTTCCTGCAGGATTCATGAGCCCTCCAGAACAAGCAGGCTTTTTGACATACTGGAGAAAGTACAGTGGAGGACAGTGGTTTCTACAACAGAGGTCTCCCCCACACCTCACTGTGTTTTCCAATTCCCCAAAGGGAAGGTGCAGAGAGAACAGAGTGAGCCTACTCTTGAAAGCGCAGTGATGTGACAAGAACAAAGAAGCTGCAACAACAAAAATTCAGGTTATAAATGAAGAAAATATCCTTCATGAGGTGGTGAAACATGGTAACAGGGGTCTAAAAGATTCTGGAGTTTGCATCCTTGGAGATATTCAAAACCCAACTGCATATGGTCCCCAGTAACCTGCTTTAAAAGTGACGCTGCTCTGAGCAGGGGGCTGGACTAGACAACTGCACAGATGTTTTCCAGCCTGAATTATCCCAAAAAATTATGTATCTGGATGGAAGAAGCCAGAAAGCTGGTCAAAAGAGGGCAAGAGGACAAGAAACAACATAAGGCACAGGATAAACTCCATAATGAAAACACCAGAGAGAAGTGCAATAAGAAGCTAGAAAAGGGAATAAGCAAGAAAAATAGCAGGCAGGATCAAGACTGAGGAAGAAGCAAAAAAAAAAAAAAANAAAAAAAAAAAAAAGAAAAATCAAATCTCTGTTCACAAAATTGAACTTTCCTCCCATAGGCAGGAGGTGAAGAATTCCACAAGAGTCATTCAACAATGAAGTCAAGTATTTAAGTTTCTACTGTAATGTGCATAGTAGATTTGGGTAAGAAAGGGAATCAGTTCTTTCTTTTCCCTTCCCATGCCCCCAAGAAACCAACTAACCTTTAATCTCCCTTTTCCAAATATTTGAACTCAATCTTGCAAACATCACAGATATTTTAACTATGTACATTATGAAGAAGGTTTCATTTGTAATATAAAAATACATGCACTTTTATCAGCTTAAAACTCAAAGTTCACTACACCCAAATAAGCTTCTTACAGCTTTTTACAGTTTTATAAGATATGGCCCCATGAGTCTAGGCCTATATACACAAAAAACTTTGCTCCCTCTTCGAGCTACACCACCAAATTAAAATAGTCCTGATCAGGTTTACAGCATTAGCATATAAAAATATATTACAATATTTTTCTATCATAACACAGATGCTCAGTTGCACATGCTGCAATAGGGACTTGCTGCAGCCACTAAAAGGGACAGCAATGCCCAAGTTTTGTTTGTGTAAGCAAGGAAGAGACCATGAAAGAAAAACCACAAAAAAAAAGAAGAGACATCTGCACACTTACCCTGCGATATCCACAATCTGTATCAAAATCAGCCTCAGGTGTAACAGTCAGTAAACAGGACAGCAAACCCTTGCATTTAGCAGAAGATTTCTGGGAAGCCAGATTACCTAGAAAGAGTTGAAAAGAGTTACTTTAACACACAAAGACAAAATCACCTATGTGTAATGAGAATGGGCTTCAAATGAATCACAGCACCAGGAAAAAAAAAAAAAAAAAGCAAGCTGCTCAATGGGAGACCACCATGATCAGAATAGAGAACTTAAACCCCAGAAGGCGACAGAAATTTGTTACAAAGCACAGAGTTAGATGCTGGTAGGCACTCAGGGTTTAGCAAAGAACATCTAATACCCAAGATAACATGGTGTTAACCCTCTAATCAAGGATGTGGAGGAGACCAGAAAGAGCACGATATTTTGCTTAATTAGTTGCTATCAAAGAGAGGATGAGTTCAAGCACTTGCAAAAACAAGGCAATCTAAGACTATTTAAAAGTTTAATAGTGTTCTAGAGTCTTTGGTAACACAGAGTTTGCCCATGAAATCAAAATAATCCCTGGAGATAAATTTAAAGGAATATATCTCATTTTAATGCACAGAGTAAAATGACTATTCATTAAAGCAAAGCAGTTTTATCCCTACAGTCTCCATTTCAGATGCAATACATATTGAAGTAATCTTTATGACAGGAAGTGGCATGTAATCCCGCAAGAATGAACTGCTGTCATTATCTGCAAATCAATACAATTTTTTTAAAGTGGGTATAACTGTGCCTATTGATTTCACGTTTTTAGCCCTAGAGTTTCAGTTTCTACCAAGAAGATTCTTACAATGACAAGATTGCTGCATACATGTAATTGAGTTGATACAATCTGAACCTGAAGTTTACTGTGCACTTCCCTCTCCAATGCAAATGGGGCTTCCGTCCCATTGCCTCAGCTTAAGCCTTTTCTCATTTTATATAAACTTTATTTTTGTGTATTTATAATAATTTTGAAGTGGTAGAGTAACACTTCACTAATCCAACCTGCTAGCTATGGAAGGTTTAGCACGCAAAACATCCCCTTGGAAGTTATCTCCCTAACCTGCTAGGATATTATTTCAGAATATATGTATGACTTTTACTATGTTTAAATAGCCTGACCAAATAATTTCCCTTGTGAAAGCCTGAAACTGGTTCAGTGCAAAGAGGTGTGGTGAAGGTGAGGATGGTAAGGGTAGAAAAACATAGAAAAACTGAATGACTTATTCAAGGTCACTTTGTGGATCAGTCAGGCAATGAGCTCCATTAAGAGTTTAATAAAACTGCTAAATTCCTACTATATTTCTCCAAATGAAGCATATAGCAACTTTGGCTTGACTAGCTGACCAAATGGCTCATGCTGCAATGAATGATCTGTAATGAAAGCTGGCTGAGAGGCACAACGCACCATCAGCCGAGAAACGAGGGAAGAAAGATCAAACCACTAAAAAAAAGTTTAAAAGCATGAGATTAGGGCCACATGAATGACATCCCAAATCAGGTTAAGAAAGCTGAAGTGCTGATAGAACTAAATCTGGCCAAGGACGTCAAGGGCAACGCCAAATGCTTCTACAAGTACTTTTGCGACAACAGGGAAGACTTGTGAAAATGTTGGCCCTTTCCAGAAGGAAATGGGAAACCTAGTTACTTGGGGTATGGAGAACATTAAGATACTCAATGACTTTTTTTGTCTCAGTCTTCACTCACAGGTGCTCCACTCACACTGCCCGAGCTGCAGGCAGGGACTGGAGAAATGAAGAACCACCCACTACGAGAGAAGATGAGAGTCAAGACCATCTACAGACCTGAAGGTGTTCAAGGCCATCTTTGGGCTGGAAGGAACTTTAAAGGTCATATAGCTCCGAGCAGAAAAAAACTCTCTGCTGTCTAACCACTAGCGAGCTGCAGGTTAGTTTCTTGAAAACATAAGATGATGGAAGAGGAAGCACATGAAAGGCTGGGTAAAGTGTGGAAATGTAAACATCTTGTCCATATTATCCCTCATCATTAGTTCAGTCCATGAAATAGGGCTCCATGCTCTTCCTGAGCCCTTCTTCTTTACAGGTCTAGACTCATTCTGGAGCTAAGATTTTTCTAATAGCTGGTCTACTTATTTATTTATTTATTTAACACTTCTTGAATATGTTGTTGTGACTTTTTAATTGACTTTTAATTGAGTATTTCTGACTTTCACAAGACAACTAAAGGAATATACCATGGACTGCCTAAAAATGCTGAAACAAAAAGGGAATATTTTCTTTGTTTTGCTTTCAGTTTGCTGAAAAAAGCACAGTTTTCATGAGGCAGTTTATGGAAAGAAAAAAGGGGAAATTACTCAAGGGAGCAATTTCTGTTTTGCATAGTGACTCATCATATCATAGTTACCCCATCATCTCCAAGGGCAACACTAGGCCAGAGCTACTCTGAAAGATCTCCTTAGGGAATGTTCACTTCTCAAAGCCATTTCAGGACTCTTGCTCCAGAACTTCACAGAATAGGAAAAACACAATTGAGACAAATAAAAATAAAATGGGTTTCAGATAGGAAAGAAGCCTGAGTAGCCAATGACAGTTTTACATGAAGGAAACCTTTTTCTCTCACCTCAATAATGAAAGACATAAAGTATATTTACAAAGCACATGGCAGGCTCTAGACAGCAGTGTGATACAGAAAGGCAAAACAGAACTCACAGCTGGATACGGGACATCTGAAGAAAGAAGAATCAGAAGGAAACGAAGGAACAAGAAAAGCAATTACTTGTCATCATGAAAATGGTACACAAAGATGGGCCAAAGTTCAAAATCTGTTTGCTTACTCTTGGATACACATTTCCAGAGAAGTGTAAAAAACCACTTGGGGAAATACAAAGACTGACTTAATAGTCTTTAACATACTGCAACTCACATGAGTTACTTGCATTTGGGTGAGTTTTCTTTCCCCTGCTTTAGAAAATCTTGGCTGCTTATAGGAAGGGATTTTAAGCTTACCAAAACTTTACTGCAGTTACCATTGTGGGGGAGCAACACCTGCCAGGCAGTTCTGAACCACTAAAATAAAATATTGAAACTCGAAAAGGCAGAAACACAGCAAGGAGCTTTCAACAGCAAACCCAGGTTGTCTCTCATCATAGTGTACCACCCTGCACAGAGGTAAAACCTGCATTCCCTGTATTAATTCTCATGAAGCTGAAGGTGCCTTACAGGCAGCCTTGTCTCTCCTCTGGGAGTCTAACTACTGCAAAATAGACAGGTTAAGGATTCTGTCCTGTGCCTATGCTTCTCAAATAAGTGACTTGAAGCAACTGGATCTAAAGCTATCTACTTTAGATACTGCATCTCCTCCTTCCTGAAGAAGAGAGCTCTTTTTTCAGGTTAAATCAGCTGCAGGCCATAGTATGAAAAGTTGGTGTCAGCTCACCTCTCATCAACACAAGTATCTTCACGAAGGGATGGAACAATCAGAAGTGCCTTTGGCATCAAAGACCTGGTCAGTGAGAAGCAGGTCTGGATCTTTTGGAGAGAGGAGCTGTATCAGTTGGACTCCCCTCTACAGTTCTGGACTGGCCAAAGAAGAGTTCAGCTGCACCAACAAACAATGAGATATGGTAACAGCACAAGCAGCAAGCAGAAAGCTCAGCTTTAAGTAGTAAACTAGAAAAGAAGCTTCCAAAAGACAAGAGAGGAAGAGGGAGACAATGATTTCATGCAATGTCAAGCCAAAACCACAATTTTCTTACACAGCAATGCACGATTTCAGAGCTTCTCTGTCAGAGACAAAGTATCCAAAAGCCATACAGCAGATCTGAAGACAGGCAAGGAGCAGGCAGCAACATTTGGCAACTCAGTACTGCAAGGAGGGACTCATTGTTCCAGAGCCTCCCTGAATAAGAGATCACTTAACAGCACAGCTGCACAACATGGACCTCAGTGAGGATGCAATGCTCCATGCAGTGCCTTCCCATATCTCATCTGTGGTTGAAAAAAGTATTTGGACAAGAAGAAGGATGAAGCCAAGGATGTGGACATAGTTATTGTAGGTTAATTACCCAGAAAAAGTTTAACACAAAAATATTCTATGAAAGCCTGCCTGTGCAGACAAGCTATAAATCAACTCTGAAGCACAAAGTGCTTTTAAAATGCCCTTTACAAGATGCTCTGCCCTGCAAACAACCTCTCCTAAGTCAGGTACCACAGCCTGGGGCAGGGGCTGAAGTACAGGAATGAAATACCAGACACAGAACACCCTCTCTGCAAATAAACAAGGCAAAGGAAAGCAAATCAGAGGGAGGGGGGAAAAGCTGACTCCAAGAAAAAGCATGAGCACTTGCTAGGCAGGCTAACTGGAAGCTTTACAGGCAGCAGAAGGGTGCTACAGGCAGTTTATCTGCCAAATCAGACTAGTCACAGCAAACAGCTGAGCTCAGCACAGCTGGGAAGTTGTATGGACACAGGAGGGAAGAACAGACCAACACACCCAAAGGTATCAGTGCCGCCAGGCTGGGGACAACTGTGTGCTGCTATCTTTATCTGTTATCTTTAGCATGTTTACCATGAAAAGCTCTATAATGCCTGCTGTAACCTGTTGTCCTACCGTTGCCAGAAGCCAAGCAAGTGGTCTGAGAAGGGAGTAATTACAGATCCCACAAGAAGCTACACAGGCTCTGAATTTCGGCAGAGCTGCAGCCAAGAGTTGCAGGCTGGAATAGAAAAAAATAAAACACAGGGTGGGAAATGAAGGATGCATCCCTTTTCACAGTCCCACCTGACTTTATGGAAAGGAGTGACTGCTCTGCACCACGATGTCTGCAGAATCCTATTGTTATATTTACCCTAATATATTATTTATTACAGAATTTACAGCTCTCTCTTTTCCCCAACTGACAACCAGCCAACTACTAATTTGCAAGCTAAAATGTTGTGAGGTCTGCAGATCCCAGGGCATTTGCAAGCCATAAGGATTCTGAAATGCTTGGGAAAAGCCTGGCAATGCTGCCAGTCCTCACTAAGGTCCAAAGAATGTAAGCCACAGCGGCCTAAACTAAGGAACTACCTGAGAAAAAATGACTAGAGAAGGATGTCTGCACACGCATAATGTTCAAATATTTATAGAAAACTTTTTAGCAGCAACAAATGAGAGCATCACTGTACCATGAGCTCTGGGTTTGAAATGATAATTGCTAGACACCTAAAGCTACTTGGTATGTTCTACTGAGATTCTCGGAATCCCACTGATCTCTCTGAAAACAGGCTGGGAACTACGAACATCTCTTCATCAAAGATTTAGACACACAGCAACCCCTGAGGTCACTCTGTGCAACAGTTGAAGGCCCCCAAACACAAATGCTGGCCTGTGTTTCAAAGGGTTAATAAGTGGAAAGGGAGAATAAAATTCACTCAGTATTCCCCCTGTTCCATAACATCAACGAATTAACTCCTCCTGTGACATCACATAATTTTTGAGAAAACATTTGTGGTTTAGAACTGGCTGTTGAGTTTGTATTCCTGCCTGGATAATCACTTCTTTAAAAGGAAGTATACATCAATAATATTCACGGGGAGCTTCATGAGAGCTTGGCAAACAGTTCTGACAAAACAAAAACCTCAAACATAAGGATTACTCATAAAATGCTACATCAACAACTCTTCTGACAGACATCTGGATTATGCTCCTCTTTAAAGGGGAAAAACAAAGATGTCACTTCGAAGTTTAAATGGAAACAGTGAAATATGCCATTAAAAATACCACATCATAAACAAAGCTATTTTTGCAAACTCAAATGCAATGAGCAATTATGACAAAGTTTGCCAAGATAATTTACAGACACTTTTTCATTTAAAAAATGCTTTCAAAATACTAAAAGATGCATAGATATTACAGGTTAGTAATGAGTTTACAGACGTAGAAGATCAGCTAGCCAGCATTAATAGTCTGTCAAGTCCCATCTTTCTTTTAAATGGTCTTTAGTTCATGCTGCAAATGAAGTTAAAGCATACACACCAAACCAACTGAACAAAGTTCCAGAAAGAAATGCAGACAGACACTTTAGGAGCCCATCCTTAGAGCATGTAATTCACTATTCCTCCCCCAAACCATGTTAAACATAGAATTGCTTTATCCAGATGACATTAAGTTCTGTGGTATGCTGTAGTTAAGACTCAAAACGAGATCACTCTTAGGATGCAAGTAAAAACTTCTAACTCATTGCCGGTTTATTTACTTTTTAATTCCCATTAAAAGCTCAAAAAAAGCTGCTGATATGTCTGGGCTTCAAAAAAAGATATGTAAAATATTCCCATGCAAAAATAAAGTACTAAAAAGACTGTTTATTCAAAAATTACAGAGCTCTAATGGATCATAAACATTCAGTCAAAAATTCTTAACCCTAATAGTGAAGGTTTTTGAAAGACAAATACATACAATCTAGTGAAAAAGTGGATTGCCTTAAAGTAGAGTCAACTCAACAATTCATTGAAGTCCACTGCATTTGCTGGAGGTTGGATGAAGGTCACAGAATCACAGAATTGTTTGGGTAGAAGGAACCTTAAAAATCATCTTTACCACACCCCCTGCCATGGGCAGGGACACCTTCCACTGGACCTGATTGCTCAGAGCACCATCAAACCTGGCTTTGAACATTCCCAGGGATGGGGTAGTCACAGCTTCTCTGGGCAACCTGTGCCAGGGCCTCACTACCCTCACAGTAAAAAATTTCTTTCTAACAATCCAAATCTGCTCTTGCAGTTTAAAGCCATTCCTCCTTGTCCTATCACTGCATGTCCTTGTAGGAAGTCTCTCTCCAGCTTTCTTACTGCTGCCTTCCAGGACCTAAAAGGGGCCTACAAGGTCTCCCTGGAACTTTCTCTTCTTCAGGCTAAACAACCCCAATTCTCTCAGTCTTTCTTCACAGGAGAGAAGCTCCAGCCCCCTGATCATCTTCATGACCCTAAGAAGAAAATCCTTGGTGACTTTGGAAGTGCACATTGCTGGGTCCTGTCCAGCCTCTCATCCACAAGCACTCCCAACACCTTCTCCTCAGGGCTGCTCTTCATCCATTCACTGCCCAGACTGTTTTTGTGCTTGGGATCGCCCTGATCCAGATGCAAGACTTTGCACATGGCCTTGTTGAACTTCATGAGGTTCCCACAGTCCCACCTCTCAAGCCTGTCCATGCCCCTCAGGATGGCATCCCTTGTCTCCAGCGTGTCACCTGCACCACACAGCTCAGTGCCACCAGCAAACCTCCTGAGGGTGCCTCAGTCCCACTGTCCATGTTGCCAACAAAGATGTCAAACAGCGCCAGTCCCAAAACTGACCCCTGAGGAATGCAGCTCATCGCTGCTCTCCATTTGGACACTGACGCATTGATCCCAACTCTCAGTGCAACCAACCAGCCAATTTTTTATCCATCAAGTGGTCCAGCCATCAAATTCACATCTCCACAGTTTAGAGGCAAAAATTTCACATGGAATAGCATCAAATGCTTTGCACAAGTCCAGGTAGATTACATCAGTTGTGCTCCCCTTATCCGCCAATGCTCTTAACCCCACCACAGAAGGTCACCAGATTTGTCAGGCATGACTTGTCCTCAGTGAAGTCACGCTGGCTGTCACCAGTCATCTTGTGATTTTCCACATGCCTTAGCATAGTTTCCAGGAGAATCTGCTCCATGACCTTGCCAGGCACTGAGAGAAGACTGACTGGTTTATAGTTCCCCATGTCCTCCTTTTTCAATGGGAGGTATGTTTCCTCTTTTCCAGTCAGTGGGAACTTCACGATACTGACATAACTTATCAAACATGATGTATAGTGGTTTAGTGATGTCATCCACCAGTTCCCTAAGAACCCACAGACACATTTCATTAGGTCCCATGGACTTGTGCCCCTGCAGTTTCCTTAGATGTTCTCAAACTAGCAATCTCCTACAGCAGGTGGTTCTTAATTTTCCCAATCACTGCCTTTGCCTTCCGCAACTCAGGCAGTGGGGTTGGAACACCTGTCAGTGAAGACCAAAGCAGAAAAATCACCTGTCCCTGCCCTGCCTTTAATCCTGTCCCATAAGCTCTCAGTCAGCTTCTCATCAATCCCCAGGCAGAACTCCACGCACTCCAGCTGGCCACTAACACTTCTTCCTTGCTTCCACCTCCTGCACTTTGTGAAGAGCCTACATGCTTCTATTCCAACATTTCAGTCACAGGAACCGTCCTGGCATGTCTCCACAGGCCAGTAAGATCACAGCCCTGCAGGCATGCACGTCTCTAACTCCTCTTGTTTATTCCCCACATCTGCACAGTGGCATTAAGTTGGGCCCCTTAGGAAGCTGGCTTGGATTCAGGTACTCTCCTGCAGACCTGCAATTCCCTCTCCAGGCTCTGGGCATCTCCTGCTGGCACTGCCATCAAAATGATAGGAGTGGGATGGATTGAGGTTCCCCTCCACTGGCAATTTCAGTTTAAAACCCTCTAAACTTTTAGTTTAAAGGTAGCAGGCAAGGAAGTACATTTGTTGAAGTATCTTCTATTTCTTTGCTGAAGCAAAGACCAGGAAAGATACCTTCTTCTGAAATAGTTTGAAGGCATTGAGATTAAAAGACTGAAAGTTTTAGGACAGCTTGACTAACATATTTTCTCAATGTCAATGCTTCACTGAAGCAGCTGGAGAGACTCACATTAAAAGCACTGAAACATTTGAGACTGAGAAGACCTCAACTGCTTTGACACCATGAACTGACTTTCTGCAGTTCAATGTCTTTTCCAGATATTTGTCAAAAGTCAATAGAAGCAGAACAAAACCTGTTGGTTTGCTGTTTCCTGATGGTTTTTTAATACAAAGCCCTACTCTTCTAGTAAGACTCTCAGAGACTGCTGGGGAGTCAGGTAACATAAGCAACTGCAGGTGATGTAAGAGCAGCCAGATCCTGCCTTTTGTAGTGTGGGAAAAATGCCTAATAGGCAGCTGGAGAGCAGCAGGATAGGATCAGGCTGCTGCAAAAAAAGTCAGGATGGTGGCAACGTAACTACTTGGCTCTTCAGAGTTTTTGTGTCCCTCCTTGTCTTATCTGAAGCCTTGCACAATGCCAAGAAACCAAGCAGGAACTGCACTTGGTTCACAATGTACCAGAGACATGAGGGATGATGACAGCTCATTCTGTTGGGTCTGATGCTACAAAAAGGAAAGGGAGAGCACAGCACCATAGCTTGGAAACAACGGTCTGTGCTCAAAGGGCAAAAGCAACCACTTCTTTTACAATGTGAACTAACACTGCCATACGCCAGGAGAATGCAGCATCCCTATGCAAATAAGGCTCTGAGAACCTGACCAGAACAGGGAAAACCATATCCTCTTCACAGGGACCAACATACTTTTAACAGACTGCATGCTCATAGCAGCCCTTTTTTGACCTCAGTCTGATTCTCTTGTGCATTATAAGGCACATGACTTAATTTGTTGCTTTTTTCAGGAAGAAAAAAAAACCCCAAACTGTCATAGTTAGCAAAGTTCTAGTGATGCCTTCTGGTGCTGGCAAAAGATTTTAGTGATTAATTATTCTGGCTGTCAAAACCTATTTGGGTTTTTTTTTTCATTATTTATTTTGAATTTTCTTGGCTTTCATTTCTAGACAAGGAATCTTGTTATATTTTTGTTAAACAGACTGAAGACCCTTTCTTAAACTTTCCCGAATAGA
Source organism: Ploceus nigricollis (assembly GCA_013399945.1). Lineage (NCBI taxonomy): Eukaryota > Metazoa > Chordata > Aves > Passeriformes > Ploceidae > Ploceus > Ploceus nigricollis. The sequence continues at coordinate 279,583 of VXBC01000332.1, forward strand.
AATGCTAATAAATTCTTTCTTTCTCTTGGATTAGGGTAATTAATGTCTGCAAGAAATCCCAGCGGCTGTAAGGTGTGTTTTTCCACCCTTAGCCAGCATCATCACTCTACTACTTTACATCTAATCTGCTCACTATCTCATCCACGTCCCAGAAGTGCAGACAGACCTGTACACAACATTGTGAGAGTGTCTGCAGTATGGGCAGACCCAGATTTAGCACAGCCTCCCTGAAGCTCTCCTATGGACCTACACAGAGATTGTTGACACAGGCAATAAAAGCTTTATTCTACAAGCTCATGTTCCCCTACTGTCAACTCAGGGTGGAGCAATAGCCCTCTCTCCTCTCCAGTGACTTCAGAAGGAGTCCAGGACAACTGGCTTAGGAGAGGGTGCAAAATTGAAAAGTGAAGTTAGGCAATCTCAGTTCCCATCCCTCACACCTGCAAAATCAAACGATCTATGTTTCTGTACTGTTCTTGTTTCTTAATCAAAATGGTTTCACCAATACAAGTTTCACCAAGTATTTATGGCTTCACCTTGCAGAAGCCATAAATATCAAACTTGCAATCACATTAAAAACATTTAATAGGTACCAGCTTAGCTTGACAGGATCTGTTTTCCAGAAGCTCATGTTGACTGGCATTAATTATAATTCTCTTATTCAACCCTTTACAAGCTGTCCCATTTATTACATCCTAATTCACTATTAAAATGACAAGAGTCAAACCCTCACACCATTGAGGCACAGGTCTTAGCCACTCTTCCAAAGGAATGAACCAAACTTCCAAAGCTGACTGCCAGCACACACCAGAGTAATGGAGCCCTAAATCCCCTCTCTCCACCTCCCAATTATAGTGTTGGCAACACTATAAAAATACCTGTGGCTTAATTTGTCATCCCCAAAGAAACAGCAGAACAAGCAGATCAGTTACAAAAGATCCTCTTTAGAGAAAAGAAAGCAAGCAAAGACAGAAGAGGAAGTGTGGGAGGTGCACAGGTTACAGTCAATCAAACTTTGGATTCCATAAGAATAATTGGAAAAAGAAGCAACTCCTTCACAGCGAGAATTTGTTCTCCAGATGCAAATTGTTGAATTTAGCACATATGACCATCACAGAATTCATTCAATTGTGTGAGGAGATCATGCTGTTAAAATTGAGCTGCTAGATTTAATTTAAGAATTAGGTTATATAAAAACATAGGGTTTAAGTTTTTTACATATGGTGCCAAGAAACTTTCAGCAGTGGGTAGCCTGAGCACTAACCTTCCCTAAGGAGAGTCAGCACTGCTTGCAGTCATCCAGATGCCTACATACAAGATAAGTGGAGAAAAATAATTTTCCTAGAGGATTTATATTATCCTGGCCATCACATATTTTCAGTTGCACAGTAGGTGGGTGACACATCACTGCTACCTCCAGTACCTCCCCACTAGCAAGCTTCCTCCATAAGCCTGGGTGACAGTCTCTGCACAACTACTTTGAATTGAGGCATTACAACAAGTAATTTTCCATCATTAAATTACTGCCATCTTCCTCATGCTTTGCCATATCTGTGGAGACAAAGTGTAGTGGTTCCCTTGACGCTCCTGTTTACAGCTCTGACTACAACACATAGCAGCAACTATTCTACAACACTTCAGCAGCTGCACAGATAGCAGAGAGCTTGCCTGTGTCTAACAAGGCAGCACTGGCACAGGCAGGAAGGTACTCATTTTTACAAGTCAGATAGCACCCATGGAGAAGACCACTGTTATTTGTCTTATAGCCTCAGGCAGGGTCCTGCAGCCTGTCATCAAAGGCTTTGAGTAAGACTACCACACTCCCATTTATTGACATAGAGAATATGCTGATGACAGAGAGAATGTACGACGATCATGCTCTAGCACCAGGGATGGTGCTGTTTACATCCTCATTTTTTAACTCATGGCCTAACAGCAATATCAGGATTAGTAAAAAGGCCTTCTCTCCCCAGCTCCAGCTCTCTGGTGATGTACTTTGCAGGTGCAAATTCTCCACCTCATCTGTTACCTTCATCCAAATGCTCCTCACTCAGTGTCCTCTCTTACAATCCACATTTGTTATATGCATATAATTAAGAGACTCTCAAAACACTGCCTGCCTTCACATGACTAGTCCAGACAATTCTCTGGTCCAAGACCATTTACACAAACACCATACTAGAGGTACACACCATTGAGAAGAAAGTCTATCAGCTGCAGGGCTTCTGCAATAACTAGGATTCAGAGACGTGCAAAATAATGAATTTCCTAACAGTTCATTGATGTTGTCTCTTCTCCAAAGAACTTCAAATATGCTGGTCTCTCATGACCCATTAAACAGGGAAATCCAGTTACCAGTGTAAGACAAAATTCTTCTTCTCTCACTTTTAACCAGTTCTTCCCTCTTTCACATCAAATCCCACTTTGTGTGTCAAACCATCGGTTGCTAACTCTTGAACGACATTACTGCAATTTTTGTGAAAACACGGGCATGACCTCAAACCTAATGGAAAAAAGTCAATTTATCTCTGGTATCTCAAGCACAGAAGTTACAGTTGGACACCAGGCCCTCAAATGAGATGCAGCGTGAGCAAGCACCCATCACCTTCAGAGAAAAACACTATTGTTCCAAATTCCAGAAGCGTGACTAAAAAAATGGTCATTTTAATCAAAATATCAAGGACAGCACAGGATCTTAATCTATAGCTCAGTTTATACAGATCTCTGTATGATTCATCCATTTCTTTGCACTCATTCTCCCAAACTGCAGTGGACAGCCCCAGAATTAATCTTTGTGATTGTAAGGGTATGTTCTTACCAGGAGAACAGCATGGCCATGGATAATTAATGAGAGCCCTGATCAAGTACATATTCAGTTCAAATCACTTGCTAAAAAGTTATCCTCCTATAGGCTATATAAATACATAATACATCTACATTAACCTGGGTGACACTGGAGCAGCCTTTCCAGCAATCTGGACTACTTTATCTCCAAAGTAGACTCTTATACCTCATTTGAGTGAGTGAGCACACATTTTAAATAATGACGAGAGACTCCAATTTTCACATTTTCATGGATGCAATGTCAAATCTATTTGTAATAGGATCATCTATTATCTGTCAGTACTGAGCAAACTAGGTGAGAAAATAACGGTTAGTAGTATATTATCTGGAGTCTTGATGAAAATTAGCAGGAGGTTAAGTGAAGTTGTTGAAAACAAAAGTGTTACTTGTTGATTGTTTAATGCAGCCTGACTTGACGTCAGCTATTTCTAATAGAAGATCAGAAGTCATTGGTAGGTTTTTTTTTTGTTCAGCAGAAGTTAATTTTCTCTGCCCATTCAATTTTAAACATGGAATATTTCATCCACTGAAGCACTCTTGTTCTTTACACAGTAGATCTGTTTCAAGCAAAACTCAGACCAGTGCCAGAGAAGAAGAAATGTTACTACCAACTTATTAGAGAAGTACTGAAGCTGTGAGTTTCACCCATTTAATCCCACCTTTATGGCCTCCATGTGGACAGACAGATACACTACTCTTTATTCAGACTCCCCATAGGTTAACAGAAAGAGCTGGAAGGCTGGGGTATCTATCTCCTTGTTCATTTTCTCATCTCCAGCCTACAAAACCAAGGTGAACACAACCCAGGTAGACTTACTGCCCCAAGGTTTTCCTTCTTGGAGAAAAAAAATAAAATTAAAAAAAAAATATATCAGCACATATTTGTGTGTCTACATGGGGATTAGCAATATAACAGATTACAGACCACTGTAGTCCCCAGTGCAGCATCAACCTCTCAAACCAGATGAAAGAAATACTTGGTGATAAGGACATCCATAGCTCACTTGGTCCCTTATCTCTTCTTCACTTCACTAAACTGTGTTCAGGTGTGAGCTTCAAACCAGTTCTGTGGCAAGAGGAACCAACAATAACCTGTGTCACCTCATCACAGCTCAAGTCTTCAGTTGCTTTCAGGGCTGCTGCTAAAAGCAGCACTGGAAAAGCTCCTGGGAGCCAACACAGACTGAGGAATTGGGATTTGCTTCCCGTGATCCACTCAAAGCTTGTGCTGGCCAATGGAAAGAGGGTGAGGAATCTACACTGAGGGGGAAGACAGGTCTCCAGCTGAAGTTACACACTAGAACAATGGAAACAGGACCTGAATACACCCACACGGTCTTTTCTTCCATTTGCTCACAACACAGTCAAGAATGGGGGGGGAAAAAAGTAACCAAAAGAAAAACTGTACAGTAAATGAAAACATCCTGCTTTGGAGCAGATATGAAATGTTAATGGACTTTTTTTGGTCAGGGCCATTAATACAATCCTTTGAGTTACGCAAAAAATACTTTTATTTTTAGTAAATTTAATTTATAAATTAAACAGTCCACTAAATGGAAATACTGTTACAAGACAGTGAAATGATCTTTTTTCTCTTAAGAAAGCATGATGAAATTCATACTAAGTTGTATTAAAACAAATATTTCTCAGTTGCATGAGATTAAAATGTAATAATTTCAGATTTAATTTAAAAAACAAAGTATTAAAACTTTGGTTTAATGTAAGGGTTTAAACAGATTAAGGTTTAAAGAAAATTTTATTGCATGTGTTAGGTGATCTTTAAAGTCCCTACCAAACCATTCTGTTATTCTATATCAGTGAATTCTCTTCAGATTATGAGCAAAAAGATAACATCTTGAAATTATACATCTAAAGTCAACTCAAGCATGTTTGTGTACTAAAGTAAGTTACTTTCATAACTGCTAATATATTTGTCTTTCTCTTTGGTAATCTTTCTCAGGAAGTCTGCTTTTTTCAGCCTCGGCTGTCCAAAAGTACATTTTTACTTTGTTTGTTTCAACACAGCCAGCTGTTACCCAGAAAGTGTTTTCTTTACTGGGACCAATTCACTGAACATAAGACCAAGGAAAGTTAATTTCTCAGTCATGGGCTGAAAAAAGGGAACCAAGTGGGAAAGATAATATAGCCTAATATCAAAGCCTTACTGGCATGAATCCCTATAATAACCAGCTTAGGTCCCTAGAACTACATGCAAGCATGTTTTAAAAATCTCAGTACAGCATCTCAGTGCACAGACACTGGAATTTTAATAAATGTAATTCTCTGAAAGGAAACTTAACTCTAAAGCCTAGAAACACATGCACTATGGGGTAGGTTTTGACCCAAGTAGGACACTGGTATCCAACACACAATTTTGGCAAGTTTTACAAGTTTCTATCCATGGTGACTACAGTTCTCATTCCCCTGGAGTATTCCAGAAGCAGGGATGAGACCCTTGCTTGTGGTCTGGTGCCATAACTATCCAGTCCTGTGAGTCATAACCACCAGTTCTACTTTATTCTGCATCTCTCCCATCTCTACTTAAAACAAAGTATTTCACTGATTGTAGCTGTACAAAAAAAAAAAAAAAAAGTTTTGCCATGGATTAATCTGTTAAAAATTTAACAAATTTAATCAAGCTACATTATTTGTTACTTTGAGAATATAAAGTTTTAAAACCTAATAGTGTGCAGAGATAAAAGCATATTATCACAATTAGCAAAGAGTGGTATAAATTTAAGATATTTTGTTGCAATTCATAACACTTCAATTATTACTAACTGGAGTATATTATGAAAATAAGTTATATGCAATACAGAACAAAAAGAAATCAATTACTTCTATGAGTATTTCTTTGTTTTAACCCTAAATAATTTTAATCCTAAAGACTGCAGTCATTTTGATTTAGAGCATTTCACCCTGACATACATTTGGCGTAAAAAACAGAGGTGTAGTAAATCATCTCTAAAGTAACTGGGTATATCAGGACAGAGAGAGAAAGGAACTATGCTAGAGATCAAAAACGCTTCAAGAAACTATCAAGGCAAAGAAGAAAAAGCTGGACAGGATGTCAATAAGAAGCAGCTTCATGCCAAGAAGTACAGGAGCACCTTAATCAGTGAAGCAAGAGCAGGAAGGCAAGATGATTATGGGTGAGCTGCACCAGAGCACATGTGGCCTGTGTCAAATTCCTGGGGTCCATCACCCTCTTAATGACCCACCAGAGAGGAACAAAATATGCTTTTGCTGAGTGCACACCACAACTGACAGGTGAATGGAGGTCTGCGGCTTTATTCTGAATGTTCACCTGAACGCTTAATGGGTCGGAAAAAAAAAGCCATTTGTGGAGTTCTGCATAATTCAGTAATTTCTCTAATTATAAAGTGATTTCAAGGACTGCTATTGTTAGAACCAGTCTTTTCCTATTAGGGCCCATTGTTTAAGAAGCTGTGTGTGAGCACCAAGAACCCCCGCACGCCGAAGCGAGCATCTCCTACGTGTCACTTCCATCCAACCATCACTCCTCCAGCAGGTAATGCTCACATTATCTACGCTGACCTCTCCTTAATTTATAGCACCTCTATGTCATAAAACAATTATCCGCATTTGACACGAGCAGCACTCGGTAGCTTGAAAAGCAATTAAAATTTAGGAGCTGTCTCTTGCAACAAAAAGACATTGAGAGAAGCAGCGCTTCAGAAAAGTTGCCATCAGTCTGATTCTGCCTCTATCAATCACGCAGGGCCTTGCTAAACAGCAAAGCGCCGGCAAGCAAACAGCAAATGTTTACGAGGTGCAGCTGGTGGTACTTACGTTAACAGCAAAAGCAGCATCGGTTAAATTAACATTCTTCATTCTTTCATTGCTCATTATGGTTTGACAGACATACCCGCAGTCCACATAAATGACTTAGAGCAAGAGAGCTGTCTCGCATCCTGCCATGAAACAAGACCACCTAATGGGAGCAGCCACTGTAATTAAAACTCTGAAAACCAAGATTTATACCAGTTTAAGGATGCAGTGGTGGGCATTATGACCTACTTTAAATTTATTAAAGGAATTGTGAAAGCCTGAGCCATTACTCAAGTGAAAAGTTAAGAGCCTACCATTTATGATAGTTGTCCAATAAAAGGGACTCAAGCGGTCTTTTGATCTAGGAATCGTTTCTGTTGTTTCAGGTCTGGAGATGCAGGGGGAGAGGAAAGAAAAATATATTACTCAAGTATTAACTAATCAGCTTCCCCAGGAGAACACTCTCTGTAAGTCTTACTCGTTCAAGTCCACAAGATTTTCTTTGATGGAGAATTGCAGCAACTGGTTCTGCTTAAAAATTTACAGCCACATTTAATCTCTTGGATCAAGAAAAGTTAATTTCATTAACTTAAGGCTGTAGTCATGGAACTCTGTCAGAAATTAACACCATACCAGAAAAAGGGGGTGAAAACCCACCAGTATTTATTAAAAGCATCTCCAAAGCACAAGAATGGGATTTGACCAAGTAACAGAATCTGCTCAAAGTACTGGAACTCAAGAACATTAAGGAGGAATTAACATAAACATCAAGAAAAGTAAGTTTAAAAAAAAATCCACATTGATCTGTAGTTATACACCACCTAAAAACAGTACGATACTCCTAGCTCTCAAAACAGATTAGACCACAAAAGATGATTCAGTGTTTGCAGAAAGCGAGAAGCAGTGAGGAACGTGCCTCGTGGCAGCGCAGTGCTCCACTCCCTGCCTGGCACCATGAGGCACACCAGGGCAGGGCTTGCACAACATGGGACACTGGGTGGCCAGGAGACTAGCATAAACCCAGGAGGAATAAATAATGAAATCTGGCCCTCTGCAGGTACGTAAAACCCTCACTTCTGTTTCCCAGGAGTGATCTCCCTGCTGGAATTTGCTCCGTTTCATCTGCCTTCCCCTCTGCCAAGAGCAATAAAAAGTGGATCTTTTTTGCCTTTTCCCCTCAAGCAGTTAGAAAACATTGTTCCCTTTCCCTTCAATGCCTCAGTGGCTAAAGCACTTGCCTTAAACATCTGCGCTTCGAACCTCTCCACTGCCTGAGACCTGAAATCCCACCTGAAATCAGCCCCAGGAGCCAGCTACAACCATCAGGCTATCAAAGCATGGTATGGGATGTGAGCATGCATTTAGAACTCTTCCCACTTCTCCCAGCAGGGAGGGAAGCAAACCTGCTCCCCACCACAGCTCTCCCACATGGGGCAGAAACAGCTCTGCTATCTCATGTCTCACACCTGTATGTACATACAAACGCTTGTGAGCTCCAGGCATTAAAAAAAAAAAAAAAAAACCAAAAAAAAAAAAAAAAAAAAAAAAAAAAAAAAAAAAAAAAAAAAACCAACCCCTAAACAGAACATCAAAAAGGCTCTTGACTTAAATATCACACCAGTACGATGCATTTAGCAGGTCAGTGCCAATTCTCTGGTACACTGTAGCTGCCACTCCGATTGCCCAAACTCCCCTCCAGGATGCATTTCTGTCCAGCCTGTTTCCACAGATATGGCCACACCTGGGCATGATTTAGGGAAAGTCCTCATCGAAAACCTGGCCCATGAGCATGTGGACATCACCCAAATGCACAAGTACACTTGAGCCTGTGCCTTGGCCCTGTTTAGTTTACTAATATAGATACTGCTATACAGAATCAAACTAAAATAAAATTACAGCATTTAAAGCAACCTCAGGAGTACAGAGCCTAAAGAGGACTGTAATAGCAAACAGCTGGATGACCTAAGTCACAAGTGAGGGCTTCAGCCCATGCTGCTTTAATTGCAGCTCACAATCATTAAGGCTGGAAAAAACCTCTAAGATTGTGGAGTCCAACCATTAGCCCAGCACTGTCAGGTCCACCACTAAACCTAAGCACATCTACACTTTTTTTTTTTTTTAAATGCTTCCAGGGATGGTGATTCCACCACTTCCCTGGGCAGCCTTTTCTAATGCCTGCCCACCCTTTCAGTGAAGAAATTTTCCCTAGTAATCAATCTAAACATCCCCTGGCACAGTTTGAGGCCATTTCCTCTTGCCCTACTGCTTGTTAACCAGGAGAAGTACAAACCCCCACCTGGCTCCAGCCTCCTTTCAGGGTCTTGTAGAGAACAGTAAGATCCTCCCTGAGCCTCCTCTTCTCCAGGCTAGATACCCCCAGTTCCTCCTCATAAAACTTGTGCTCCAATTTAATGAGGCCAGTACTGGGTGAGGAACAAAACCCCCCAAACCTCACATTTGTTGTGATAGCTGCTCTATTTCCTGTGAAACATTCCCACTTCTTGCAAGACATACTAGGCAGGGAAGGGAGTTAATTACATAAGGGCATATCTGTGTTTAAGAGCTCTTCTGCAAGGACCCCATTGCTTTCTCTTCTGGCCCAGCTGCTTCTCACCCAGATTGGTTTATAACAACGCAAGAGGGCTGAGCAAAAGCCCCCTCGGGAACTTGTTAGCACCAATCTTGTTCTCTTCCTTGGTATCTCCAAACTGCTGGGCAAAGGCTCTGGTTGCCCCAAGGGAGAACACACAGCATCTCCCCAGCAGCTAGGGTCTCTTATGCCTCGATGGAATTCCCAGCTAACCTGCACATAAAATATATGCAACTTAATTCACCAAGAAAAGCTTTCTTTTTTTTATTTCCCCTGGGAAGTTCAGCAAGTTCCAGGAAGCTTCTTGCAATATGTGCCTGAGGGCTGCAGAGAATGGATCTAGAGTGACTTGCTCCCACTCATTTCACTGAAATCCCTTCATCAGGGACTTTGCTGCATGGGAGTATGGTTTTGCTTTACCACAATGAAATGACACGAATATCTGTAGATGAATGCCATTTGGGACAAACATGGGGAGAATGGCTGGAAAATACAGAAGTTTGTGTTAGTTTTGCAATATAGCTCATCCATAATTTAATATAGGTAATTCTGTTAGAAGAATGTTGCCTGTCACAGAAAGATATGAAGAAATAGTGCTCTCCATCTGTTTTATTACATTGTTGTGGTTTGCTTTTTTTCCCCCAGAGATGGTTAAGAAGAACTTAACCTGAACAACTGACATAGTTCAACTCCTCTTGTATATTCCTCAGCCAGAACAGATATATATACTCTGCTTCCTAAAAACATATTTACTCAGTGCTGGAACATAGAAATGCTACTTATTGTCAATCAAAAGACTAAGCACAGACTCACATATGTAAACTCTGGAGATTTATGTTTTCTCCAGATGACACGTTCAAATTTTAGGGGTCATGTGCTAGAAAGCCATTCAATTTGTTTTCCCCACTCCACATCAGTTTGTAATATTAGAGTTTCCCCAAATTCTGCCTCGCTGGCATCTTAGAAGCTCACGGAGATACTACCAAGAATCTTATATACAGTCAATATATTTTCTATTAGTAAAATTAATAACCCAAACTGAGTGGTGGGGTGGGTGGTTGGGAACAAGCAGAACATAGGCCAACTTGTTAAATCACTTCATTGTTTCTAGTATCATAGAACCAAATCCAAATTTCCCAAACATACAACATCCTTATCACTGATTTTAAGGAATGTTTGATTCAGCTTTATCAGTCCTTTTTTGTCTGTAGAAGAGCTGCTAGGAAGGACCTTAATAACTGCTTCATGGATATTCAAAGTTGATATAATAACCCAAAGGATCCTCCATCCAGCCAGCAAGCTTTATCTCTTACCAAAAATCCTCATACCTACAGTGGCACCTCATCTTCTGCCTTCCATTTGTGACAACTGTCCACCATTACTGTTTAAAAGACAGAAGATACCTGCATTTTAAATGTCTCCAGATTACTTAATTTGGTAACCAACAAGCACAACGAAACACGTTTCAGCTTCTTACAGAAGCAAAGTACTGAGTACCTCAGCACAGAGCAGGAATCAGCTATTCAAACTGAACCTCGTAACCCAAGAAACAAAGCAGCACACGCTGCTTTTTTTTTTTTTTAACCAGGTGCAAGCTTGTGGAAATGTGTCAACATGTTGCTAATAGCAATCACCAACTGGGATTTCATAAAAGGAAAACTAAGCTTCATCTACCCCAGAAAGGGACTCGTGAAAAAGCAGACTAAGGAAAGAAAAAGCACTCAATGTAACAAACAAGAGATTATCCCCTGCAGCAGAATCTCAGCCTGTGATTACATGTGTTATCACTAATCTGTAACACTGTCCAACATCCCAAGGAAAGCTGGAGATGCATGCCTGCACATTTTTCCACTGCAATTCCCTATCACATAAATGAAAAAGACATTCAAATAATACTCCTGCTACATGCAGGAGACACTTCCTGTTTTTTAAATATATGACATATATATAGCTTTATATGTATTTACAGATTTAGAATGACAACAAAGAAACCTACATTGGTACTGGACTGAAGATCAGCATCCTATATGACATGACAGCAAGTCATGTATCATTTTTGACTTCCTTAATAGACAAACTTCACAACTGCAATATGAACGGGTATTCTCCTGTTATGCACACAAAGCTGGATCGAAAAAGAATAATAATAATACAAGTATAAAAATTATGCAATCATGGCCACTCTCAAAAGTGTTTACTTTTTGTATAAAAGGACTGAGCACAACCAGGAATGGGAAAGCATCCACCTCTAAGTAGAGAAAGATATAATTTAGAATTTAACATCACCTGGGCCAGTGGTACCTTCCTGAGGATCTACACGTGGACCTGGCAGAAGAGACCACAGAACACCATGGGAACCTCGCAAGCTACACCAAGAGCTGCAATTTTCTCCAGTATAGGCTAAGCCAAGCATATCAAGCCAGGCAGGTCAAGAAGAGCAAACATCACACAAAAAAGCAAGTCATTTTCTGTGTTTCAGACTCACCAGCTTCCAATCACTCTCAGGAATGAGCTGACCTGACAAGCCAACAGAGGTACCCGAGTAGGACAGGTTAACTCAGTAAGCCAAACAAGGCTGGCTCTACAACAAACCATGCTACAGGAGTATCTCAAGGATTGAGCCTTTAGAGAAATTATCTGGATAAGGAGGCTCTGACAAGCTGGTTGTGCCTGTGGACGTTCACAAGCAGCTGAAGACAGCTACTGTGCTCTGCCACTCATAATAGTTACCTGTCAAGTAATGTTTTCATCTCGACTGCACTTTGCAAGCCTCTCCTCGCCTGGGTTAGTCAAATCCCTTTCAATGACTTCTCAGGCAAGGCTGGCTGACAACACTGGATGCTGGAGTGCTCCCATCTCCCCTTTTACTTGCAGCACAGCACCACACAGCTGGGGAAGGCATAGAGGAGTGGCAGTAACGTATTCCAAATGCAACAGCAATTTCCAAAATGAGTGGTTCTCTACCAGCTACAATTATAGTTCTCCGGGATACTAGAAATCAGCAAGGTCAAAAGCTATACAAGTAACAGAAAACAGACGAGTGTGTTCTCAAAATCCACAGCTTATGTTGATGTTGAGGAGTAGGTTAAAAGATATAGCTAAATATAAGAATTCATTATAGACATGATGAAACAAGATGGGAAAATGGTTCTCCCCTCCTGCAGAAAGAACATTTAACTAGGATTTCTAATGCTGAAATGCTGCTGATGGACTGGGAGCCAATTAACAACCAACTTCTGCATTTCACATGTTTTCACAGGAAAACAACAATTACAGGTTTCCGCACACTGAAAAACAACTGTGCTGCTCAATCTTACTGCAAACTGTGACGGGGTCCTCAGCCATGACACCTGCATACACTGGAGAGCCCTGACAACAACCAGCACGAAATTCATAAGCATACTTGGAAATAAATAAGTAAATAAATAAACAAAAATAATTTTAAAAAGTCATGACGACAAAAGACTGACAGAATCGCTCTGGGGTTTCTTGTTGGTGGAATATTCATTCCTCTAGTAAGATATCTACCCATAGATCAGATTAAAAACCTGTCTACTGGAATGAAAACGTAGCTCAACTTATCCAGGATATTAAAGTGTGTAGTGCAGCTGACATCTGATCTGATTACTTTTCATGCAAAGCAAGAACAAAACCCAAACTTTAAAAAGGCAAAATAAAAAGTACTGAGAGAAATCCACGTTGGAGGACTAAATACGATTACAGCAGCAATTTCAGATCAATATCAATAAAAGATTTTATGGACTGCAAGATGCATATCCAACACAATTCAGAATTGACATGTTTTAGGCTGTACACCAATCACTTCCCACAATGGAAATGAATTTTGGAGACGCAGAAATCAGAGGCAAGAGATATCTCTGTAGGAAAGATGATACAACACATTCCAACACATTCAAATTCTCACGCAAAGGTTCAGAGAAATCAGCAGCTGACATGAGGAATAAATTGAAAAGAAAAAAAAAACAGCCTGAAAATAAGATTTACATAGTTAACTACACTAAACTGGTAGTTTTTGAAAGGAACTAAAAGAAAATGTCTTCTAAACTCAGGGGCCTGACCCAGAAATCTGCTGTCACCTAGAAACTGAAAGCCTGCACCAAAAGAGTAAAGGGAGGACGTCCACCAACTTTGGAGAGGTGCTAAGCAAGCCAAGTCTATTCAAAAACATCAGCTTTAACAGAGAAATTAAACAGTCATGGCTAAGCTGCTTAACATTTCACAACACAGACAATGGCACGAAAGATACAATAACAGCAGCTTAAGGGAAAGCTGCCAGTGGAAACCAACTGGAGAAAATGTTGAAACTCTGGGATAAAGAGATGACTGATAAAAAAAAATCCCCAAATTCTTCCAGATCTGGAAAAGCACAGAGAAAGAACAGGAAAATTAAATTATACTCAAAATATCAACCCAAAATGACTTAAAAGAAATATTAGGTTCCTTCCATCAGTAAACAAGAAGTTTCCTCCAGCATCACCTTAACCACTGAAAAAGGAAGCAGAAACCCATAGCTAACCTAGAATCTTCCAGCTCAAAATCTAACAGCTGCATATCAAATAGAAAACACTCTCTCTTTTCTGCCACCACAGAGGCAGAATAATCCCCCATTATGCCCTCATGATGTATCATGGAACAAAAGTAGAACATCACAGTCTGCATTTATCCTGTATGGTTAAACTGAAGTCAAACAAATGGTGTTATAACAGTTACTAGTGCCAAATCCCAACATCCAACCAGTCCCAACACACCATTCTCCCACCAGAAAGGCACTATGACCCCAGACCTCACTCCAAAATGTACGAAAAATTACCCACTACTGCACCTCAATAACACCTTGAGGGAGGCCAAGGCACAGGCTGCCCAGCAAAGCTGTGGCTGCCCCATCCCTGGAAGTGTTCAAGGCCAGGCTGGATGGGGCTCTGAGCAACCTGGAATAGTGGAAGGTGCTCAAGGCAGAGGGTTGGACTAGATGATCTTTAAAGGTCCCTTCAAACCCAAACCAATCCTGTGATTCTGATTAGAAGAATGCAATTTACTCATAAGCACATCTTCTCTGAGTAATAACTTAGCCAGTGCAGAAGTGAAGACTGAAGTATGCAGGGAAGAGGAACCCATCCAGCATTAAGTATTAACTGAATTTATTTTTGCATTTGAATTTTGAATATTTTTTAAACATTAATTAGCTGCAAAATGCAATGATAAGTCTCAAGTCAAACATTTTGAAAGAAGGGAGAACACAAATGCACAAACTGTTCATCACCAAGAAGAAACAAACTCTTGCAGCACAGACAGGACACATGCTGGCATGATCTGATCACTGAAGGAGGGGTAAGGGTGATGACTTTAAAGTTATTTCCAGCTTACTGCCTGGCAATGAAAGGAAAATCTGAAACTACAGCTGGACATTTGAATACCTTCAAAACAAATCCCCTGGAAAGGATCAAGTATTAAAATAAGTGAAGTCACTGAATAAACAAAAGTCACCAAAATTGGTATTTCCCAGGAAAAGAAGAAAGTATTCCAAATCTGTCATATTGATAAGGCCACAACTTCTGCCACTATCTAGATGGGCGGCTAAGCCACTGTGAAAAAATGCAGAAATGGCTGGTAAAAATTCTGTTGTACCTGAAAAGTAATTATTTGGCAAACTGAGACCACATCACATCAAAGACTGCTGGCCTTGGTGGCATAAGAAAGAAGCAAGCTTAGATAACCCAGAATGTAAGGCAATAAATAAATTCACATCAGAAATATGCATAAGGGAGCTGAGCTTTAAGTATGTGGCATTTTTCTGGTTCCCTTCTCCATGCTTTTAATTTGCCCATTTGGGGAAGGATGGCCTTCAGGAACTTAAGCTGGAGACAGAATGGACAGCTGGACTCAATGCTGACTGTGGTCCCTAACTGCTTTTCTGATATACACCAAAACAGTGGCTCTTTGAAGAAAAAGCAGGAGACCCCAGTATCTACAGCTCACGTTCACACTGAAGAAGAAACTAAGAACACATCTGTTTTAGCGTAACTTATTTTTAGCTGTCAACAACAGGGAAAATAAAAAGGAATTTCCAGGAATTTCGGTTTATAATTAGTGAGCAGATACCAGATCAAATTTAATAACTTTCTCCTGAGATTGATACAACCCTCAGCATTTTCACAGGTTTCCACTCCTATCAGGGTATCTTTGTCAGAACATATTTTGTTTTCATGTTAATGTAGGAATGTCTTTCTTTTGGAAAACATCCTGGGCTGTTTCCTAACTAAATGGAAGACAATGAGGCCAGATATCATCTCTCATCACTAAGCTATACCAAGCAGTAAATGAGAGTGGCAGATTGCTCAGTGAAATCTGTTGCATCAGAAGAAAGTCAGTTGTGAAGAAGTGTGAGCTCTGCAACCTCTCAGATATAGGGTACACATTTTTTTTAGGATAAGAAACCAACAGAAAAGTACTTTCTTTTCTGCTTTAACCCACACCCTTTCTCTTTCCCCCCTCCATTCTTCCTGCACCATAGATAATAAACTGAAAGACTGGGGATGAGCTGCAGGCAGGTGCATCCTGCACCACGCAGAGCCCAGCAGCTCACGCTCCACTCCACATTTGTTGATTGTTATTCGGTGGCATCAGTGACAGGACTCCATTTCCAGCCTGTGATTATTTGTTACTGTTGAAAATTATTTTCAAAAAAGGACAGGTAAAGCACAGACCCAAGTGTTGTCTGATAAAATGATTGCTTATAAAGATGGATCAAAAGTTGAAAAAAAGTAGTTATCTGTGACAACATAGTGGCCCATTTCTACAATTTATATAAGCCCTTCCAAAGATTTTCCTCTGAGCATCTCATTAAATCTAGGTTCCAAAGCTAGAATTGAGTGCATTTATATATTTCAGCTGTTGAATGCTGTCAGGATTCAAAGATAAACTACTTTTTCCAGACAATTTAGATTTTATAATATTTGTTGTCTTCACCAAAGATGAAAGACAGTTGTTGTTTTAAATCATTGCTTTGTACAATCTGGTTTGCATACATTTAACAGAGAGCCATTTACAGTCCCATCAATGTCTGGAGTGTGGCAAGAGAAAGGTAAGCTGCAACTGGGTACTTTATGAAAGAAGAGCTTGATTTTCAGACAATCTTGGTTTTTCCTGACTTTTTTCCCCAGTTTGATTATCTGGAAGAAGGGAGGATTTTGCTTTAGAGTTCCTCATGCATCTGCTTTACTGAGGGTATGCTTCAACTATTTTTTCAGTGCCATAAACTTTTACTTTAGAGCACTCCTAGTAGGTACCAAAAAAACCCCAGCACATAAACCAGAGCTCTCTGCATCTTCCTCTAAAAAACCGCATTTCAGGCCAAAACCAACCCATCAACATACTACTTGCACTCATTTAAATAGCAAGTGACAGGCAAATCTGACTCCTTTTCAAAGAGTTTCAAGTCTGCTATATCTACTCCATTCACCCAATCCACTTCCCAACTATGGATGTTTTTGAGGCAGCTCTATGCTGAACCACTCACGCCTCAAGTCAGGCAAGATGAAAACAAGCCATAGGGTACCAAACATTTTCCTTTTGCCCCTCCAAAGGAAAAAGCAGTGAGAGTGCAGACTTGATACTGTCTCAATGACCCCTCTCAATGACACTAATGTGAAATGATGATTATATGAAAACAAAGGCGAGGAAAACCTCTGTTTCCCACCTCTCACATCACATTTCTCCAAACAGCAACTTCCCAAGCACTCTGCCCTTGCTTGTATCTGTTCCCTACAACTGCCAGAGACAAACCACAGTGTCCAACTGCGGGACACAGAAGACATCTTCCCTCTCTGTATGAGAGGCCTGAAAGCTGGGCTGGTGGCCAAATTCCTACCTACTGTCTGCTTTTCCTCAGGAGCACGCCGAGGGCTGGACTGAGGCAGAACTCCAGGAAAACCTCTCACGTGCCCATCCTTCCAGAACATCTGCACTGCATTCTCTGCACAGCAGCTCCAAAGCTGCAGCATTCTGCCTGGGCACCTCCACACCAGCGGCCTCGGAGATGTTCAGTAGCTCAAGCAACCCCCTTGTTTGGGAAAGATGAGGAAACACAGCCATGCCAGTGCCTCTTCTGGCCTGACTGAGCATTCCCTGAGCTGACAGAGCCACAAAACCCCAGAGAATGTCTCCTCAGGCCCTTGAAAACCAATACCAGCAGCTCCCAGTCACTAACGAGCAATTACCCACGAGCCAAAGTGTAACGTTTGATAGCCTGTGAGAGCAGAGAGATTAACTTTGTCATCTGACCAGGTGCCACTGAGGGACTTTCTGTACTCAGATAAATGCTTATCTAGGCCAGTTTCTAACATTCTTTTTTGATACTGCACAACTTTGGAATAAACTATTAAAAAACCCCAAACTTATTAATTTTTAACAATTTATGTCAAGCCATTCCCAGGCTTTAAAAAAACCTCTTTTCAGCTATAGGAAAAAAAATTACAATCATTTTTACATCCACAAGTCTTCAGTTTTTATTTATCCTTGCAAATATGCCAGCATTGTGAGGGATGGCATCTGCAGCTTTTCAGTCGCAAAGATTTGGCTGTCCACTGAAAAGCTACAGGGCCTTTTCTGGTGGACAATTATTTTTTCTTTCCAGAACTATTATTTTTCATTTCTAGTTTATTCTATTTAAATTAAAAAATAGTCCAGCCTTAATCTTCCCACTTTTACTTTTCTTGGATGGTTACTTCTCTTCTTTCATAGAAAATCTTATTGGCTCATTCACAGACTCTAATGTGACACTACACTGCATTTCATATAGTTTTAATTAATAGCTTAACAGAACTACTTGATTTTTTTAAACTGTGAGAAGCTACAATTTTCCTTCTTTCATAACTGTTGCTGTGATATTTACAGTACATTTGAAGGCAACTTCCAACAGCCTTCTTCCTATGACCTAAATATTATCCTTTCTCTATAAAATTCTAGGAACTGGCTCACTGAAAATAGCTGGAGGAAAGAACAATTTTCACATTTCTAAAAGGAAGAAAAGTCCAGACATTAAATTACGAAGAGTCTGTCTTTGAAAGAATTATGTCAAAATCTCTTAAAAAAAAAAACAAAAAAAAAAACCTAAAAAAATGAAACCCATGATTCTCTTCAGTGCAATGCATTCATTTCAGCTTGCGTTCCTGGTGAGAAGTTGCTCTCGCCCCATCACATATATCAATAGAAATATATATTAAATTAGCATTATTTGAATCAAAAAGACCAGTAAAAGGTTAAAAGGTTACCACTCTTAAAACAACGCTCATCTAAAACAATGAAGTCAAATACCAGTAGCCCTTAAGAACTCCAGTGATTTTGCTGCAATAAATGCATAAAACTCAATCCTAGAGAAAAGAAACATACCCAGCAACCAGCCAGGCTTACTGTACATTTACCACCTACGTTTCCACTCAGACTTCATGTCAGACAGATGGGGTGTTCACAGACCCAGCAGGATCACTCTCAACAGCCACAGCAACAAGAAACCTAAACAACAAGCATCTGGACAAAGTTAAATTATCAAATTAAACACAGGATTTGCAGGACCTCCCCAGTGACCTTGCAGAGGAGTAGGAGAGGTTGAATTGAGAAGTGGCAAACATCACCTGAGAGGAACTGCCTCTTGTTCTTTTATGGGTATTTAGATTTTAGTTAGCATGCTGCACTTACTATTTTCATGTTAAAATCATTTGGGACAAACCACTGTAATAGCTTTATCTGCAATGCACAACTGGCACTGCCTGCTCTGTAAAGCCCATCAAAATAGCAGAGATGGCAGCAGGTGCAGAAAAAGAGGCACACCCTACAAAAAAAATGGCAACAAGCTTTATGTGAGTTATGTCATTTTTCAAATCCTGTTTAATTGTGTCATGATGTTTCCCAGGCAAAGAAAAAAAAAAATGGGACAAAAAACTGACACAGCAGGGAAGATAAGGGAAGGTCTAAAACCCATGTTAATAAAAGAGCCAGCAAAGGACACTGTGTGTCCTTTGACAGAGGAAAGACTAGAGGAAAGGGCTCCAGAGAAACATCCTCTTCCCAATCCACAGCGTCCAGGCAGGTTCCCATTAGCCCTTGCTGGGAAAGCCCATCCCCAGGATATTTCTCTATCCACAACCTCCACACTTTTCTGTGGGACAGTGAAGATCATGTAGATCTTGGTCCTTCCAAGGATCTTGCTGCAGCACCCTCGGAACAAGTGCTCCCCCTGGGTTGCTCTGCCATGGAACCCTTCCCAGAGTTTCCTCTGGAAGGGATTACAGATTTACCCATTTCACAGCTTCAAAGGCAGACAGACAGAAAAGTTAATGAATTATCACAGGCAGTGGTGGATTAAGACTCATGAGCTAATGTCTCAGCTCTATGCTCATCCCATTAAAATGCAGAGTCGTGTTTAATATTAGAACCAGCCACATCCAGAGATTTATGATCACTACCACATGTGGAGGTAGGTTATGGAGGAAGACCATGCACTCACTCCCATTGAACACCATTATTCCCTCCCATAGGCAGTATGCTTAGGGCTTCCATGTGTTGAAATAACATCACACAACCCCAGGAAGAGCAGTATATGTTACTTTAGTTTTGCAAGAAGAGTTCAGTATCACTCGTCTCATTACTCTGACTTCATGTTCCACCCCAACTCTCAAAAATAAGGTCTGGTTGCTTACCACAGCCTAAGGTAGAAAACCACAGCCTAAGGTAGAAATACAAGTAGATGGCACCTGTACAGAGCAAGTCCTGAGGAATCCTGCCTGACCACTCATTTTGGACAGAGGCAGCACTGACTTCGTAAGCTTTACCACACCTTCCATAATGTTCTACACAGAATGAAGAGACCATTTCTCACATTCCTGAAAATTATTATGAATCCCCAGATGGTAGAATCATCAATAGTTTTTTAAAAAATCTTTAAAAGAAGAGAAGACTGTTAAAAATTCCATGTTCACAAAAACACTGTTCAGACTTATGTCTTTGGGTGCTCTTCTGCAACCTGTAGGATATCGTAGGTTAAAATTAAAAAATAAACCCACTTGTACTTACTACAATGAATATTGGTAATTTAATGAAACAATTAAGTAAGATGATGGAATTTAGCAAAAGTGTCTTTAAAAAATACTAGTTATTACAAAACTCCAATGTTTTCCTTTATTTTTTAATACAGTTTAGGCATTTATTGTCAAAATATTGCAAACATCTATCAACCATCACAGCTTGAGAACATGTTCTTTTTTCCATTTGAAATGTGGGCTTTCAAAGCCTCTGTTTATGCTTCCATTTTGGCAGGTTCTGCAGGATTATTTTATTTCCCCAGTTACCACAGCAGTAAAATTATTCCAACTTAAGAAAAAATTTCCTATGCTTTGGCTGAAGAGAAAGTCCTTCAACCTTCCCGTGACATTTTAAATGAACAACCACAAAATTTCCAAGTAATGACTTTAAAATAGGATGCTACAAACTAAACTTCATGTATCAAGGGGGAGATGGGACACAAAAGGGCATTGAAGACAGAGGTAAATGCAACAATAAATACGTATTTAAGGCTGTGGTCCCTCTGCCAGCTGTCTGCAGACCCTTAAAATTACAACCTAAGGGCTCAACTTCTTAGTTACCTTGAGAATCTCAGCCTGGCTCGATGACATTCTTTTCTTGTCCTAAAGTTGTGTCCTACTTAAAAACTACTTGGTTTTGCCCCAGAGACATCTGTATTTCAGTTTTCTGGCTAATGACCACAGGGACTAGGTTGTTGTATGACCTCCATTTGTAGCTTGCAGCTTTGGGCTTGTTTAGAATAGGCGGAAAAAATTAAAGGAGGAAGGGGCCTGTGTTTAATTGCTATGTCTAGGTTTTCAAAATTCCAACATTTAATTGGATGGTTGGATTTNTTTCTTCTTGAGGGAGAAGCCTTTAAGGTACAAAATGGCCCGAATTCACAGAGAACTTGTTCTGCAGCCTTATCAGCTGGAGGCAATTTTCACAAAATGGAACATTCCACATAGAAGAAACTAGAGTTTCAGCTTTTTTTCTTATTCTCTTCCCATACTCCAAGCAACCAGCCCTCTTCCAAGTGGACTGAAAACAGTATTTCATTTGAGTGTACCTGGACAAGAAGAGGAGGTAAAAAAAAGATTTTAAGAAGCTATGTGATAGATTCCAGATTGACTGTGTTTCCAGCCTTCTATCTCAAGTCTCAGTTTACAAAAGAAAGATGCTCTTTTAATACTCCTGCAGCACGCTCCTGAGTCATGCTGGACTCTTCTCTCGTTGTCCATCACTTCCAGCAGCACTGGGACCACTGGCCAAGCCTGTGCCTGGGGACACCCCCTGCACACTCCCTGTCCCCATGGGGCTCACACAGCAGCTGCAAGGCACAGCTTGGCAAAGCCGTCGGTAATTCCGATCCCTGCATCTGCCAGCCCCCCTGGATCAGTGCTGCGCTAGCTCTGCGAAACCAACCAAGGACACATCAGGAGGAAGGGGGAGAAGAAAGTAAGAAAAATAAACTCTGAAATACAGGCTTGAAATTTAGGAGGTCTGCTAAGACCTGCTGACCAAGACTTCACCTTTTTAGAGTCCCTTTCCTTATAGCAGTTAATACTTACTTTCCACTTTCTAAAAACTAAAGCTACTTTTTTTTTTGGTGGGTTTTTTTTTGTTTTTGAACAACTTAAGCCTCTGGTTTCTGAGTTATCAGCTAAGCAATTTCACCAAGGGCTTTTGTTTTTTTATTTTGCAACTGTAAAATATACTTCTGCTACATTTTCTGCACATTACTGGGACTTCATAACATACATATTCACTCCCCTTAGATTTATCGAAGTTGAATAGCATTTCATGTACAGCAAAGCTAACTTGAAGAGTCCTTCATAGGTCAGCAGGTAAAATCCTGCTTTGATGGAAGTAAACAACACTACACTTAAAGCTATTTCTGCCTTTAAGGCAGTAACTGAATTATGTATCGAGAAACAGATCAAAATTCCAGAACAGGAATATATTTTGGTATCAACCAAATAAACATAATTTGTTTTGCACAACTGCTCAAACTGAAATACTCATAAAGGAATAAAACCCCACAACTACCTCCAGTTCACAACACTTACAAAAATATTATTATCTTTGCAATATAAATGACTTAATTTCTCCAATCACACAGACTCTTGATCAAGTCATTGCAAGTCACCACATGCTACCAAGACAGGTTCCCAGGTATATCCTCTTAGCTTGCAAGGAATAAGGTAAGTTTTTAACTGCTGTCTTCTGAGTTTAATTCCCTTGATTGTGCAGCAGGTTGCACATGGGACTGTCACAGGCAAGATGTTACTGCTGCCAGGTCTGGGTAACAGCCAGGATCACCTGAACTGTGTCAGGACCAAAGGATATCCATGGTGTCTCGAAGCCATGCTCCTCTACACATTGGAGATGTTGTACATCCTGTTTCCAACCAGCTTGAGAGGAAACAGAACTCACAAGATTGGGTTCTCACTGCCTCTTTTACCAGGGTCTCTGGGATTTTGGGCCAGGCCACCATCTCCCTGCTGGCCTCAAATTCAACTTGTAACAGAAATACCTCCTTAACATCTCAGAGGATGAGCTGATGTGCTCATACACTTAGCAATGCCAACCTATAAATAAAAGCACTCTAAAAGTTCCTATCATCCAAACATCTCCTAATATTTCCTTCCCCACAAATACACATTTTTAAGGCAAATCAGATCAAATACTTCTCCAGACATTACATTCTATGTTGCATTTAAAGAGATGCAGCTCTTCAGACGCTGTGGTAAGGACAGGAACGGAAATAACTAGTGTATCATCTTCTGACACCAAAGGACTAGGAGAGACAAGCCCATATATTGCAGAGACACCAGCCTGCCAAAATACAAATATTTGCAAGTTGCTGTATTTGGGTTCCTCATTAGCTAAATTGATATCATTTCCTGCAATAAGGAGAGGGGAAAGTTGGAAACAGTGATCCTGTTAGGTTGTCATACTGGCACGTAACAACATAGTGTGGTAACATTTTTGTGAAGACAAAACACTGATGTTAATTCAGACTGCAGACAGAGGCATGAGCCAGAGGAAGTATTTATATATACACTCTCTCATATTGCATTCAAAACAGAAGCTCTGGAAACTGATATTTTTGTTTAAAATGAAGTGTCAAGCTTTTACCCTGCCGAGAACACCAAGAAGGCTCACTGGAAGCAAGCGGCACCACAGAGGCAGACAAAGAAAGTTTCATGCTGAATTTGTCCCTACATCCAGTGCAACCACAGACCGACACCAGAGTGGTTTTCTCTAAACCACTTTTTTTTCTTCCCCATCTGAATCTTTTTTTTTTTTCCTCACATGCAATCTAAATCTGCCCTCCTTCAGCTTGAAGTTGTTACACCTTGTCCTGCCACTACAGACCTTGGTAAAAAGCCTCACTCCAGCTTTCTTGTACATCCTTTAAACATAGAAAAACCACAGTAAGATCTTCTCAGAACAACCCCAAGTGTCTCAGCCTGCCCTCACAGGAAAATCTTTCCAGCCCTCTGACCATTTTCATGGCCCTCCTCTGGAGCTACTCGAAGAGGTCCATGTCTGTTTTGTACCCAGGATCCCAGAGCTGGATGCAGACCTCCAGAGAGAGCAAAGGGACAAAATCCCCTCCCTGGACCTGCTGGCCCTGCTGCTTCTGATGCATCCCAGAGGGGTTTCTGGGCTGCAAGCACATGTTGCTGAGTCAGGTCCAGTTTTTCACTGACCAACACCCCCAGGTGGCACCACCCAGTCTGCACTGACACTGGCGATGGCCATGACCCACGTGCCGGACCTCGTACTTGGCCTTGATGAATTTCATGAGGTGAACAATAGGGAACAGTTACACCAGCACAAACTGGCCGAGAGAGAGAGAGACACTAACCCCATCTTAAGCTCAGCACCAACAGTTTCACAACAGGCACATGGTCAGGGCAATCTATTTCTTTCTCCTGTCCATGCAGGCACCCTGGGGCAAGGAGCTTAAACTTAGATGTCTGAGGTAAGGGGAGACAAATCCCACCCTCACGGACTCAAATGCAAACAGCTTTTATTTTAAGAAAGGTGATCAGTGCTAGAATGTGCTTGAGTCATTCTCGCAATCCAAGGCCACCGCTCAAATTCTCCTCTGGACCTCCAGCATTAGGGCAGACTCCCCCAGCCTGTCTGTGCTTACTACCACGAGACAGAGATGCCCAGTGCATCCCTGTGACCACCACCTCCTTTACCAGGACAAACCACCTGCAGCTGGCACAGAATGCCAGAAAAACTTTTTTTTTTTAATGTATTTTTATTTCTGATCTGTCAGCTACAAAACTGTAAGCATCATTTATGTAGAGTGTTTACCAGAGGCAGGAGAGAAAAGGAGCAGGTCCTCACTGATACACAATTTTGAAGCACATTATTTACCACTAATGATAGCTTTGTTTCTTGCAGAAGTTTAATTTCTTTTCCCTTTAGAGAGAAATACACACCTCCCCCAGGCAGGTCTCTGTAATCTGTGCTTGTGGTGCAAACCATGGCCACATGAAAGACTCTGCTCCATAATAACATTAGTGTGATCAGTCAGGATGACTAGGTGTATCTGCAAGACTTCATTTGTGCAGAAATCATTCACTACTGAGGAACATACTTCAGGTACCTTCATTTCTCCAGGTACAGTACCAAATTTATTTGCTCTCAAAAGCCAAGTAGGGCATATACAGGCCTGCTCCTACTGCTGTGAAGGTTTTGGTCAGCAGAAGCTGAACATGAGCTTAACTGGGAAAGGTGCTGTGTTGCAGATGTTCTAACAACAAAAAAGAAAAGTAGCAAGAATTCTTATTGAGACTTAGTACCTGAAAAATGGCTAACATCTAGTCAGAGTAGGCTGGATAGCCAGTGGTCCACCCTGCCTGGGCAAGGGGAGTGCACCTGAACTAGCTCTGTGCAGCCTCTGGCACCAGCTGTACCTCCATCAGGAGCAGCACAGCACACCCATATTTATACATTCTACTGACCCTCAACCAAAAGCACCAACACACCTGCCCCGCTTTCTGTGCCACTACTTCCCCTCACCAGCCAGCTGTTTTCTGCTGTAATCCTGAATCTTTGCAGGTATTTCTGATCATTTCTTTCAGCTTCACACTATTTAGGGGGGCCCAGGGGGGAGGAGATGAGCGAATAAATCTGCAACCTAAATTGCAACTGAGTGAAGAGGACACTCCAGTTTGGATTGCTTTTACCACTTAGGAAGCTCCATGGCAGGTGGAGCTGTCATTAATCACACACAATGACAAGCTGCTACTCTCAATCATGCTTTGTGATCAAATTCTGCACTAATCAGGAGCTTCAGAGCAGGCTGGCTGTTCAGCAAGGTTAAAAATTCAGATGATATTTTCCTTAAGATTCCTCTAACATTTAGTAACAGAATCACAGCGACAAAAAAAAAAAACCCAAATAACCCCCCACTGACAACATCCTACATGTGAAAAGGAGCAGCTACACCACATGCTTTCAGCTGGACTGTTTTCTATCATGCACACAAAGTTGTTAAATGGACCAAAATCTGTCTTGTAGTTTTAAGGGTAATCAACAATCCTCTGTCAAAGCAGTTTTACAGCTGCACTTAGAGAATAAACAGGTTTACTTAAAAATATCTTTGAAAAAATGCCACGTTCTTATAAATAAAAATTACAACAAAAACATTTTTTGTCAAGTCAGTATAAAGGGACCTTTATCTATAATTTCAAGGTAATTAGGCATGTCAGGAATCATGTACAACACAATGCACAAATATACAGTTAGCAAGTTACCTGTCAAAAGGTATTTATTTGTCTTGAGAGGGAGAACATGCTGTTCTCAATGGAGGGCCCCATTTTAGTGGATGAGCTGCCAGCAGGAGCAGCCCTGTTCAGAGTTCCCATCATAGGTGGTTTACAAAAACTCATACTGTACAGGTTTTTGAAAGATCAATAGCTAAGTTTCAGAAATAGCTAGAGTAGAAAGCAAAAAAAAAAAAAAAATCTAGGTATCTTCACCTGGGGGAAGCATTCTCAGACAAAGCCCCTCTGAAGGCACTGCTTTGTTGGCTGTGCCAACCAAGAGCCTCCATGTGCCAAAAAGCCATGGTAAGCCGAGCCTTCAGAGAAAACAAAACTTTACTAAATAAACACAAAGCACAAGGGCTCAGAATGGCAACATGGACATGCATGCCATGACACCACTGCTGACGAAGTCACCTTGCAGGTAGGGACATCTTCCTTTTCCAATTCTTCTCTCTGCCACTGAATTTGGGTCCATCACTGATGCAAAACAGAAGACTAATGTCTCATAAATGCTGTTTTCTTTACCCACTCATGTAAAGGGCATCCTGCCACTGTTGAGCCTCTGTTACCCACACAACTCAAACACAAATGACAGAAAATTTGCAGCTTAAATAATTTTTCTTCTAATTCTCTGAGAAAGCACAGCTGAGTCAGAACAAGTTTTAGAACAAACACTACCAAGGTTTCAACTATTTATTATCTCTAATTTAACTGAAAAGTCAGAAATTGAGTGACTTACTATTCATTACCAACTTACTTATACAATTTAATTTTGGCTACTTACTTCTATATAGGGAACATAGTAACATAATTAAAGCAGATGACCACAGTGATTGCAAAAAGCTGCCTGCCCAGATGGGGCTTTTACCAAGTCACACTAACAAGCTGTAGGTTAAAACTCTCTGCAAGATCTTGAGTGACCACTCACCAACTCTTCTTACCAAGTAATTAAATTAAAGCCCTTCTCCCACAGAGGGGGGAAAAGCAAAACAAAAACATCACAGACAGTAATGTCATGACATCATTTACCTCATCAGCCAGTTACTGTCAGCTCTCACAGCATACAGAGGGCTAAAGGGGAAATAAAACCCTCCAGCAATGAAACTGCCAGCATTTCAAAACAAAAAATAATAGAGAAAGGACTGTGACTTCATTTAACACAATACTCACCCTTTGGTTTGCAAAGCCATTGCTGGTCACATCCTGCTGGTTTTGCTCTTTATTTCCAGCTACCAAATTGCATTTAGAGACTTACTTGCATGCTTTCTGTTTGTGCATCCTCAGGAATTACTGACACACATTCACAGATAGAAGGGGAACAGAAGAGGACTTAAAAGATAAAGACCTTACACTACAAGCAGGGAGAGAAAAAAAATCACAGAAACACAGGGTAGGGAGGAACACATCAAAGACAATGCCAGGCTGGATGAAGCTCTGATTTTGAAGTGTCTCTTCCAACCTAAACCATTCTATGACTCTGTGAAAGGAGCAAGCACACAACAACATAGAGAAACAAGACAGAAATGTGAGGATGTAAACACCTTCAGAAATTTTTTCCGCTAAAATGAGTTGATTTTATTTAATTATATTCTTTTTGCCCCAGGAACAGTGACCACTGAATTCCTAAAACCCAGACAGCTTTTTATTCATGCAGGTCTTACAGCAGTAAGGCAGGAGCAGGAAGGTAGGGCAGAAGGCAGAAGCCAGCCTGGATGCTTCCTCTTGGAGAAATAAACAGACTAATTTGCACATGCTGCACACACAGCTCTTCCACAAGGGATTTACATCTTATGAGTAGGTACTGCTAAGTTGCATTTTCAGAAAACCTTAATTCTACTCCAGACATTTAGATTTTCCTTCTATTTTGGGGCAAGTTTGCTACAGATTGGTTTTTTTAAGACATGGAAAAGGGATGAACAACAAAAAAATATATGGTACTACACACAGTAACAATGACATTGCTGAAATGCCCAAGGGAGTTCTAAGCCAACCAGATACCAAGAGATGCCATAAAAGATAGTGGAGTAAAATGTCGTAAAACTCATCTTTATGACAAAGTTTCCTTAGGCCTCCTGTAAAGTGTTCTTGGGATCATCAACAATGCAACACCAATGCAAGCTTCTACATGAAGTCTCTGAAATACACACAGCCTCCCTTCTGCTCTGCAGAACTCCAATTAGTGTCTAATCAATAAGTTTATTTGCCTGCCTAAAAGTAAGATCCAACTTCTGGTTTACACGGGAAGCATTTTTAATGAGGCAGGCAGATGCGGGTACTCTTTCTGGAAGGTAAATTGTTCTTGGAAGCTTTCCATTAAGAGACAGCGGAAATTCCACCACTAACTCTTAATTAAGTGCTCTATTGCTTTGGGTTTGTTTTTAATTATTTTTCTTTGTAGATAAGTCATTAATAATTGAGTATCTGCTTGCCTGAGTCATGACACTGTGAATGTAGTAAGAAGAAAACCAGTGGCAGGTGTCCGTCCAAGCAGCAGTCAGTAGCTTTAAAGTGGTCTAGACGGCTTCTGTTCCTCCAAAATAATTTTAGTCAGTTTTCCCCCACCCCCTAAAAATAAGCAGAACGGAGAAGTTTCTGCTTTGGAAACAAACTCACCTTGTCAAGCAATGCACACTGCCATAACTATGTACTTATTTTTGCCTCTATAAAACAACAGGCATCCACAAACTGCCAAGATGCTTTGAAGACAGATGTGCACACAATGACATCCCCACGTCAGCCACCTGAGAGAGCTGTACCCACAGGATGTAGCATGTGCTACTGCTGCATGAACAAAAGCGCACCTTGCTTTCCAGATTAAAAAAAAAAATCTCTACTTAGGACCTAAGCATCTAGGCAAGAGAAACAATTCTATTCTTTAATAACCTACTTCCAGATATTAGTCTATGCAGGATTGTACATCCAGGAGTTGATCACAAAATTGGTGTGCAGCAGAAATGGTGATGCTCTCCCTTTGTAAGGGACAAAGTGGATTTTGGGAACCACTGTTTTTCAAAATTAATATTCTCCTGCAAGTAAAACAGTCTCAATCTCCAACAGACAGAAAAGACAAATCTTTTCGGATTCCCTCTTCTGGTCAGCCCTACTAAGCTGTTGATGCTAATGATTTTAAATAGCCTCATGGAGACAAACCTGCAGGTTTGGGTAGGGCAGGGAGAAGATGCTGCTTCATTCACTTCATAGTGGCTGTATCATTTGACACACAGTTAGTCAAAATGCTATCTATTCAACACAGTGTGCAACTAATCTAATCTAAAGCAGCACGCAGGCACTGCTGTGCTATGGAAACATTCAACAATGTAAACATGATCAGCCACATAGGTGGAGCTTTACATGCAGTTGTTTTGGGAGTGAGATTTAACACTGCCTCAGTGACAACACGGCCTCCCTCTTCACATCTGTCTTATCAACACTCACTTCAGACTACACTTTAACCTTGCCAGCTGCAATTTTCCTCTATTTCTTCATAAGGTGCTCATCTTGCATCAATTATGGCAATTTAATAAAGAGGAAAAAATAGTAATAAAAGCATTAACTGCTTGTTATGTTTTTGGCCAGTCCAGTTGCACTAAAGAGTGCTTAGACTGTATTAGGAAGCTATAAAGTACACATACTAAGAACAAAAATTCTTCTGTCCTGTAACAACAAATACAAATTAAAAAAAAAAAACAAACAATAACCCACAACTCAAAAACCTCAATCAGACCTGTAAGTTAAACAAGTATATTAAATAAAACACTCAAGGCCCTGAGTCAGGAATGCTCCCGAGGTATGGGAGAATTGAAAAATTTCCTTCCAATAAGTTTGACTGTGGTAAGGCAAAACCCAAGGATTTCCCAACTCACAACTGATAAGATCTAGTATTCCTTCTGCAAGTGTTTACCTGCCACCATTCTGAGATGTGCCCATCTCTGTCAGCTCTCAGGTCTTCTCAAATTACTTTTGTAAATAGCATCCAAAGGGTAGGGTAGCCTTAAGCTCAGTCCACTTCAGCCCAACTAAGGCAATGATGTTAGTCAACCCCAAACTGCCCACAATAAGCCTTTTGGCACACCCACTGGGTATTTCCAGAAGTATGAGCAGCGTTATACAAGGTGAATGTGTGTGTATTTAAGGGCTGTTCCTAAGGTCCAGCCAACCTCTACCCCAAGGGCTGGCTAATCATGCCACAGTCCAGATCTCAATCATCACAGAACAGGTTGTACTTGCCTTCCCAAAATGCAAGTCTCCCTGCAGTTGTGAGCAGTCTTGTGCTGCAAACTGACTTGAAAATATTAAATAAAAAAGATTAAAAGTTCTCAAAGAGGATTTAAATACAGGCAGCAAGTCAGCACTTCACTTCCTACAATCCCTTCCGAGAGAGATTAGGGCACAAGGGCTCAATACCTTGAAAGTAAAAAAACTACAAAGAATGTTGATTTTCTTTCCTAGAACAGTGGCCACAGAAGATAAGAGGCACAAGTACTTATGTTTTAAAACTGTATATGGAAGTATTTAAGAGATACTGCCAGTGAAAGCATTAAAGTGACACCATCAACATCACACCTAGATTCTTAAAAAAATATTAAAACTTCCAACTAGAATTTGGGCTTTTTTTTATTTATTATTAATTTTGTGTGCCTTCAATGTATATATATGCACACACCCACAAATATATGCAAGTGGATATATAAGCAGGCAAATATATGCACACACACAAGTTGGTATCAATGATATCTCTGGAATGTAAAATAAAGTCTGAATTTTCACAGAAACAAATTGCAAAGATATCAATATCTACTACTTTATTGTTGTTGCTTATTAAAAAAAATAAAAGGCAGAAATAAAAGGCAGCCTATCCTCTTACAGGTTAAATGAGACATTTGTAAATGAGACTACTGTAGTCCCTGAATGTCCAATGAAAATTGCTGATAATATTTGCAGAGTTCTACCAACTAGTATTAATACTGAATCAGAGCACTCTATTACTCCCAATCCTCCCTTGAAACCTCTGCCATTTGGACAGTCCCATTCACTATTCTTTTATGCCAACAGACCCACATGAAAGCAGCTTTAGAAAAAAAGGTGACCTAAAACATCTTTCCCATTTTATCCCTCTGCACTTGCATGATGCCCCAGCAGCAGCTTCACTGGCCCCATCCCTCAAAATGTGTCATCAGAACTCCAATCCCCTTCCTCACTTGTGCCACAGATAAAATAAAGCAGGAATTACATGTTCCCTCTGCCATCAGACTAAGCCTGCGGCAAAGAAGTTCTAAGATACCTTAATCCTTTTGGCTGCCTTCCGTCATGCTGTGCCTCCTCGATGCTCACAGCTCTCCCCTATCACTCTATAATAGTGCCAGCTGGCCTCTCTTAGCCAGCCTTTTTTTTTTTTTTTAATAAAAAACCCCAAAAATTTAAAAAAAAAAAAAGAAGTGCAGAAAAACAAACCCTTGAATATAGTATTTCATTCATGGGTCGGTTCTTACCAAGCTGTGACTTGTATAATTAATCATAATTCACCACAGCATAGCATAGGAACAATTATTTAAACATTTAAAAACAAAGTGGGTTGCAGGCTCTTTACAACGCTGACATATTTAACACCTAAAACAAATCCTTTTACTGCTGTCTTTAAAACAAAGGGACACATTTTTCTGCGAGTAAGGTCATGTTTTGCAGCACTTTCCATCCTCCTACAGGAAGGCAGCTATTTTCAGTATTTCCCAATTATAAAAGTGGTTTTATTGGGTGAAAAAAAATACTTACAGTTGCACACCCGGTTGTTGACAATCCCCTTACACTTTTGAATGAGAATTTTCAAATAAAGGAAAGGGGGGGAGGAACGGGAGGTATAGAAAATTGATAAATATTTCCCTTTTACCCGCCATGCAAGATTAGGAAGGGGCATACTTATTTTTAGCTTATTTTCTTCTACTACCAATAGTTCTTTGAATACATTTCCTAGTGGTTAAACTACCATTACTCCAGCTTCCATGCTCATACTGGCAACTATTTATTTAGGCATTCTGTCACCATGGGAAGAGTAGATCTCTATTCTTCCTTGCATTACAGAGCCTTCTGGAGCAAGCATGTTTATTTTATATCCCATAGGGCCAATCATGTAGAAATAAAAAGTTGTGGGAGGGGGTAGAGGGCAGGAAGGGAAGAACACATCATGTACTCCTGCTGATAAACTCAAAGCACTCAGCAAGATTTAAATGACTGCGAGAAAGTCTCAACTTGATATTCCTGGAGCAGAAGTTGAAAGCATGATTTTAGAAGACCAGAAGCACTATGCTCAATTCCATGGAGTCTAGTAATTTCCTCAGAATAAGTCTGGTCTCAGTTTTGGTTTTAATTTACACAGAATAAAGTCAGCTTAAAAAAATCCCAGAGACTAGATCAAGACAGGAACTGATGTGCCTCTAGTGAATGGGTTTTAAGAATCCCAACTCCAATGGCTTTTATTAGAATAATCCTAATATAATATTCTTGCAACTATGTCCTTCTTCAGTGTTTAAGTTTGTAACGACAGGTAGAAAAATCAAAGCTCAGCTGAGCCCAAGTGGTGCCAAAAAGCTGATGTTACCCTAGTGCACAACCTAGGAGAGCCTCACTTCTACTTCTCCACTTATCGACTGGACCAAGACAGGCACTTTCAGTGTTTTCACAGCACAACAAGAACTTATTTAACTGTTCCTACATCCAGTTTATCTCAAGGACATGGGCTCAGGAATTCTTATGAACTGAAACAGAGGCGATTCTGCCCCTCTACTCCACCTTCTTGAGACCACATCTGCAGTGCTGCATCCAGCTCTGGGACTCTCAGCACAGAAAGTACATGGATTGACCTGCTAGAGCAGGTGCAGAGGAGGCCACAAAAATAACTGGAAGGATGGAACACCTCTTCTGTTAGGAAAAGCAGAGTTGGGTTGCTCAGCGTGAAGAAGAGAGGGCCTCAGGGAGAACTTACTGTAGCTATTCAGTACTTGAAGGGGGCCTATAAGAAAGATGGGTACAAACTTTTCAGCGGGTCCTGTTGCAATAAGACAAGAAGCAATAATTTTTAAATAAAAGAGTTGATTTAGATTCAATATAAAGAAGTTTTTTTACAATGAGGGTGGTGAAACACTGGCATATCTTTCTCTGTGGAGAGCTGGTAGGTGCCCCATCCTTGGAAATGCTCAAGGTCAGATTGCACGGGGCTCCAAGCAATCTGACATGGTTGTAGACATCCTTGATCATGGCATGTGGATTGAACTAGTCTTTAAACTAGTCAACCCAAACTATTCTGTGATTCCTTGAACTGCATTCAGTACGAAGGTATCTAATTTGAATCTTTGTATTTCAAACGTTGGCCATGCACCTGAATGCATGCTCAGCATTCAAACATTCAGCTCTGCATAATCCAAGATGCTCTGGTTAAGCACTGGCCACCAATCACAGCAAAATAAAAATACTCATATGGAAATAATGCAAGAAACCCTCTCTTAGGCAGGAATATTAACCTTAACACAGCTTTTGGCTTTGCTGATAAGCCTTGCTAAATGAACCATGTTTCCAGCATGACTGAAAAAAATTCTCAGCCAGAGACCAGAAGGTCCAAGCAAGTTGCAGCCTGGAGTTGATCCAGATGATTCCCCATGACAACAAAGGGGAAAATCTATCTCTGCAGACTTCAGTGATCACAGAACGGCTTGAGATATGACATCATCCTGAGTTCAGTTAGACACAGATGACTCTTCCAGAGAGTTATGACATCCCATTGCTCTTTATGCTCTAAGAACCCGGAGTTACGCATCAATCTGCTTTACCACAGGTTCTGAAATTAACTTGTACCTCTTTAAAGCCATTGGAAGTACTTCAGCATTTTAGAGTGAGGTTGTAATACCCTGAAAATAAGGAGTATAGCATCAAAGATAGCTATTTGTAATCTTCCAAACTTGTCAGCAGTATGCAGCTAATGCTGCACTGGAGACTAAGTCTAACCAACTCCTTCAACCTGGTTTTGCTCATCATATTTCTCTAGATAAAGAAACTTCTTCAAAAAAAACCATCACTAAAAGTATATGCCAATCATATTTCTAATAGAAGTAAGAGTTTGGTGACAAAACTTAGAATATTAGAAGCACACTTCAGGTGAGATTAATTAAGAGTTATACAAGAAAGAACCAATACTATGCCAAGTTCACCAGGACAATATAAAGGAATACATCCCTGGCCACAGATGGTACAGACACTTATGCAGGCAGGAGAGACTGATCAATAGGTGCTTCAAAGAGAGCAGCATGCTTCTTTACCTGCTACCTAGGACAAAGAAACAACATTCAGGTATGAGTAAAAATGGCTTCTTCCTTGACATTCTGAATGCTAAAACCATTAAGACGCTTCTGCTACGTCACCTCATCAGCGTCTTTGCCGCTGCAGTCTTTGCTAAAAACCTCTGAGGCTTTTGGCTCGGGATCACTGTACTGATCTCCTCGTTTGAGTCCTGCTTGGTGAAGCAAGAAGAGATAAGCATGGTTTGATTCGTGTTTTACTGTTTCCCAAAAAAAATTGCTGAGATACCTAGTAAGACATATGGAACAGTGAAGTGCTAACATCTGATTAAAACACACTTCAGTGAATTACGCAGTTTCTTTCCTGTACCTTACTCATAAAAAATTAAACAATCAGGAGAGAAACCGCCTTGATACAGAGGGGGAAGAGCTCCATCTCACCTAATCATTCTCCAAGAATTAATGCACTTGCCAAAACAGCTCCTCTGCCACCTTCAAACACATGTAGAAGCCTGCTCTGTTGCAGGGATTTGGCTTGTGACTGTGACACAAACCAGTGCCTCGTCCCTCACATCGGTAGCATGGAAATCCTTGAGACACAGCCATTACCTCTCCCAACAGCAACATGAGAATTTCTTCTACAGTCAGTTTTCACTAATGGTATTTGCAGCCTCAGAGTCAGCAAAGATTTGGCAAGTCTCGCCCCAATTTCACTTTGTACCTTCTGGAAAAGCCGTGCTTAACAGGAGAAGCAGCTGCAGCTCCAAAGGGTGGAACACGAGAGCAGCTGAGCTGCACCGCTCACCCCCCAGCACGACAGGGAGAGGTGAAGGCCAGACCCTGGCCCAGGCTTGGCAGCACAGGAGGGTCAGCAACACCTCTGACATCTTCCAAAAAAATCAAACCTGAATCACAGAGCAACTGGGCGGTGACAGACAATGCAAGTTTGCTGCCGTCCTGGTGGGCTGCAGGCAGCTGGTTCTCCTGTTTTCAAGGGGAGTTTAAATAATACCTTTAAATTCAGATCAAACCAAAGAGTGCTTAGCAGTTTACTGGGCCTGGTCCCAATAACTTGTTTCCTTTTCTTTCTCTGTTCTCAAACTTGACAATAAGTATCACAATAGAACCTAATTAACATTCACTAATGAGTGGGACACCAATTGCTAATCCAAAAGAATTTGGTTACGTGCAAGTAAGCAAACAAGTTAATGTACCATAAACTCTGTTTCACTCATTTATTTTGACAAATGTAGCTTGCTTTTAATCATGATACTTCCTAGCAGACTACTTTGCCTGTCTATTTTGCTGAAGTTTGCTGAACTCCCATTGCTATTATGCTTCTCTTCAGAGCTACTATTAAAAAAACCCCAAAAAACAACAAAACAAAACAAACACAATAACAACTACAAAAAAAAAATTCCCAAACAAACTGATACAGCAAACATTGGCTGCCCCCTCTCATGAGTAATGAAGCAGTAAAGGACCTCAAGAAAACTGCTTGAGTGATGCTCCACATTTTGTGTTTCTAAACTTCCACTGTGGGGAAGGATGCACTACTGATACTTCATTGTGCTGGAAAAGTTTTCATTTCAGGAATCTTTCCAGTGGGACTAACAGCTCTTTGCAGAACAGATTTGGTACCTACTTGTGCTGCTGATTTTCTTATCAGGCTACAAATGTCCAGCTGGGTTCAAAAGGAAATCCCTTTCTGTAAAAGAACACATTTCAACATTTTCCTCCGACTTAAGCATTAAGATTTGACCAGTTTAAGTTTTCAAATACAGAATCATATAGTTTAAGCAAGCTCTCTATCAGTGGGAGTTTCTCTACTACTGCCTTGCTTAGAATATTGCTTAACTATTGAACTTGCCAGAAGTGCCCTAAGCCAGTAACACACAGAATTTCTGGAAACATTCAGCACTTTCTTTCATAAGTGTGTAAGAGGCTTTTTTGGACTGCCCAACATGTTTTTAAGGGGTACCTTAAACACTGCTTCAGAGTGTTGAACTACTGATTTTAGTTTGTTGATTTTTTGGGGTTTTTTTACATCAAAAGCAAGGAGTTCAGTCCATAACCACAAGCTTTTATAGGACAGTGTAAACCCTGACCTTTCTCGTGTTGAAAGCACAAACCTTTGCCTCTTAGTTAAGATGTAGGTGAAAGCTTGCACAGACAAATAATTAACATTAGATGTTGGGTGCACTACTTCAAGGTTATAAGCCAGGCAGCTGGTAACCATAGGGGACCAGCCCAGCTCCAGGGTTTGGCTTCTATTCTACGAAAAGATTCTGGTCTGGACTCCGGAGCTACCAAGCAAGCACATAGTTTGGCACACACAGCCTCGCTGGTTAAGTGAGGTGTCACTGCCAGATGAAAGAAGCAGGTCACTTCAAAAAATGCTGCCCTATGCCCTGTCAGTCTAATTCTCAAGTGGTAGTCAAACACCAAGAGCCAAAGAGGGAAACGTGACCTCATGACCTCTCCGTCCTCAGGTCAGAGCAAGTCCTGCTGCATCACAGCAGCACTGGCTTGGTTACATCGACTAAAGGAACATGGCCCATCCAGACTTATAGAAAGAGCATGTTCCCCCAAAAGGGTGAAATACTTTAAAATGTTTCCTCCCACAACCAACATTCAAAGCTTGAAGATTTGTACTAACACTTGTATAAGTATGTTCATGACTGATGGGGAGAAACTTCATCAAGTCAAGAACTAGGAGATAAGACATTTAAAGAAAGTAACTAAAGAAAGGGAGGTAATTGGCAACATATTCTCAAGCTAGTAGCAGGGTCAACTTCATGAAAATACAGCTAGAAGACAGCTGGACAGTAATTTCCTTCTCAGATGGTTTTAAAATATGGAAATAAAACAATTCAAGTAACACAAAGACTTGACAGGTCTCAGCAACAAGATTAGTTATGAACAATGTCTTTGATTGCTACTTCTTCCTTTCTTGAAACTTTTCAGGATTGCATAGGCAATACTACAACCTATCTTTAAGTGGAACTCACCAATTCCATCCAGAAAGGAAGAATTCTGCTCTCTGTAATTGTTCTCCTACTTTCCACAAGCCAAGTTCTTCCTTCTTCCAAAAGGAGTGGTGTTTCCACTTGGGCCATCCATGGCTGCATCCCTCCCAGCACCTATGCAAGGACTGGGCCATCACTAAGGCAGCACTGCAGCAGGTACCTGCCAGCTGTCACAGCAGATTATCCTCTTAATTCTCCTTTAAGTGCAAACAGGAAAAGCTCTATCATCTCCTTCCTGCACAGCTGACTTTCCTTTAGTGGATGTTTCCCTTCTGGACAGTGCTTCAGATTTCCAACACTCTATTTGCTCTGATACTCCACTTCCAGCCCTTGTCTCTGCAGCAGTGTTACCTGCTGCTGCTCTGAGGTCTGAGCCCCAGCTCAGTGCTCTAAGGATATCCTTGTGCTGAAGTTTCAGTGCTGCCCCATAGCCCTAGCTCTTCTGTGCTACTGAGAAAGAGATGCCTGACAGCTGCTGCTGCTGCAGCTGCTGTCTGGGCATCAGACACCCAGAATGGTATAAAGGGCTTTCCCTACCTCATGACTCAGTTTTTACAAGCAAAAACCCCACCTCTGGGAAATACAGAATAATCCCCACAGCCATCCAGAAGCTATAGGATGAGGACTACTCATCAAGACAGCTTCTGACAGGTCATGGCCTCGCACACAGCTCCATCAGCTCCATTCATTGCTGTGCACAGGCTCCTGCACAGCACTGGTGCCCGAGGTGTGACTTTGCACTGTACTGCAGATTAGTCACTCACGTTCTTCCAGGTTACCAGAACACTGCTACTCCTTGCAAGAGGCACCTCATTTAAGGAACTGAGCAGTTTGGAGTAGCTACCTCAATTCAACTACTCACACTAGCAAAAATTATCTAAGACAACCAAACCCTTTAGGACCCTGTGGCTCTAATCTATGCTAACATCCTGTAATACCCAAGCCAAAGACCATGAGCTCCCTTTCAGCATGAAGACAGTTCCAAGGCAAACTTCATCACAGCCTCCTTTGCCAACCCCAGAAAAACTTGCCTCAGTCACAGCTTTGGAATAATTCTTTTGCCTGCTAGGGCTCAATTCCATAGGTTTTTTGCTACTTCTTTGCATACTGTGTTCAGCAGCTCCCTGGCAAGGTCTCTGGGACTGTCAGCCATCACAGAGGCACGCTGGGGCAGACTGAGGACATTGCTACAGGAGCCTACCACATTGTACAGCTCGGTGTACAACTGAAATAAAGAACAAGTATTCCACAAAATAAAGAGGCAAAATTCAAGTGCTGAAAGCCACAGGCATTGTTGTGGCAGCACATGACAAAGAAGATTTCTTGATCTTTTTGAGGGGAAGAACCATTTTACTTCTAGAGAATTTAAAAAAAAAATATAAAATACCATTGCCTTGTCTCTGTCTATTCTATAATGACTAGGATGGAAAGGCACACTAGAAGTAAATTTCATCTTTACAAGGCCAGCCAAGTCCTTGGCAGTGGGGCAGATGTGGTTTTATTATCACCACTACAACCTGCTCAAATCACAGGCAAAACTTCACCTCCCCACTGCAGCCAAGAGCCACCAACGCACCCCTGAGGGCAGGTCACCTTAGAGGCTGCCCAGGCACAAACAAACAGGGCTGCCCTCCAGGACAACAGATTACTGGAGCCTAGAGAGAAATGTGCAAGTCGCAATTTCTGCCACCAGAACTGGGAGTACATTTGATCTGAATGCCTCAGGCAAATCCCTTCTCTTCTCTGCATCTCAGCTTCCCAGTTCCTAGAGCTTTGCAAAGCCTGACATGAGACACTGCAGAAATGCAGAAAGTCGTGGAGCAGAAATGCAGAAAGTCACAGAGCAGAAATAGCATGACAAGGGCCAAACAGATGCAATCACCTCAGATTTTTTGAAGATGGTTATTTATTCATTCTCACAGTGTTTCAGGAGTGCAGAAAGTCTGATGCTGAGAAGCCTTAACTGCGATAAAGGTCCAGTGGTTGCCAACTGAGTATTTGCTTTAATCACATTTGATGTTGTTCTTAAAGCTGCCTGCCAGCTCCTGGAGTCATTTGATTATATACAAGTATTACTTCAAAGCAAACAAGCAATGGATACATTTTTATTTGTTTGTTTCACTGTTTATAAATGATATTTTCTTAGAATTTGCAGCGTGAAGGAAATGCACAGTACTTATATTTGGATCTAATTTTTATGAAAATTGAATAAAAACAGAAAAATACCAGCCACCAAAATATTTTCTACCCCTCAGTAATTAAGTTCCCATGAAGGGAGGGGAAAAAAAGCGAAAAAGAGAGAAACAAAACCTTGCTATTCAGCCAACTTTGTTTAAGATATATTTCATAAATCAGCTGTGTTCAGCTTAAATCAGCACAAATGAACAGAGAAGCAGAAGCCTGGAGGCAACTGTTCAGACACCTGAGAAATGACAGCCAGAAGTCAAAGCCAGAGAGGGAAGTTTGGTATCAAGTTTTTTTTAAAGAAATTCAACTTGACTCATTATAAAGGCAATCCAGGAAAATAGGTGGGATGGGGATGAGACATACAAGCAGAGACGAGCATTGCTCAGCTGGGGGAATCCATCACACATGGATGTGTAGACCTGGAGGACTCAAACACAAGCCTGGCTGCACTAAAGATAACCACTGCTCTGGCCTGAGCTGACAGAAACCTCAGGGACTGCACAGCTTGTCAGACAGAGAGGACATGCTGTACACTGAGTCAGGCTGCTCATCCTTCCCCTCCTCTCCACGATCTGTTCCTGAGAGTAAAACCAGAAAGAGACAAAACTTAGCGTCTAATCCTGAGCACAGTAAGGGAACAGCCAGACTTCAGCAAATCACCATCTCCTACTGATGCAAAGCTTGGTTAAGAAAGGAAACCTGTGGAACTGCAGGACCCTTGATATACACACGAAAAATGAGAATTTCTTGATTTTAGCCTAGTTCCAAAGATAGAATAAGATGCAATTCAGATTCCCCAAAATCTGTAAAACCATTCAGAAGAGCCACTGATCTTAGCGAAAGGGAAACCCCTAACCTTAAAAACATCAATGATAACCTGTACTAAAATAAACAGAGTATACCAAGTAATTTCATCTCAAGGAAAGCAATCCAGACTTTTCAGTCCTTCAGCTAAATTCCTATGGGCACCGTTCTAGAGAGGTCACAGAAAACTCTGCAACAACTGCTCAGTGAGGCAGGGAAAACAATACCAAGAAATCTTCACTGTGTTAGCTAGAGGAATAATGCAGTTTTGAAGCTTCACTATCAAATCAACAGTATTGCTTCCTCACTCTGTACCAGGCACCCAAATCCACAGGAAATACTGGAGACTCAGAAAATGCTCAGAGGACCATAACAACAGTATTTTGGATGTGGAGAAGCTTATTTGAAGGCAGACTGACGACTGGATAGCAGACTTCAGGGATGAAATAAAAATGTAAAATCATGACTAACAGAGAGAAATCATAAGTTCAGTTTCTCTCTTTTTGGTTGCATAACAAAGGGAAATTCAATAAAAGCTACAAGTTAGAGAAGAGATAAAAATAAGATAGTCTCAAAAATGTCTAACCAGACTGCAGAGCTTGAAGCCAGAAGTTGTCAAGGCCAAAAAACGCAAGAATTTCCCCAAAGCAGACACATATGATTAAGAACATCAACAGATTAAAGAGTGTAGGATAAAACAAATCTTGGTACAAGGTATTAAACTTCTGGGATAACCCCTGAAAGGTATTGTGAGACAAAGATAATTACAACAGCCCAAATCAAAATATCATTTCTCCTTTTATAAATGGTTCCCCTTGGGAATTGCTGGAAGTAGGTATTTGATTAAATGGACCTAAAGTCTGGCAGCTCCACGGTCAGTCTGTTTTTAAGCTTCATCTGGACACAACACATTAAGCCCTTTAAAAGCACTGAATATTTTTTCTGAAAAACCACTAAGTTAAATGTCTTTTTTAAAAAAGGAGTATCGCAAACTTAAATTCAGACAAAAAAACATATTTCCTATCTTTCTGAGGTCACAACTGGACCAATAAGATCCATGCGATAAACAAGTTCATTCCTAGTGTGTATCAATTAACCACCTTAGCTGCTCAAGAAGGTACAAAAACTGTAATATTAAAAATTATGTCCTCAAAACATATCCAGTTCTCCAGAAGCAGAACTTACTTGCTGTTTCCTAAAATAACAGTTTATTTTAGCAGTCTTAAACCCTGCCAAATTCCTGTAATACTTATAATAACAAACAATACATGCAATCACCACCATATAAAGTTAGTTACTTTTAGCGCAGAAGCTACAAATCAACCCATGTAAAAAATTCTTGGGTTGAGTTTTTTGGTTGGGTTTTTTTTT
The DNA here is from genome assembly GCA_013399945.1 of Ploceus nigricollis. NCBI lineage: Eukaryota > Metazoa > Chordata > Aves > Passeriformes > Ploceidae > Ploceus > Ploceus nigricollis. Next base: position 321,356 of record VXBC01000332.1, read on the forward strand.
GGTTTTTGGTTTTTTGGGGTTTTCTTGCTTTCTTTTTGTTGATTTATTGGGTCTTACATTATTTTGAGGGTTTTCTCATTAGCTACACCAAATATCCATCCACACGACTAGTTTTCCATTTGCAAAAGAAGATCAAAAAAAGTTCAGATTAGACACTAGGAAGAGGTACTTCAGTGAGAGGGTGGCTGAACACTGAAACAGGCTTCCCCAGGGAAGCTGTCAAAGCACCAAGCCTGACTAGAGTCCAAGCAGCTCACCTTCTGCACCATCAGCAGGCTCTCCTGCTCCCTAAAGAGAGCTCTGGTCAGACAAAACGTTGGAAACAGCTAGTTTGGTAATTAAAAACACATGGATTTTCTCCCATTCTGTTCAAAGCTGAATGCCCTGAAAGTACTCAAGTTTCTCACCCTTGCAATGCTGCCAACTCCTTAGTTTATTAGTGGACAGGCGGCCTCAAAGCGTGAGTACAATAACAAAAACAGTGAACTTGGTTTTTTGCTTGCTCTATTTTGGAGTTCACAAAATGCAAAGACACTCTTTTGCTGTTCAGAAACAGATTCCAAGCAAGGCAGTCACCTGGCTCCACAGCAAGGATCTCCTTCCCCTCCCCCTCCGGAGGAGCTTTAAATCAGTGTTTGACATCAGACTGAGAAAACCAGCAAAGTAAGCAAAAGGTGACAAGTAGTTCTTTTTAATATGAAAGGCTTCTGCTGAGGCACATTAAAATACTAATTCAAATACAGAATAATCAGCATCTTTATAAGATTTCAGCATTGGCTAATTCTGTGAAAAAACACTATCGGCTACATGGTCCTACTAACAGAACAAATAACTCAGAACTTTGCCACAGACCTACATGCCTCAATGAAAATATGTTGAAGTTACATATGTCTTTGAACATACTTTGGAAGCAAAGGAATTGTTTCTGATACAATAACAATAGTGCTAACAAGTCTGCACCAAGATACAAACAGCTGTCAGGTCAAATCCTTAAGTCACTCTGTAGGAAATCTAGATATGAGCTTGTTTTAGCTCAGAGTTACACTGAGACCTCACATGGTCCTTACTAATGAAATGAGAAGAAGCAGTAGCATCTACTCCCAGCCTAACAGCAGGGAAACCAGATTGCAAGGTTCTTTTGCTAATATGAGTTGCTATCGTGTTGCGGGAGCTCTGCACTGTTGCAATAATTGCAGATTTAACAGGCTTTTTCATCTTTCCCACCTTCAAATTCTCTCTCCTTCAGAACAGCTTAGTGCTGCCATCTACTTTTTTTTTTTTACCCTAACAGGTTTGGGGTTTTTTATGCTAGCAAAGTTCCTAGCAGACTAACTCACCCACTACGACGACAACACTCCCTCATGCAAGTCTTTACAGTTGGGTCCCCACATTTATATGTAGTCCAGCTCATCACCACAGGCAAAATTAAAAACCAAGGAAACAAAATACAGAATCACATCCACAGTCCTTTTAACACTAATTTACACTCAAGCCCTCAAATAGTAATAAAACCCCACAACTCTCTCAACTCTTAACCACAAGACATCTTTTACAACCCTTGGAGATATTAAGCTACTAAATTCAGTGATGACAAGGTGGCAAAGACGTACGTCTTTACCAAATCATCTGGACAGTTCTAGAAAGCAAATTTATCTAGCTAAAAATGTTATTCAAAGTTTTAGTCTAAGAGAATTAATAAAATTCTTTTATAGGTCATTTATTTGCACAGACGCTAACACTGCTGGAAAAAAAATATTTCCTGGCTAAAGGATATATCATCTGAAAAAAGAGGCTGAAAAACATTGAGGTGGTTTAGCAGGAGACTGCCTGCTGCTGATGAGGCAGAGCTAGTCTTGATTAACCCTTCACCTCACTTTTTCATTGCAATCATTTTAAGGTCTGAGCAATTGTTTCCACACAGCCCCGCAGCCACCATTTGCTGAGGGTCTTCACCCTATTTTACATAGAAAAGTGTTCAGACCAGAGCACCATGAAACCCTTGGGATAAACCATGAAACCAGAGCACCTTCTGCCTCCCCACTAGCAGCTCACAAACCAGACAGTGCATCCATCCCTCCTGCAGGCACCTGGCCAGAGGTTGTGCTCCAAAGAACTATGCTCTTGCCTTGCATCTTGGCCTCCCTTCATCCCAAACACAATCACTATCCTCTGTGGATAAGGGCCAGATTCTCAAAGATCACAGAGTCTCCAAATCTCCAACTAAATCATTCAGAGCACATCCCACACAGACACAGAGAATGTCCTGCAAAGAGAAAGGCTTTTACCACTGCCCTGCCTACATGTCCCAGCACAAGCTGTTCAGAGCCTTGCCCAGCTTTGCAGCTCGGTCTCAGATGACCCCAGGCCTCTGCTGAGGCTGCAAACAAGTCACAGGGGCTCTGCTGGAGAGAATCTATTTATCCATAGGGAATCGAAGGGAATTAATCACATTTTATGTTCTGTATCAGGCCGACGAAGGTCACACATCTGAACTAGGGCAGCCCAACCTTCAGCACAGATGTCAGCTTCATGAGGAAACACCCTGAAAACTGGCCAGAAAGGTATTTTCAGGAGCAGATTTTTTTTTCCCCTTCCTGCAGAGCTTTATTTCATAATGGAAGATAGATGAATAAAAAAAGCAAAAACCAAAATCAAAACACAGTTTTTAGAATAAAAATTCATTTCCTAGCTGTCATCCTTGTATTTTGCATATCATGCCTTAGCATTAACTGCTGCCAAACACAAGATGTCAGGTCCATCTGGCAGATGTACACTTCCCCAGCTGCCAAGTGCTTCCTTTAGATCCAGGGGCTTCACTATGAACTATATTCACAAATTCCAGCCTCCTAAATGAGTAGGGTTCCTGAACAGCAGCCTCTGCTTCCGAGTGCCCTGGAGAGGGGGAGCAAGGCTACACTGCAATCATCCAGAGCATCTGCTGCACTTGTGTGGTAGGGAGGGCAGTGTCCTGGTAACTGATGGCTACACCAGCTGTGGGAGAGCTTTAAGGAATTCCTTTCTCCCCAGATTATCCCTAAGTAAAATTAGAAAGTATTTAAAAAGCAGAGGGGAAACCCAACCATTCAAGCCAACATCATTACTTATTTACATATAAATACAGCCAGGAAATAAGCATATGTATTTATATATAAACAAGAAAGCTATCTGTACAATGTTTCATACATTGCTTTCCCGTCCAATATTTACTATTTTATTCATGACTTAAGGAAAAAAACTTTTTCCCCAAGAAACTGGTGATAAAATGCCCTCTGGTGGGCGTGACTGTGGACCTCTACATCAACAACCACCTCCAAAATAGTTTGGAGCCTTCAATATATTCCTGGGATTACTATTTTTAATGGAGTGAGACAAAGCACATACTTGCCTTCCAGAAGAAATAGCTACACCCCTGACTAACAAGCCTGTTTTACTGCTCGCTATCTCTGGATTAGAATCATCTCAAAATTTTTTTTAAATCCTATTAAAATAGTTTTAGGAATCACAACATTCTGTAACATTCATTTTACCTCTCTAGGATGTATTTTCATCTTAAAAAAATAAGTAATTAAGAGAAACAGAAAAGTTCCGCTTTGCCTCAGCATAACAGAATCTTTGTCGACTGAACTGGAGAAAGGAGGGGTGGAGAAGAACAACATTTTCAGAGCTTATGAATCATTTTTGTGCTGTTAAAGAACCAGGCACAACTAGGGAGGCAGCTCTAACTGTACAGGCAAAAAAATAACAGCCCTTTTTCAGAAGAGTTTATTGCCTCAACAGAAAAATCAAAGACTGAAAAAAACCCCTCAAATATAAACTGAATTTAACACAATGTGTTTTATCCTTCAGATGCTCAATAATTGTGGGTGGTGCTTTCATTAATCTGAAACAAGATAAATCTAAAAAAAGAGAGCTGAAGGTTTAAGATGCAGTGACAGAAGAGATAATGCAGTAACTTGGGAGCAGAGTGCACATACAGCTACTCTGAGAATACATATATATACATATATATGTAAAGCAGACTGCTTTGGCAAGCCAGCCACACTGGAAGAGGAGAGCTACCAGGCAGATGGGACTGCACGAGCCTGACCCTAAAGCAGCCAAAAAAAGCTGCAGTTACACACAGAACTCAAGATGACCCCACATAGTTTCTAGGGATTTTTTTGTGTGTGTGTACAACAGCAAAGCTTCAGAGTGGCAGCTAAATAAAAAGGCAGACTAGAACACTGAGGTTGCACGAAGGAAAATGGAAGAATTCCACTGCTTTCCAGAGTTCCCTGGAAGGTCTTTGTGCTTCCATTTCATACAGAATATGGCACTTTCTTGGTTCATCAGGATGGTTAGGTATTTGTTTCCAGCTTCCACAGTACAATTTGCAGTTAACCATTGCTTTATGGCAAAAATATTTGCAACTTTCCGCCATACACAGAGTGTGAGGCATTTCTGAACTTTTGTAAGTGTTTCTGAGCAACAAAACTTTGCTCACAAAGTTGTTCTGGGGTATAAAGAAATTATGTGATTTAACATTCATGCCCTCCTTTTGCCCTCAGAAAGAGAAACAAAAAACTGTCAAAACACACTCATTTATTTGACACGTGCTTTTATCCAAGTCCTGCATCCCTGCTCTGTATAGAGCTCCTTCCCTCTCTAGTGGCAGACAGGTCAGATATCAACGCTTAGAACCTGCTCTGGGCTTGGCTAAGATCAGAAACTTTTCAAGTAAAATTCTTTTTGGCCAACAGCCCACATAGAGATTCACAGTTACATTTACCATTTTTTTCTGAAGACAGAGGCCATGGGTTTCACAAAGCAATTTTGTCATTTGGTGTTCTCCTGTATGAGCTTTCTGTTAATCATTCTTGTAAGCATCTCTGAACATCATGTTGACTGCAGATACAGTGAAACATATTTATTAGATACAGCAAGCCAAGATTAAATGGGCTATTTGTGTGTGTAATAGTTATACACACAATGCTCAGGCATTAATCCTAAATTTTTGCCTAAAATTAAAAGTAATATTATCTAGGTAAAATGAGCACTGACATTTCTTGGATCTTATCCTGGTGGTTAATCTTGAGGTTTTTTAATCTTTCAATTTTCTAATCAAGATGGCCCAAGGCTGAACAGTTCTGACTGTTATTAAGTTTGCAAACTTTTTTAAATAAAAATAAGGGTTTCATTCTTTGTTTCTAGAGTAAAACTATCCACTTAAGCCAACCCTGAAGTGGCTGTAGCCAAATCCAAGAGATGACTGGTCTACTGAAAGCCATGAACTGATAGATTCTACTTTTACAAGGTAATATTTAGACAGGAAAAGACTTAAAATAATTAATGTGTGATGCCATTTTAGTAAATATCTTGAGGAACTCTGAGCCTGTTCATGTTTTCCTAAAGTTGAGTAACTGCTTGATAAACAGTGCAGCCTAAAAATGGGAAGGAAATGGTTAATGAGGACTTCCAGCAGGAGTCTAACCAGCCTCCTGGCTTTCCTCAGATGAATGCCTGATGATGCCCTGGTTAACCATCACCTGGAGCAGGAGATGCCTGGGCTCAAGCTGCACCTGCACTTCCACCATAAATTAGTGTTTAAGCCTCTCAACCTGACCCAACTGGGTGTCATTGTTGATCTCCAGCCCACGCTCCCTCAACTCTGCCATCAGAGCACTGCAGCTGTATGCAGTTCTTTGAATAAAGATGCCAGCATGGCACAAAGGTTGGTTTTTTTTTTGTTTTACTTGTATTATTCTTGAAATACAATACTTCAGTAACTTAGCTGCTGCAACAACAATATTTGTCTAAGAATAGTTTTTAGAAGGCTTGAAGGATGCTGCTGTGAACTGTTCAAGTGTGATATTGAAACAGTGAATTTAAGGAAAACTTGCTTCAATTTCTTTTTTAGCAAGAACATACCCTATACACATACAAATGGGCTTTCAAAATTTCTCTTTGAGACAGAGGAAAAACAAATAAACCAAAATAAAGAGTATTAGGGCAATCATAATTCTCCTCTTCATCTCTGGCTGCAGTTCTGTATCCAAATACCACTTTTCAAGTCAATCACACGTTTTAGGGACCTCAGGCAAGCCTTATTATTTCCTTAATTCCTATACCATTTCAAGGCTCTTTTTTTTTTCCTCCTCCAAGTAACTCAAATATTGGCCACAACTTCTCACTGCCTTTTAGTGCCCAGAGAGACAAGGCTGTGATGTTGCAAAACTCAAACTGCCCAGAAGTTTTATGATTAAACTATACACTTTTCTTCCAAAAAGGAAAAACTTACTAGGAAGGAGGCCTTATTTCAAAGATTCAATAAACTTAAAGAATGGGTAGAACATTTATCTAATGTTTTCAGTGTACCAAATGTAACTTCATTTGACTGCACAGATCTGGGCCAAGCGCAAATTTGGCCCATTTTATATAATAATGAACTGAGGGGAAAGAAGAAAAGGTACTGAAGCAGCTAGACCATACAAACCAGAAACTAGCAAATATTTCCTTCCCCCTCTCTTCAATTTGCTGTCATCTGCTGAGATTTGCAGACTTTTCCTTGGACCTCAAGACCTTCACAGTTGAATTTCACAAGTGATTTGTTCCTCAGGGTAGAGAGGCACGGTGCAACATCAGATACATATTGGAATATGTCAGCTCCACAGGTGTTAACTAGATCGGGATTTGGTCCACAGTTCAGCAGCTCTTGTGACAATTCACACATCAAGATCAACTGAGAGGTTCCCCAGGAGGTCCCACGCAGCCACAACCCACACTCTTATGTGCTACCGGCAGCTTTTAATCACATCTCATTACATTTGTTTGCAGTCTTAAGGCTCAGACATCAGAAAGCAAGCAGGAGGTTTTTACTTTCAGTCTCATACAAAGACCATACGGAATAAAATGTTGCACAGACAGCCAAAGCCTCACAAATTGTGAATTTGAGAATGGGCATTCAATCCAGCCTACAGAAAATCTAGACTAGCCTCAGTGTAGAAGAGATAAGAGTTAACTCACCAAAGATCAAACCCAACTTTCATTTACGCCTATGCAACATTGATTTCTGTTAACTACATGTGTGTAACCGGGGGCAACATTTGATCTGAAGCCTAGTACCTTGATGCCCAGCTATTGTAAAACAGAAGCAAAAAGGTAACTACAAACATTTGACTGATGTTGCCTGCAAGCAGGGCATTGCAGACAGCTCTACCAGCAATTCATATTGACAAAATTAAGATGGGGCATGGCAAACCTCACTACTAGAAGTAATTGCACAAATATTTGGAGTGTTCTTAAAAAAAAAAAGAAGAAAATATGACACTGGGGAAAGGCAACACAAAGCCACAGACCAAGAAATAAGCTACTACATGCAAATACATGCAAGCTTCTCCCAAGTTAATTCTCCTCTTAATGGAATATTGATTGGTATGCTCAATGTTTAGAAATGTGAAACAGTGTGGGGGAGAGAAAGAAGGGAAGACAGAGCAGTGACTTTTGTTTAAATGATACATACTTTCCTCATACGATCAGACAAAAATAGCATAATAAAGAGGGCAGTGCAGTACATTTAACATTTTGCCTTGCATTTTATTAGCAAGTCTGTCAGAGATGACCTGGGAGTGTTAGTCACACACTTTTTGTGCCCTTCTACAGAAAGAAGGCACAGCATTTTTCATAACCTCTCATCACACAATATCCTTAGTGTATCTGGTATTTCTCTACTCCGAGTAGGATGGATTGCAAAGTGTCGTAGTAAAGAGGCTTTTCAGATGTAATCTATTGAGCTGTTTGCACAACTGGGGAGAAACCCACTGTCTGGGGGGAAAGCAGGGCAGTCCACTGTCATGAAGAACATCTGGCTAAGCTTTGCTGCATCTACTCCTATCCCCAACTGAGAAGAGAGGATGAGAAAGAAACAAGATGCATCTTTGAGGTACACATTTATATGATCCAGTTTTTAAATAAAACCCTTAAAATATAACCCGTGTATCATAATCAAGCAGCCACTTACTCCAATCTTCCAGAAATTTCTCTCTATTCCAGTGACTACCAGTAAAATTTTAGGAAAAGTGCTCCTTCTATTCTTTTCCTTCTTTCATTCATGGAGTCTTCACAGATAGCCCTTATAGCCTCCAACTAGTTTTTAAAAAAAGCCACTCAGCAAGAGGGCAAAAGTAAAAAAGCCTCAACCAGAAGAACCAACTTCCACTGCCATCAGTGTTCCTGGCCGTGACAATCCAAGCACAAACACCATGCTAAATAGCTCTACTGAGCCATCTCATATTAAGGATGCACTTAGGAATATAGGCACTGTCAAGAAGCCATTTCATTGTCTATAGGTCAATGCAGCTGAAATAGTTTATACATTTCACATACACATATATTTTTGTGCTCTACTGCTAGCATTAGAACATAAGAAACTTCATATAAAATTAGCAGCTTGTCTGCCACTGCTCTTCCAAACTTTATGAAGAGTAAAGGAATAAGCTTAAAAAGATACTGCTTAACTTCATTCTGCAGCATTTCATATAATTTCAAAAGTATTTTCCAGACATTTATATACCCAACAACATTTTGTAATATGAAGTGTTCCAATTTGGCATTGTTCCACCCTTGGCAAGCAAGAGACAATTAAAAAAAAAAAAAAAATCAAGAGAAAGTGAAAAATGAAGTTTCTGAAGTACACAATATGTTAGGAATCATTTAATGAATTCAGGTGCTCAACAAACTACAAATCAACCGAACTTAGCAATACATATAGATTTCAAAGCACAGGTAAACACAGCTGCATCCACTTTAAAGTTATTCCATGTTGTGTGATTATTTCAATGAACTTCCTGAACTCTTTCACCTCTCCTTTTGATCTGGGATTTACCTGTGGCTGGAAAAACTAACTGCATTTAAATTCTTCCTCCACTAATTAAGGGAGAAAGCATGTTTAAGCCTCAGACTGAGAAAATAACCCTTTCTCTGAGTAGGTATAGCATGCTGCGATCTGCAAATCCACCAACACTGCTTTTGCAGACCAAAACCAAAATCCTACAACAAGGTCTGACAAAGCAGATCTTAGAGCAGAATTATCCGATTTAAATATTAATTACTCATCAGCATGGACTTTAAAAACTGTCTGAAGCTGAAGGCGTTAAATCACACTAAACTCAGCATTTCTGAAGTCTGCACTGTCATGCAGATCTTGATTTTGGGGTGGAGGTTTTTGGGTTTGTCTGGGGGGGCTTTAAAAAAAACAACAGGAGTGGAGATTGATAAGGAGTGGAGATTGATAATGAATCTCTCTCCAAGATTCAAAAATATGAAGAGACATATGAATAGAGTCCAGCTCAACAAATTAGCCTCTTCTGAATTTGAGTCCTGCTACCAACATGGTTATTGCCTCAGATACTTCTGTATGAACTTCAAGGATTCTTCACAGTATCTCTCATCTACACTGACAGTCCAAGAAACACTCCTGCCACAGCATACTTAACAGCTTTTAGTTAACAGCAATGTTGCAGAGGAATTTTATCAGTGGCAGATTTTCTTGCAAACTGCTGCACTGAAGGATTTCCATTGCACACCTTGAGATATAATCTGCTTCCCAATCAAACTGTGTACTACCTGTACTTATGGTAGAGCTCTAAAACTGGAGACTGACCCAAGAAAAACCAAACCTGAACAGAAATCCCAGCACTTAACATCACATAGCATATTGTAATGGATGGCAGGGAATTAAACAAAAACACAAATCACAGAATGCTACAAAAGGAACACTGAGTTAATTTTAAAATAAGTCTTTGTCTATATTTCAGCAGACTGTTTCACAGAACCAGTATTATTATAGCAAACCAGCACTATACTATACCTGAAATTTAAGACCACCAAAAAAACCTGTGTTTTTCTGATGTTAATACCAATTATGACCAAAATCCCAGTTGTGAATATCTGAAAACCCAAACCTAAACATCACAGATTAAAAAAAAAAAAAAAAAAGAAAGCACATAAAAATTAGACAAAATGGTCTCATGTTCCACATATCCTAATCCACAACATAAAATTATTTATGGAAGAGTGTGACTAGGAATTCAGTTACTGTCATTTATCAGATGGTCAAGACAGCACAGAGGTAACTGGCTGCATAACAACAGCACCGGGAAGGCTTCTGGGCATCGCTTGCACCAGGTCTGGTTTCACCGTACCAGGTACACGATGCATATTCACATCCTGGGACACAATGCTGATTTGCAAAAACCTGACAGAAAGGCATTCCCATAAGAGATTTCTAATCTATTTCCTTTTAATGTCTTTATAGCTGAGGAGGAGTTCTTTGTACTTCTGGTAACAAAGGAAACACAAAAGTGACAGAAGCATGTCAAAGCTGTTTATGTTACATACAGCCCCACACCTGGATTTGCTGTTGGCAGTTTACTTCTTGGGAAGAGCATCTTAGGAGCTCCACCTTCCTACAAGTAACTTTATGGAAGAGTTAACTGCACAGAGGGATGTTGAAATCATTCTCCACACTGGGTAAGCCAACATAAAACAAGAGGAATTATTTTAAAAGTATGACAAAGGGTTAATGGTAGTAATTCTGTTACCTGCAGGTATGTTTAACCTTATCTAATTTGTATGTTTATGGGCTTTAGGTATAGGTTTCACACCATCATTCTTCTGCAGAGAGGTTAGGAAGTGATTAGATACACAAATAAATCACAGAACCTAATGATACTACATCATATTTAAGGTTACTGAATCAGCAAACTGTGCTAAACGGAAGATCTGGAAGGAAAAACAAAAATGCAGAAGGACCAAGTAAGTCACTAACCCCTGCTGAGATTTTTAGCTAGCTAGAAGTCTCGACTGCAGCATAAAGAATTAGTGATCTGAAGATGATGTAGACTTCAGTGCTGCACTATAAAGTTGAGGCTCTGCAAAGAGAGCAGCTTTGGGATCAGGCCCTTAGCTGTCTGGGCTCCCTGGGTCCATAGTCTACAGCAGCAAATCCAAGTGATCGACAGAGTTTAGTGGACAAGTCATTACAAGAACTCAAGTAAGACCATGCCCTAAAGAAGGGATGATAGAAAACCTCAACAAAAATATTAAAGAGAGACCAAAACTTCAAAGTGCAACAGAAAACTCCAAATGAGTTTTAAGACTAAAAATAAATTGCACAATAGGGGTACGATGCAAGTTACAAGGGTTAAACAAGGTGGGACAGCCTGGAATTTCTCTCTCCATTTATAGATAATGGGGTACTTTTCCCACCTTAATGCTGTGTGTGTTTCCACCACAGCACACAAAGGCAAGAAGGGAAGGAAAAATAATTATTTTGTTCCTTTATTTATTTATTTTTTCCTGTGCTTCAGAAGAACTGGGTCCATCAGGTATCGGAACTAAATTAAAAGGTCAGGAAAACAAGTAGGCATGGACAAGACTGAATTGCAGATGAGCACGGAGAAGGAGAGACACAGCACTGGGAGAAGCGCCAACACCTGCAAACAGTCACAGTCCCAATTCTGGTGGCTGCCAGCGCAGCCCAAAGCTGAGCGGCTCCCAGGGACACCACGGATCGCTACCTGGCAGAGGAGGACGCGTGGGAGCAGAGCAACATCACCGGAGAGACTATCACAGCAAACCTGGGCACAAGGAATGCTGCTCGCAAACAGGCACTAAAAGTGATAGCACCAGACACAGCGCTCAGTAAACCTAAAAATCATATCTAATTCCTAAACCCATGCCTTCCTCTCCTTTCATTGAGAAGATTTCCAGTCAACATACACACTATATACTTTTTATTATTGTTTGAAGAAGAGCAGCAATGCCGGCAGCATGCTAATCTAGAAAACAAGACAAAACAGAGCTGGTTACTTTCTTCCCTCAAGATTTCTGCTTCAAAAAAAACAAATGAACAAGGGTTTGCTCCTGCACACCACTACTTTTTGTTTCGTTTCAGCAAGACTTTGACAAAATCTAATTCACTGTGCCATGTACTTAATATATTGGGTATCTGAAGTATGACCATCACTCAATAGAAACGTAATTAAAAAGTGACAAAACTAGATCCCCCCTCCCCAGCATGCAGATGAAAACCAGTAACCCTGCCTCTATTTGTAACCATGACAACTATAGAATATTTTATTTCCGTAATATAATTCACACTGAACATTTGCTCATAGGTTTTGTTGTTAAGAGAAAGGTTGACACACTGTGCACACATTTCATAAGCTACTGGAGACAACAAATGCAGGAAAGTCAGGCAGTTTGAGACCAAGAGCCCAGTTTGTATTTCAGAGTTCATTTAAGACCCTTCATTGTATGCAAAATGAACATGAACAGAAATTCATTCAAATTAAGTGTTATAGGTCATTATTTGCAAGACAAGTACGCGGTATGACAGGATGCTTTTCCACTTTTAAATAGATCACAGCGATACCCTAATTTTTTTTTCAAAGAGTTAGTTATTTAAACACCAAATGTTAATTTTCAATCAAAATACCATAGCATTATTAGGAAATATCAACATGGATGTTATGGGAGGAAAACAGCTATGCAAAACAAGGCAATGAAAAGCACAGTTTACATATGCAGGCTAAGTCTCATTCTGGCTGGGTCACTAAATTATTTGCACAGCTCCAATATTTCATCCTAAACTGAAGACAACTTCTAGAAATACACATAATAAGGACAGGTTATAAGAATAAACAAACAAAAAGCCACAATCCTGAACATTACTCAGAGAAGATTAAACAACCTCCTGAGCATAACTAAAGTTTGATGCAGATAAATGTCAGAGTAAAATATCGCTGTACTTGATTTTTCTCCACATGGGAAAAAAAAATAAAGCTATTAGCAGTTTAAGCCAGAATACAACAATAATAGACACACTGTTGCTCTGGTTTGGAGGCAAAAAATAATAAAAAATGAATAAAGCTTATGGAACACTACCCCTTTTCTCACACAGATCCTATCTTTCAAGGGCGATTTAAAGTTTTAGCAGATTGCTAATTATAAGAAACAGCAATACTGTTATCTGCAGTCACCTTAAAGCTACAGTAGTTTGGGTTTTTGTAAGTACCTCAAAAGAAGAACCTGATAAACGTGTTTAAATTGGTGCAAGAGACTCACACATGCCTACACACACACACACTTGCTCAGTTGTTTTCAAGACTACCAGGAAAAAAAGTTCCTTCATTTATCGGAAATATGCTCTATATAATCTTCCATTTAAACAAGTAATAAGCCTGCAGCAAACATGCATGGCTTTTTCCTTCATTGATGGAAAAGTGATTAAATCCCCCTTAATCTAGTTACCAGAATGCTGTATTTTTTTCTATGCAGTTTTCATATACAGTAACAAAAGATAAGCAGCCAACTACATGACCAGGGCTCCATCATTTTTGCTTGGGGAGGTAAATCTGTCTCCAGCGTTCAAGGGACACTTTCAGTTTAATAAATAAGACCAGAGGAGGAAAAATAAAATAATCTTGGAGACGATGAGCACACACTGTTTATGAAGTGTACGACAAACATCACCATCCATCTCCAGAAGTCCCTTGCGCCAGACCTTCCTCCACCCTCCGGGGAGGCACAGAGACCTGAACCCAAAATCCCGGGGATCACAGACCTGCATCCTCACGCGACAAGGACAGCTCGCCACGTCCACTCAATGTCAAAACAGAAAGTAGCTTTTCCCTCCCAGTCTAAGCCAGACCTTCCGAAAACCGGCACCCAAGGGATGCACCTCTGTGCTCCGAACGGCACCAGGCAGCATTCGGGTTCGGAGATAAGTTACATGAAAACAACCCTCAGGGGGAAAAAAAAAAAAAAAATAAAAGGGGAAAAAAAAAAAGCATCCATGGAAAAGCACAGCAGCAGCCAAACAAACCTCACACCGGCGAGGACATGTCATCGGCATGGGAATCGTATGAAATGTTTTAATATGTATATACACACAAATCTACATATATATTTAAGGAATATTGTGCTGAAAAGTTCCTCGTACGTATCACGCGTGGGGATGTGGAGAAGAAAGAAACTGGAACGGGAATGCATGCCAGGCATAGGGAGAGGACGGGGCTGGCCGAGGCGTTTGGGAAGCAGGCAGGGAGGGAAGCAGGCTGCCTGCGGGGTGCGCGCCGAGCCGTGCCAGGCAGCTCCGCGGCGGCTCCGGGAGCGGGCCCGCGGATGGGATGGAGGAGCCACCGGGACAGCCGCCCCCGGAGGAATGGGGGTCTGCGGGGACACCGCCGCCCCCGGGACTGGGGTGGGAAGGAATTGCGCGGCCGCCGCCGCTCCCCGAGCGAGCGCCTGAAGTTGTGGGTGCGCGGCGGGGCGGAGACCCCCACGCCAAGATGAAAAAACCCCGGAAAAAATCCCAAACCATCACAGCAACATTCTGAGGGCCCGCCGGCCCCCGCACGGCACCCCCCAGGCAGCGGGAGGCACGCAGGAAGTTTTTAATGCGGGCAGCGAGCGCAGGCGCAGGGCAGCCCCAGCCCCGCG
>VXBC01000332.1:335955-367590 GCA_013399945.1 Ploceus nigricollis
GCGGGGGGACAGCGCGTTCCAAAGGTCACCGCGCTCCCGCTGCCTGCGGGAAAGTAGCGGGTACTTGGAAAGAAATATTGCCCGGCTTTATGAAATCACCGCTCCCCGAGGTCGTAGTCCCGGGCCTCTCCAAGTCCACAGGAGTGCTGGAATACGTTGATACCATTCTTACCCAACAACGCGATTTTTTTTTTTAATTTTTATATCCATCGCGTTTAGAGTCACTAGAGATTTTCCGCGTGGAAATCTGCATCTGTCTCTCTCTTCTGTATAATCTTGTATCTGCGTGTGCTGCTTTGTAGGGATCTCTCTGATGTGCACACAAGCTGCATATGCTGTAGTTTTAAACATAGAACACTTTGTCTTTTATATTTCCTGTAAGCATAAAAATAAGCTTAATCAAATTCTTTTCTCCTTACTTTACTGGTTAAAAAATGCATCTATGCTCTAACGTGTTAGATGTAAGGCAGTTGTGCCAAATGCCAGCAAAGGGAAGGGAGGAAAGCACACAACCCACAGAAACAGGCAAATCTATGTTTTTATTGGAAAAGGGACACATGCTGCCCAATGCCTGGAGGAAGCAGGGTTCAGCACTAACAGAGCAATTTCATTTTCTCTCTTCCCAACCTCGTAAACAAATGAAAATTATTGCAGTGGACTAAAACAGTTCTAAACCCAGCCATCATCATTAATATTAGAATGCTTTTAGCTGAATATGGCCTCACGCTGGAACGGGCAGGCTTCTTACATTTTTGTCTTTCACATATCGTGGACTAATATTGAAACCTCCAGTCCTGTACATCACTGTGGAGTGTGAGGGTCAGAAGTTCAGAACAGTTTAAAGCTGAATTATTTAGCACGTGCACACACGACACACTCTTCTAATTTCCAAACTGGCTTTTTCCCTCCTCACTTTTCTCCCTTTCGAACAGGAGAGCCCTGCCCAGTGTTATTTGCCCTGGTGGAGCATTATTTGCGCAGCATATATGGTTGGCTCAGAATCTGACGAAGCCGATGAGAAGAAGTCTCAATGGGACTGTTGACCTAACAAGTAGCATGTCAGTCTCCTGGTGGCATTTGAATGTTCTCGCAGCGAATGCTTCGAGACAGGAGAGAGCATAAAGCAGAGATTCTTTGGAATCCTTAATTAGACACAGTGATTTTGGAGTACTGGCTTCTGCTGCTATCCTCCAGTGCCTAGTACTTTGTTTTGTGACCTTGAGGTTAAGGATACCAACCAGCCCTGTTTATTTTTAATAAAATCTTACAGTTATATGAGACAGTTCTAGGTTTTATTTATTTTTAGCATAAGTGCTTCCATCTTATCTGCCTCACAGGTTTATAGTAAGGATTTAGCTAATATTTGGACAGCACTTTTAAGCTATGAAGCTCTATATGTCTATTATACTGACCATTTTCTGCATTTTTCATTTTAGGAAGGTACTTCCATACTCTTACTTCAGGAAGATAGAGTTCAAATCTTGACTTTAGTTTTCCCATCAAATTTTGTCAAATACCTGATTTACAAATGCTGATACAGGGTCAGATTCTGCATTCAGTTACAGGTAATGAATTTCAGAGAATTTCTTGATCCTCAGTGACTTTGCTCTAAATCTAAACCAGTTTGACTCAGAATTAGCATCACAATTTCATATTCATGAAGAATAAGCATTTGATTACATTGAATATACCATTATACTTTAATTTTCTTGTTCCAATTTTATTTTAGTAACTTCAGTAATTTAAGAAGAAACTGCTTCATTTTACTTTTTTTTAATTCCTTTTTTTCTCTGCTCTGATTCTGAGAAAAAAGCTGGCAGGTTTTGTAGAGAAGGTCAGGGGGCTGAAAAGTTATTTGGGGGCATCCTTCTCCTGATGAAGTGAAGCAACGGTCTGCAAGTTTTTAAAAAATTAAGATGAGTACCTGGATCTGGAGAAATTCCCCATGCTTGACATGCTATTCCTGGCACTGGAAAAGGTCCACTGCTGCTCCCATCCTTTCTCAGGATTCAGGAAATCCTGTCCCTACTCTTATGTAGTTCGAGTTTTAAGGGAAGCAAACCTTTGTCCACATAATAACACTGAAAATAAGGATCCTTCCAATGCTAATGAAAGAAAATATCTATTTCCAGAAACACAGATATTCTGGGGTGAGGGGTTTATTTGGATGGGGCTGTGGGGTTTTTTAATAGAATCTGTTGCAGGGTTGTGCTTGACAGGCTGAGGATTATTTGAAAGAATCCCAATTTTGGATTAGGCAGCTGATAGCCTGGAAGACTTTGGTAAAGGCTGGTAAAGCTTGCTCCTCTGAAAGAAGAGATTTCCTCTTTTAGCAATAGATCATTATGTTACAAGGCATGTATTAGAATGAAAATAATACAACTTCCCCTGTCTTTGCTGATCATATCAAAACTAATGGCATCTTGAATTGTCAGAGCATCAAGTCCATCTTCTGATAAAATATTGGAAGACACACAGATCTATTCATCTTATTGGAGATTTCATTTTAGTCTGAAAAATATTTGATGGCAATGCCATTAGATTAGCTGTGGGCATGTATCACAGGGACCAGCATAATAGTTGAGTACTAGGATTTTGCAAAGAGGTTCCTATAAATATTTCCTACTTTGTGGTAAAACTTATCCCCTAGGTTTGTATATGCTTAAGGGAGTGAAATTATTATTTATTTTAAAGGATTCAAAATATAATTCTTTAGATTGCTACTAAAAAATTCTTTTTTTTTAATGCAGGTTAAGCCATTTCAAAGGTAATGAAATTTCATATGCAGAAGTATTGCCTGAGATTTTTTTAAGCATAACCAAAGAGGAATGTCTGCTACCCAGACCTTAACTGTAAGGTTTCACTTCTGCTTTCAGCTAATGAAGATCTCCTTAATTACAGGTTTACAACATAGATTCTAATGTCAATGCATTAATTTTCTGCTGTCTGAAAATGTTAATAGATCTGGTAGAATAGCTAGAAAATACGGTAGTAGATATTTTGTATATTCACAGGGTTTAGGTGTTCTGAAAAAGTCAGTGGAGATTTGAAAGATCTCTTAGGGGTTTTTTCAATCATCTATTTTTATTTATTTGAAGTATAAAGACTGTTTGCTTCTGCTTTAGCATTCATATATATATATCTGTTACAATTATCCTTAGCATTTAACAGAAAGATAATGCCCAAAGGGAGCAGGAAACGGCATTTAAAGTAATTTTTATCTGTGCAGCTTGAGTTAGTTGCCAAAATATGAATTTAAGATGGATTAAAACTACTAACCTGTGGAATTTATTGAAAATCAGAGTTGACTTCAATGGGCACACCATGTTAAATGAAATACCTCCTTCTCTGAGCAAATCTTTTATCTTCAGCTGAGCAACCAAAGCTGCTCTCAGGGGTGGGAAGGCAGAGGTGGCAGGTACAATGTCCTGTCACCGGGAGCTGCTTGGAAAAGGATTCTGTCCTTCATACATTCCAAACCGTGCCCACCTCCATGTCATTTACGGAGTAGTCATCAAGGCAGGCAACTATTGTGAAAAGAATCAACCTCCAGACAAGAAGAGGAGTGTCAGATCATCACTGTTTGGTTGATAACTTACTGGGGGAAATTATTGTGCCAAGATATGAGGAAGATATGTGATCATCCCCCTAAGAGCTGACCATATTCCTGTATTTTTTTTCACAAGGAGATTATATTCTAACTCTTCAACTTTACATATCCCTGACTTCCTCAGGCATTTAGCTCTTTAACCTGACCACAAACTGTTTGCAGACACACACACGTCTCTGCGGGCAGAGGTTATGAAGTCATTTGCTTGGAATTGGTGAAATAAAGATTTGTGTGATTTTAGGTGTATGAGCCAAAACGTCCTTGTCCCTGACTTGTCAAGGGAATGAGAAGAGTCTGATCCTCTAAGAGCAAGCAGTATATTGAGTTGATTTCTCTTAGCTATGACAGAACCATTTGCTAAAACTTCCCCCAGAAGACAGAAGTGGGTTCTGCTGGAGCTGTGACTGTGATTTCTGATGGGCAGTAATAAAAGTAAGATCTATTTCACTATACTGGCAGAGTCTAGAGCACTGTCTTGAATTATTTGAAAATCTCTAATGGTTAGGGATAGCAGAGAAGTCAGGTTTTTGTTGGACTTTTTGAAAGTTTATGAAGGTTCTGTTAAACAACTTTATTTCCAGTCACCTCTAGTCCCACTCAGTCACATGGAAAGGCATTTTCATTGCCATTGAAGTCATTGCATCAGCTGCTTGAGTTTTATCAGAGTAACTCCACTACACTGGTTTATGAGGGAGGATGTGGGAGGAATTGGACTTTCAAGGTGATTTTAGAGGGAGTTGTGTTGTTTGATTTGTTTGTCTAAAACAGTAACAATATGTTTCCACCTATTCCTCATAATTATACAGGGAAACTAAAATACGTGCCATTTTGAACTGAATGTCTGTATTAAATTGGTTTGACTTCTATTTTTCTACCATCTGTGGCATAACTAGAACAGAGAGTGAGAACAAAAAAATATAAATGACTCAGTCACATTTCCTTTAGGAGAGGCATCATGCCCTCCATTCTTGTCAATTCCATCTCAGAATATTCCGTGATTCTGGTAATTTTAATTGTAAATAATTCATTTCAGCTCTGAATGAAGCAGTGGTATGACACCCTGGGCACAGAGAAGAGATGTTGCTGTTCTATCATTTAATAGAGGGACCAAAATATATGCTATAATATTTTGGTTCAGCATATACACATAATTTTTCTGTATATTTAGATGGCCTCCCAAACAATCTCAGCAAAATGCTGAGATGTAATTCAGCTTAATTAAATACTGAATTTTCCCTGTAAATGTTAAGTACCTCATAAACCTGACTGTGGAAAGAACCAGAAGCAGGTTCACAGAGAGGAAAATGAGACAAGTAGGTGCTGTTGAAGCCTCTCAGAAGACTTAGTGGCCACCTGCATTAGTTGCCACTGATAATATAGGGGATCATATTCAGGCTCTGGAATGAGATGGAGACAGTGCTACTCTCCACAGCCTTTGTTTTCCTTCTATCCAGACTGACCAGAGAAGGTCCCTTCAGACCCATAGAAAACTTGATAGGGGAAGGTTGAGAATATGTTGAGCTTTCCTGGGGATAGAGCTGAGGTACAGCCAGGCATGCCAGCATACTTTGGAGCCTGGAGGCACTCAAAGGTCTCACATACCTATAGACACCCATTTTAGAAGGCCTGATTTACTCCAAAGTTTACATATGAGGTAGGTGTTTGAGGCAAACAGATTGTTCCTTCAGTACCTTACAGGTATTAGGGGAGTTCATCCCCACAACACCCTGGAAGGGGGTGGCATCATTGCTCTGACTATAAAAAGAAATTTTCCTTCTTTATATTTAATGTCTTGTAAAAGTCAGTTTAAAATGACAATGATGCTTCTGGTTTTTATTTGGTTAATGCTTTTCACAGATTGTGAACATTATATAAAACTCTTTTTTAATGGATTCCTTTAGGAATCAAGTTTTGAGCAAAGGCCAAGTGTCTCTATCACTTACCAAAGAAGTTATACAGAATCACGTTTACACATAGCACAGGTTAATGGTGAACAAATGGAAGAATAAGCAATAAAGGGGAAAATTATTATTGCTGAGTGACCTGAAGTGCTTAATCATAGAATCATAAAATGGTTTGTATCGGAAGGGGCCTTAAAGATGATCTAGTTCCAGTTCCCCTGCCATGGGCAGAGAACCTTCCATTAGATCAGGCTGTGCAAAGCCCCATCCATGGCCTTGAATAGTTCCAGAGATGAGGCAGCCAAAGCTTCTCTGGGCAGCCTGTGCTGCCCTCACAGTAAAGAATACCTTTCTAATATCTAATTTAAACTTACCCTGTTTCAGTTTATGAAGAGGTCAAAAAAAAAAGAAAAAATTCTGAACATTAGGTTAGTGCAAGGCAGTGTAATAAAGCATGAAGACAAGAGGCTGTGCAGGGTAGGAGCTCTTTTTGGAAAACAAGGACTTTGAAAAATATTTTGGATTCGTTTTGAATAAGCACCTCAAAATGAAATCTCACTGTAATTCTGTTGCTAAAAGGCCAATGCAATCCTGAGATGTAAAAAAGAGTAATATCAAGCAGATAAGAGGATTTGATGTTGCTCACATGCACAACGTGGTAAGGCTACTGTTAGGAACCGTGTCCAGTTTTGGTGTTTGCAGTTCAAAAGCAACGTGGAAATAGTAAGGGAAGTTCAAAGAAAAGGTATGAAAAAGGATTCAGAAAAGAAGCATGACAACATGAGGCATAAGCAGCTCAACTTATTTAGCTCATCAGGGAAGAAGCTAAGAAGTGACTTGGTCACTACAGGTAGGTACTGACCCATGGAAAAGATACCCAAGAGTGAGGAGCCGCTTTATCTACCTGACAAAGGCATTACAGGACCCAGTGTTTGCCAACTTAAGTCAGACAAATCCACTCTTAAGAAATGTTTTCCTAGCCTGCAGAGCCCTAAATAATAACACTGTTTGCCCTGTAAAAGCTGTCACAGGTAGCAATGTTTAGGAGGATGTTAAATAAGTATTTTTAAATACTTCCTTTCATATGCCTTGTGGAAAAATCTGTACATCTTTCTGTGCATGTGTGAGTGGGAGCCCTGTCAGGATGTTGGTGGTAATTCCTTGTCTTTCACTCTGAGAACCTGTTATTCCTCCTATTCTTCAGTCCCTTGTGAGGCTCTGGGGACCAGCACTGCCAGGGCTGCTCTCACCATCCTTGTAACACCTACAGTTTCAAAATAGAATAATTATTGGCAAATAATCACTGTCTCATTTTTTTGCTTTAGTGAGGTCTTGCAGACTGTCAGGAAGGATTTATTATTTCTCTTGGATGAAACTGGCCACATATTATCTTGGTTATTTGGGAATTGTTTCATTTTTCTGCATTCATCTGGAGCATCAGAGATGCCTTGGATGGCTTTTTACTACTGTTCTGCACTGGTGCAGACCCACCCTCCTCTCATCATAGGTGCCTCAGTGCTTTATATTCCTTTCATATTTATGGTAAAATTAATTCCAGTAGTTAAACTGATTAGGTCTTTTGCCTCATGTCAGATTGGCAAGGGTCCTGAAGGTTACATAGTGTCTCCAGAGCATAAGGCACACTGTTCATACTGGGATCACCTAGATGATGATCATTTTGTCCATTTGTGCTTTTGTAGAGGTCTTGAGATTGTTGACAGGTTTTTTTGTTTCATACATAAATGTACTCTCCTGAGGACTGAACTGCTGTGTTTTAATTTAGGGGTTTAAAATAGGGAAAAACATTTTGCTTGGAGATATATAGGAAATCAGGCTCTCAGCTCTGTTTTTAAATGCTGGGAAACTTTCTATAAATGGTTTGTATAGTCAATAAGGATATGATTAACAATGTTGTGATGAACATTCTGTACAAAATTTTTGCATTCAGAGGCTTTTGTATCCAAAAAGAGTGATGTGATCATCTTTCTGCCTTCTTTCTTTGAACAGTCTATAGAATTTCCCCTGGTAATTCTTGCATGGAGCATAAATCTTACAGATGAGCTAATGAGAACATTTACAAACAAACAAATGCAAACACTCAAATCTTGCTTCTCTTATAGTATTTCCTGGAGACTCTATTGCATTCCTGTCTCAGTTATTTGGAGTAATAATTAGCCAGGTTGATTTTCATAATGTTCTCTAGGACTAATCACAGCCTCGTGAGCATAGACTAAAATCCTGGCACTGACTGAGCTGTATGAGGGTTTGGTTATGAATAACCCTATTCAGTTATATCCCTTGTGCAGAGCATGGGTTAGTAAGCTGGGGTATGTACACAGCTACACGCATGTAAATAGTGAGAACGGTGCCAGGGAGGTAGAATTCCTCAGTACTTAGGAGAGAAAAACATTAGCAAGAGCAATTTTTTTTTCCTGCCTACCCCTTTTGAAGCCTTGTTTCACAGTAGCCAGAGGGAGAAAAAAGACACATTATGTGAGTAAATTGTCTGGAGAATGTAACCAGAGCCCCAGTAAACACTGGGAGAATGAAAACCCATGCGAGTCTGTATTCAAGCAAGTATGTGCAAAGATAGTGTTTTCCGTGAGTGCCCTCTTGGACGAAAATTCTGTTTTGTAACTAAATAACTGGGGAGAAGCCGGGGTTTGGCTGAACTGCCTTGTGTTGGGATTTTCACCAAGGTCTCCTGACTTGCCCCTTTCATTTCTTTTCCCCTTTGCCCCGGCATAATGTATGTGGTTGTGCCCAATACTCTGAAAAAATTCAGATGAAATCTGAGATCCCTGATGACCAGCACTGATTTTCAAATGATCAGACTCAGGCTGTGTGATTTTGGAATGGTAGAGTTGGGATATTTTAAATTCTATTCTGTCAAAGGATGATTAGTACATTAATTTGGGCCATATTAGTACATCTCCCCTGTGTTGATGGGAGGATAGACCCCCTTTCATGTTTAATCTAAAGAGGGATTGATGACTGGCGAAGTTGTCTCACATAGGGACATCTGCCACTGAAATAAATGATGAGCTCAGAGAGTGAAAATGTTTAGGCTGCACTCTCTAAATGTGGATTCCTTCTGTGCCGAAGGCAATGAAAGCCCTTAGGTAGCAGCTCTGTAGATTTTTCTCATTGTGGGCAAAAATAAGGGGTTTTTTTATTATTTGTTAGCCCAGGGCTTCTTTCTTGAAGTTGCTACGGGTTGTTGATGCTGATTTCACGTTTCATAAACAGCCAAGTCATGTTCAAGAAGCAGAAAACTGACCTCAGAGATGACATAACCACTGGAGGCAGAGGAGAACGGCAGCATTGCTACTGAACAACAGTGAAAGAAAAGGGCACCTTTCCTGAGAGTTTGCCAGCAACTTTTACTTGATGTGTGAGTTTAGTACTTCTGTGTTAGAACAGTAAAGTACCTTTGAATTAGAACAGACTAGAAAAGTTGCTTAATGTGCTTTTTTCACTCTTCCTTTTAACCCACCACTGCAAAATTCCTTCTACCTGTAACGAATAATTTAATTTGGAAAGGCAAATAAGAGCTCATTAGCTGATGCACTGCTAAAAAGTAAGTGAGCAGGTTTTATGCCTAGGGACAAACTTTTACAACCATTTTGAAATGGCACAATACAATGCAATAAATCCCATAGCCTGTTCAGTGAAGAAGAGGGGAACACCCTCCTTCCTGTTTTACTTGGATGCAAGTTTTCTGCATCTTGAAACCCTTTGTATTTGAATACTGGGGAAAGGGATATATTCCAGGGGATCACATACAGATAAATTAAGCATGAATGCTGCCAACAAGTAGTCGTGTCTGTTATGTTTTCCATTAAATTCTCTGTGCATTGTGGCTGGACAGACTTACCCTATCTGAGTGTTCTCCATCATGCTCCTCAAAAAAGAGGCAGTAGTATTCCTGAAAAGTATTTTTCTTTGTATCTCATTCTATGTCTGGATATTTTGGGAGATGTTTCCTTCTGTCTCAAAAAGATGGTTTGTTACTAGTCTCACTGTTTCAGAGTTAGTGTTTAATATAAATCTGTCTTTTTACTTATATAATAGACATTAGAAGAAGCAGACAATAATAACACATTTAATAGGCATTAGAAAGAAAGAACTTCTTTATTGTGAGGATGGTGAGGACCTGGTACAGGTTGCCCAGAGAAACAGGTTGCACAGAGAAACTGTGCCCCATCCCTGGAAGTGTTCCAGGCCAGGTAGGATGGGAATTTGAGCAACCTGGTCTTGTGCAGAGTGTCCCTGCCCATGGCACAGGGAGGTTGGAATGAGATGATCTTTAAGGTCCCTTCCAACCCAAACTATTTTATGATTGTATGATTATTTTCCACAAGGAATCTGTCTTTTATCCCAAATATCTTAATGATTTTCAGAAGTAATCTAAGTGATTTTTGTGAACACCCACCTTAGCTTCTGTCAATCATTGCATGTAAAGCCCAGGCAGAAAACTCTCAATAATGACTGGAAATCACAGGTCAGGACTCTCAGTATTTTACAGCATCAGGTCTGTACATGTTGTAGCTAAAAATTTCAGTGCTCAAAGAATAGATCTAGAAGGTATCCAGAGGCTCAGAAATCATATTAGTGTCTTCTAAAAATTGCCTTTAATTTAAGTTTTGATTCAGTAATGCATAAAGTATTCAAACTACAGTAACTTACTACTCATTGGAAGAGTCTGAAGTTGTGGCAGTTTCCACCTTCAGTGGTTGTTTTACTGTTACCCCAGATCCACATGAGCAATGCAGATTTATGACTTGTGAATCAAATATTAGCATGGAGCACATCAGGCACTTGATGCAGCTTGGAGCAGGTTTTCTTCCACTTGAGAAGCCAAACAGGTATCATGGCAGGCATGACTGTGCTGACAGGTGTCGTCCCTTTGGCTTGAATGGAGAGTTTTGTGTGTGAGCAGGTGTTTGCTGGCTGGAGCCCAAGGAAGAACCTCTGGGAACCCTTTATTTCACATAGTCCTGGGGCTGTAGGCTTGCAGACCCTCACTCAGCATTAAGAAATAACAGCAATAACCTCTCATATTCCTGAAAGTGGAGCATGTTTGGCTGCTCTGGCAGGCGTCATGATTGGCAGCATTTCCAGGCAGGTGACAGCATCACCTCTGCACTTGGGGCCAGCACAGGCAAATAGCAGGCACCGGCTTCAAAACAGCCCGAGGGAGCTCTGCTCATGATTTGCACTGGGCAGCCTCTCGCTGCAGGACATGACCAACACCGAGTGCACTGAATGCCAGGAGTTTGTGTGGGTTCAGAAAGGGCTGGGATGAATTCCCGAAGGCAAAATGTTGGTGGAGAGATGCTGAACACAGAGGCACTGTCGCTGGCCTAAGAAATCCAACTGCTGCAGTTAGCTGCAGCGAAGGAAGGCATGCCAGTGAGATATTCCTGCGTGAGCTCCCTGACTTACGTTCTTAAGGCATCCTCCCTTGGCCCCTGCCATGCTGGCTACAAACAGACTTCAGATTTTAGATGGTAACCTAAACATGAGGAAAACTTTTGGTGGTTGGACTCTTTTGGGGAAGAATGTAACTTTTCAACACAGTTGTGAATGCCCCATCCTTAGAAATGTTCAAGACCAGGTTGGATGGAGCAACTTGTTCTAGTGGAAGGTGCTCCTTTCCCATGACAAGAGATTGGAACTAGATGACCTTTAAGATCCCTTCCAACCCAAACCATTCTGTGATTTTATGACTCTTTAGTCTTTCCACCAGCATTCCTCAAGGACAGTACAGGCTGTCTGGAGGTGCAGGTGAAGCAGTAGGTCTGCACTGCAGGGGCATGGGATGCAGTCATTTCAGCAAGAGATATCAGGGAGTGAGGGTTTTTCCTAGCTGAGAAGCTTGGCAGGTCTAGAAAAATGCTAATTCGTGGAGCTGCCTTGTACTTCTGGGAAAGGACTATCACCACCTCTAAAGACTTCTCATTAATTCTTAGTGGCAGAGATGGCCCCTTCAGAGACACTGACATTTTCTTGCAGTTCCTCTCTAGCACAAATTGTGATTTTTCTAGAGATTCTGAAGCGTAAGAAACTGAGGCTTAATTCCACCTATATTAGGCTGTCAAAATTTATTCCAGAAAAAAACCAATGAGGAATATCTTAAGGTTTATCCATACTTTAAGGTCATACCTTCAATGTACTTTTAACTTTGGGAAAAAAACCACCTTCAGTTTATTTCCCTTTCTCTGAGAAACTCAGCATATGAATAACGTACTTAAATTACTGCGGAAATGCAGCTAGGGACATACTGGAATAACTGCTTTGAATGTGATCTGATTGGAGTTACACAGTGATTCTAGTTTAAAAAGACAACTTTTGCACAGTTGGCGAAGGAAAAAAGATCACCTACTTTGATATTTGTCCTATGTCAAAATCTTATTTCCTTTCTCTTCTGCTCCTCTGTGACTTCTTCCCTTGCACCTTGGCATCACACGATTTCCAAATAATCCCCACCATTTTCAAAAACTGTTTTAAAATGGGAATGCTCAACTCACTATTGAATTGTGAACTCACAATTTGAGGCTGAATCTGCAGACCTTAACAGAGATAAAATCCGTATTGACTCCGGGTCCTTTGATGGCATATGGCAAATGTCACTTGAATTATTAACAGCCAAATAATAATGGGCTCTGTTCCATATTTGAGGGAGCCTTTACCAATGAATTGGAGGAGATTTCTTCCTAATCCCAGATGCTGATTAGTTTATATTCTGATCCACACAGTTTGCTAACCTTTATGATTTTTATACTTGCTAAAATGAGTGCAGAAGGTGTTATTCAGCCTATAAATGGCCAATAATTTTTGAAATTTAGGATTAGAAATGTACATTAATATGTTGAATTTAAATCTAATCCTCTATTCTCTCATCAGCATAGACTATTTCAAGGTATTTGTTACTACACAGAAAAAACCCTTTGTCTCTCTCAGAACTGGCATTTATATTTCCTATTCCTGTGCACCAATGACTGTTTTAAAGAGCAATATCTTGTTAGGCACTAGGGATGAAACCTAATCCTTTTGTCCTGTGAAGCTGAGATTCCTTCGTGTCAGAAACCCTCAGCCAGAGAAGCGCACGTTTGTCACTTGACTTTCAAGAGTAATCCCTTGGTCTTTGGCTACTCATGTGGAGTTAGGCACATGGGTTATCCTGTCCAGGAGTTCCAAAATTAATTGCTTCCAGCTTCTGCTTTTCACAGGACAGTGGTGTTGGTAAAAGTGAGGTGCTAAGGCCGTACTTTCTCCAACATGAAGCAAAGGGAAAAGGAAACATTTTGACATTAGGGTCAATGAAAAATACTGTGTTATCTCTTCCTTGTGACAATTATTTATCAAGACTCCAAATCAGGCTCATCAGGGATTTTACCTTTAACATAGCCATTCCCTTTCTGCCTGGTGTGGGGGCTGCTGTCCTGGAAACTGCATTAGCTGTGGCCTTGAGCTGTTCAGTCATTCACCCAAACCTTTGGGTTTTCTGCCAGCTCCCAGTAGTATTTTGGTAGTCACTAATAAAAATGTTTGACAAACCAGTGTGTTTCAGTGCAGTGTGTTCCAATGGTGCCCATGTGAGGAGGACAGGGTGCCCCACGCTCAGCTGTGAAATGTGAGATTGATTTGAGCACAGACAGTGGATCCTGTAGACATATATCAGGTCCCTGAGCTCTAAGTGGTCATCTGAGCAGAGATGAGGGGACAATGGTTGCAAGGGAGGAACTTCATGTGTGTCTCACGTGCATGTGTTGCCCTCCCAGCAGCATCCCACAATCCAGCAGGTCAGATTTTTAGCAGAAATTCCCAGCACCTCTGTTGGGGTACCTTGGAAGGATGCTGTGTTTGCTGGGGTGTGCAAGGGGTTAAACCCAGAGGAAAGACTATTTATCTGCAGAACCCTTTGGTGGATGGGAATCCCTGAGGTGAAGCCATTCTGTGAGAGGGTCAGCAGGAATCCCTTAGGTAAGTTACGTTTGTGCACTCGCTTGTAAGTCTCGTATAATTGTATCTGATATACAGAGCATTTTTCCATCATTCTTCTTTGAACCCACCATGTGCACGACCCTGCCATGTGAGGTAGAAATAGACTTGTTCTTTCTCTGAACAGCGGGATGTGAAATGCTTTTGTGATCTCCCTTCCATAATGGACAAATGCCCTGTGTGGAGTTTCAGCAGCTTGTCGTTCCTTCAAAGTAGTCTACTGGGGGTGGGAAAAAAGAAAAACCTGGTGGACATACTGAGTTATAAAATATTTTAAAACCAGAGAATTAACTGAGTGTTTTTTAAAAAAATATAAATATGTGTGTGCTTTCAAGATGTTTTCTGTCAGATTCCAGTGAATCCAGAGGGAATAATTTGGTAGTAAATCATATTCACAAAACAATAACCAAATGTTGGGTCGTTATATTCAAGGAAAGCCAGATGTGATCTGAACCAAAGTGTGGCCTGAATAATCTAGCCTACCACAGTTGTACTACTGCTTTCCATAGAAGTTTTGACTGCTGGGAAATTCTCTTAGGTGCAAATATATAAATATTTCTTTTTTTGAGAAAGAATAATAATGGAAGAGTGTCATAGTTATGCAGGTATTGAAGTTTCTAATTAAATAATTTGTATCTAAGTCAAAGATGAAAAATCCAATAACTGTAATGGTGTATAAAGCTGCTGAAAGGTGTTTTAAATACAAGCATCTATAAAGCTTCATAGGTGGATGTCTGGCCCAGCTTTCTGTATTCAAATAAATCCCTCTTTCCTCTGTGTGTTATCCCATCTTATGTCTGTCACAGAGCGCTGGGCTGACTCAGGCACTGGGATCCTCCCTATAGACACAAGCAATAAAAGCACTAATATTTGACCTTTTTTCTTTTTATTAAGCTTTCAAAGTCACAGAAATTCTGGTGACTGATGAGTAAGTGTATGGTTCCAAAGATGGTCTGTTTTAAAATACTTCCCTGGCTTTATTTGCAGTTTAGAATTTTATCATGTTTGCTACTGAAAACAATTTTTGACAGAAAAATGCAGTTTGAAGTGAATGGGGAAGTATCTTCTTTTGTCAAAACTTTCATCCCCTCCCCCCCCCCCCCCCGCCAGTTTTCAGCATTGACAGACATGGAAAATTTTCCAGTCCCTTTCTTCAGAACATTGTTATGGGGAAGACTATATAAAAATCGAAAGTATATACTTAAAGACAGGTTTTCTTTCCCTTTGGTATTTTTCATCTGCTGCAATATACTGTATATCTCAACTCCTTTGAAGTCAATGGGAGCCTTTTCATTGATTTTAATGGCAGCTGGATCAGACCTTTAGTGAAAAGCAATGTACAAAGGTGCTGTGCTAACATCAGACTAGAGACAAATCCTTTCAGGTGAGTAGCACCTAATGGCAGCCTGGGCTTTGCCAGGGGAGGATGATGCCTCCTGGGGCATGATTTGTTTCCACTTTCAGTGCTGGGCTATATGCCACCAACCTTTTGCTGCCCAGACCCTGCTTATTTAGGATGGGAGATAGAAAAGACTATTTTTTTACAGCAAGTTGAGAGTGAATCTTGAAATAAAAAAGATGCAGGAGACTAGTAAGGTTATGGTAAGGCCGGCTGTATGGGGAGAGGCTGTCTATAATTGAGAAAGCTTTGCCACATTTGATTCTGGGAAGGGTGTTCTTTCAATGTGGTGTGTTTTGATAAGCAGTATGAGAATTTTTAAAGTCAATAACTTGGTTTATAAACTTCAGCTCAGCTGGACTTAATCCTGCAGCTAGCAAATCCACAGACCAAGTAGCCCAGCTGTGTCCTCATTTGTTAAGATCTTAAACCCAAGAAGATGTCTGGGATGCTGAATTATTTTTTTTTCTTACCCATTTATGGAAAGCTTAATAAAGGCAGATAGGAATAAGATGTGTGGCAAACCCAGCTCTTTCAGCAAAAAGAGAGAGAGGAAAGAGAAAGAGATGCATTTAAATAATATTTAGGTTGGCCCAAATTTGGGACCTGTGTCTGTAAACCTTATCTCTGCCTCAGGAAAAATACAGCAATCAGGCTGATTCGTGGAAGCACATAAGCACATGCCTACGGCTTCTTGTCTTAGGTGTATTTTCCTAAACAGAGGCACTTTACTGATTTAAAGCCTGTGCCACATCATCGTATTTTACAGAATGAGACTCTCACCCTGTCACTCCTGAGCAAAATCTTTGGGGATAAATCCCAGGGCTTGTGTGGTTCTCTGTTAAATGAAACTGTGCAAATTTGAGCATGCATACAGCCCATGACAGAGCTGGGGCTGTAATGAAATTTTTCTCCTTGCAAGGCTGAAAATTTGTCAATTTTAATTATTTTATAGTGCTGTCTATATTGTTAATATTGTTTACAACAATACATTAATACAGGCAATAATAAATAAAAAAAGAGTCTCAACATGGACCTGTTTAAGAAAGTCACATATAGTGCAGCTGTAACTTCTTTTTTTTTAGGCCATCCATTATTTGTAACACCTTTTAAAACTGTTTATCATTTTATATTTAGCAAATGCTGGTATATCCTTCTCTCCTTCCGTTTCCAGCTATGTTAATATGGCATTTTTTGTTTACTTCGGTGCAGATGGTGAGATGTAGAAGGACAGCTTATACACAGACCTTGTTCTGGTTCCCTGTGGGATCCATATGAATTTTGACCACTGACTACAATGACAGCAGAAGTGGGCCTGGCATGAGAGATTGCAGTATTGCTTTGCATGTAAAAGAGAGACTGAATGCAGATATTTATGACTACAGAGAACATAAATAAAATTGGAGCAGCTATTTTATTTTTTACCCCCACTCTTTTTCCAAGAGGAAGAGAAAAATAAGTGCATTTCATTGAAGTAGGTTGCATATAAATTTTAAGTCGATGGAAGGAAATATTTCCTCATGCTGTACCATAGACAGGCTGTTAAGATAATGGCTGCTGTGGGTCAGAGACCCAAAGTAATTTTCAAAAGCATTCAGTAATTTTGGGGCTCATGGTCCCAAAATAGTCAGGTCTCAGACTGAAGAGCCCTGAATAATTCCTCTGGCAGTAGTACACTCTTTCTTTACTTTCAGAAGGGGCATCACACACTTCTTCAGGAACCTAGGATGAAACCTGGCTCCCATACAGGTGAAAAATTCCCTTATTCTCCACGGGATAACACTTTCATGCCCAGAAGTTGGCGTTGCAGGTTAGAGTGATACCAGTATAATTTGTTGGAAAAAAGCAACAAACCATGAACTAGGCAGTTATGGATGATTTAGGATTTCTGTCTGAAGCTGTAGGGATGACCCCACGAACTTACTGAGTAGATAGGCAATTAGCTCTCTGCTGACTGAATGTGCTTCCATCAGACTAGGGACTATAATTCAGCATTAATGATTGCTAGCCAGGTGCAGGCAGCTGTTTGGTGAGCTGAAACTCTCCTAAGGTAGGATGAAAGCTACAATTCTAGCTGAGCTCTTGGAGTATGCTGCTGGAATGAGTCAACAAAGCTGTGCAGAGCCTTGGTTGAAAGGTGTTTTAGTCAACTTGGCTGATAACCTCATCTGGCCAACTTGGTCAATAATCTCTTTTGGCTAACTTGACCAAAGCTTGAATAGGTGGTTGTTGCTCATCTCCTCCAGCTCATAGAAGTACTGTGGTCTAGGGTATATTTATATGAGGAATGAGGCAGGCAGAGTTGTCCAGACAAGGCCAGTGGAAAATGATAGAGCAAATTGGCCTTCAGCAAGGACCAGTGGGTTGAAAAAGAATGTTTGGGTTTAGCTAGAGAATCCTGTACTCATAATGTGCTGCCCAACTGCCTTCAAACACCAGGCTTTGAACCCTGAGAGCATTAACATCACTGTCATTTGTTAGAAATTGTACCCTTCATTGCCTACATCTGGAAAATTGTTGGAGTTAAAATAATTTGGGGTAAAGGTTGGGATCAACATTTTTGCTAACTTCTGGCACAGGGAAAAAGGGAGGTGAGCAAGGTGGAGGTGAGTGCACTTACTCCATGTGTTGTCTGTGCATTTGGTCATTTTAGATTGCCAGCAAAAAAAGCCAGTGGGTTTATAAAGAAGGGAGAGGGAAATTGCAGCATACTGTTTGTCAGATTATAGATATTTATTCAAGTAGGTCAAATTTTGCGACTTATCTGCTTATCAGTGCCTCTCAAAAAATTAAGCATAGCTTTAAAAGTTACAGTATTTACGCTAATGTAAAAGTGACTGGAAGATCACTGGCTTTTATTTCACCACCTCACAGAAATGATAATTGCCACAAAACCCTGCTGTCTCAACAAGTCCTTCCAGTATCTTGTTACCCTGTTCTCGGTACGGCCACAAGTGATGCTCAGACAGCTCTCCTGGGAGGCCTTGCTGAAATCCATGTTTGTGCAGGAGTCTGCACACAGGGAGCTCATTGTAGGTCTGGGGTCTGAACACTCATTATATTTTAAAAAAGCCAAGGTGTTAGGCTATTAAATATCAACAGAATGAGACTCAGCTATATTTCCCAGGATAAATGAGCACATTTGCTTTAATATTGCCATGTTCACATTTAGATTTTCTTTCTGCAGTTTTATTCACTTATTTTCTAATTCAGAAAATGCACTAATTTGCAGGTTTGCCAATTCCTGGTATGAATTAGGGTGCTTTTACTGTGTAGTAAAATTAAAAACCACAGACGAGCAATAATATCTGTCCTGCAAAACACCCTCCCTAATTAAGCAATAGGACATGAAAGGCTGTATATTTCTGAGTCATTATGGCACACCTCATGTTGTTTTATAAGGCATGAAATCTAATGCAGAGTGACCACCCAAGAATTGTAGTAATTGCCCTAAAAATACTGCCTGGAGTGCCTGGTTGCTATTGTGAAATGCAATCAAGATGTAAAAATAAGGATTAAAGAGAGACCTGTGCATGAAAAGAACCCTCTCCACTATGGCTGTTGCCCTCCACAACAGCCTCTCACTCTGGACCTGTCTTGTGGAAAGTTTTAAAGAATGTAACTGAATGGTGAAAATGTGCATGCCACATGAAAGTGCAATTAAAGATTTGTAAATTCCTTGTAAACAGCAAGGTGTTCTTGACATCAAATTGTTTAAGGGAATTAAACCCCATTATAGGCAGGATCTCACATGCTTGCCTGAATTCTTTAGGTTTTTGTTTAGCTTTTTACAGACCCTCCTTGTTTTCAAGTTTTAGCTAGGATTTTTGTTTTCTTTTTGGCATTTAGTTAATCACTTCTACATAAACAATAATTAAATGGCCATCACCTTGGAAACTGGCTGCAATGTTAATCTTGAACTCAAATATAGGGTCTGGTACAGCCAATAAAGCAATTAACCCAATTTGTTCAGACCATAAATACAAAAGATAAAACATTAAAAATATCAAGCCACAGTAGAAGCAAACTTAAGCCATATTTTTCAAGTAGTTGAGTTCTCTGCCTGTCCAGGGAGTGCTCTGGTTTTGTATGTTGATATATGTAAAGTAATCAGTAAACACCCATTCTTCTGGACTGTTCAGTTTAGAAAAGGATATATGGAGTCCTGTGTAGTTGTGGTGGGTACCACAGGGTGTTTGAACCAGACTAGGAGTTAGGAAAATAGTGATTACAGCCTGCTATGGATGGAATAACTACTTTTGATATGTCCTAGTAGCATCCTGCAGTGATGCAGGCAAGGGGGAATACAGGTAAATGTAGTTTACCACGATCTAACTTGGGCAGTGCTGAGTTTATACCAAATGGGTAAAGATATCTATTTTTTTATTTATTACTACACCACTGGAATGATGCCATTAGGGTTCCTCCCAAAAATTCTGCAAAACACATCAGTTTAAATGGATGCTTTAGACTTCCCTTCAGGAGCCAGGAAGAAAAAAAAAGAAGGTGACAGACAGCCATAAATACCTTTGCTGGAAACTTTCAACCCAGCCTTTTTTCCTCTTTTTTCCTTCTCCATTTTCGTTTTGAATTTTCTTTAATTGAAACCTCTGTGGCAATTCTAGCCTTCATTGAGCATTGAAATGCCAATAGAGCTGCTCTATAATGGAGGGCTCTGTAGCAAGACTGTACAATAATATCCTGGTGCAATATAACAGTGGGTAGCTGGGGAATGTAATCGATTTCCAAAAGAACTGGAATGACCCTCCTCACAGACACGCACTTCTCCCAAACTCCACTGACTCCAGCTCCGATCAGTTCTGGTTCACTTCCTTCCTTAAGAGAAGGATGTTTAATCTCACCGAGGGCCAGCATGCAGCATTTTTTCCTCTCTTTTTACTTTAAATAGTGCATGCACCACTATGTCATCATCTTTATTTACCTGCCACACTTCACCCAAATGCCTTTATTGGGGTATATTTATATAGAGTTGTAAATGTCAATATTGGAATTTTTTCTTTGGGGGACAGTGATTGGGGTCTAACACCAGATGCCTTCCATTGAAAGAAGGGAGAATGAAGCAGGTACTGAAAAGGGAAATGACTGAATTTAAGAGAATTCAGGATTTCTGCCACACACATCCTACATTTCTGTATGAAGGAGTTCCAATCAGGAGAGCTGTGCTTCCACTAGGAAAGGCCCTTGGTTGTGCATTAACTTTTAACCTCACTATGCATAAGCAACAGAATGCTTATACATTCTGTATATATGAAACCATTCATATACAAAATGGTTCTGCTTGGGTTTTAATGTGTCTTTCAATTTTTAAGAACTTTCCTTCTGAGATGCACTTGCTGTGGGAGACACACACAGAGGAATATTTACACTTCTGAAATGCAATTTTTGGTCTCCGTATGTATCCATATATAGAGTCAGGATCTAAGTAAAGTTAAAGGACTATGCATTTGTAGTGTTTTTGATTTCTGGATCTCTACACAACCTATAAAGGTCTTTGAATAGGCAGCACAAAACAGGGCTTGATGTTCAGAAAAACTTGACAGTTTTGACCTTAAGATGTATTTTAAAATATTTCTTATTTGAATTATTAGTAGCAATGCAAAGGGTCAGAGTGGTCAACATTCTCACCTTGTAAATACCTCTTGTTTTATAGCAATATAGCACCGTCTCTCTTTAAATTAGAGACTTTATGGACCAGGGCTCCTGATTTAGCGAAGATTTTGCCCTCACTTTCTGTTTCATAAACATGATCTTCAGGTTTCTGAAATCTCCCCTTACAGGCAGAAGCGCTGTCAGTTCCCTTTTATAAACAGTTAAATATATTTTAATTTCAGATTAAACTGTCAGAAAAACCGAACTCTTCTCTTTAGATCCCTCTTATGCTGCTGCCTGTGATAAATACAGAGTTTATTATTTACTCTTTTTTTTTCATTTTCTCATTTCATGCCACACTCACCACTGCCTGAGTCTGGACTCTGCTTGCTTAACCTCTGCTACATTCAGTGACCTTTAAATGACGTCACAAGTATCCACTTTTTATAAAGCCCATTTCAGTCGCAGACTTGAAATTCAAAAGTACAAATTTAAGTGATCAAGAGGAGCACTGTTTGCCTTAATTTGGCTTCCTCGATATATCTTACAGTCCTACTGAAGTATGAAAATGAAACGATTTGTGTTTTTTACAATTTGGCGCCATTTCAGAGTGCGTGAAAAGCTCGCGTTCTAACCAAAAAAAGGGTGAAATAGTAAGAAAAGAAAGGGTAGGGTAGCACTTAATGCGGCTGTTCGGCTCCGCTCTCGCTCTGCCCGCGCCGCGCTGCCCGTGCGCCACTGGGGAGAGGGGCTGCGCACTGCGCGCTGCGGCCGCCAGAGGGCGCGCGCCGCGCTGCAGCTGCCGGCCCGCTGCGGGGCTGCCGTCCGCTGTCCGTCNCCGTCCCTGCCCGCTGTCCGTCCCTGCCTGTCCGCTGTCCGTCCCTGCCTGCCCTCTGTCCTTCCCTGCCTGCTGTCCATCTGAGCATCCCTACCCGCTGTCCAACTCGGCCCTCTCTTCATCCGTGTCTACTGCTTTGCTGCTGTCCACTATCTGTCCCTGTCCTTTGTCCATCCGTGCCTGCTGTCCATCCCGGACTGTCAGCCCTGCTGGCTGTCTTCTGTCCGTCTCTGCCTGTCTGCTGTCCATTCCTGCCTGCCTGCTGTCCATCCCAGCCTGCTGTCCATCCCAGCCTGCTGTCCATCCCTGCCTGTCCGCTGCCTGCTGCTCTCCGCCTGTCACCCACAGGTGCTGATCTCAGCGTGTCCCTTGCCAGGTTCAGCGTTAGGGACATGAACCCACCCCTCAGATCATTCCGGTGACACCCCGAGCCTCCCTCCCCCCTGCCCTGCTGTCCATCAGGCGCTGATGGGTTCATGGTGTGTTTTTTCCATACTAAATAAAGCCTTCAGGGACTGAGGATCTTTGCAAACCTCACCACCTCCCATTTTCCTGGGCACCTGCTTCTTTCACCTGCCTTCTCCAAAATAAGAATGGACAATTGTATCAATCTTCTCCTTTCTCCTGTGAAAATCCCAAGTCCTTTTAAAACAAAATGTTATGCTGCACACACAGTTCACCTTAATAACAAGAAGGAGAAGATGAATGATACCTGAGAAGTATTTATCATGTCACTGGTAGTGCTATTGGTGAGCAAGGGGCACTACAAAACTACCTTGACTAGAACAGAATTAAAATGTGCCAATTTCCCTTTGCTTAGGGAGATGGGGAAGCATGAGGGAGCTTCTGGACAGTGTTTTAAGAATCTGTTTGCAAACAACTGTTAGGATTGCAGGTACATATTTAGTAGCTTTGATTCAGTCTTTGAATCTCCCAGGATTCGTGGGTCAGTTAAGAAGGTATTCTGTGTTTATCTTCAGAATTAAACCTGAGTACTGAGGTTTGGGCACTTCTGTGTGGAATGGTCCCAGTCTGGCACCCAGCTCATTGGAATTGGAAGTTCAGAGTTACACAGAGCTTGAAGAATGTTGCTGTGTAGTTCTTTACCGGTGATCTTTGTGCTACGAACCCAGGGTTTCAGTCCCAAATTTGTATTGTCCAAAGTATTGTCCAAATCTGAGGGAATTTCTTCAGGTGGCCAACACTCTGCTTTCTGTTTTTCTGTCTTGTCCATCCTGGCATGGCCTTGTGGATATAAAGCCTGTAAAGCTTTTTTTGGAAATGGACACCGTTATGCAAATTGTTGCTTGAAAGAGAGCACAGACCTACGCAGTGCAGGTTCAGACTGAGCTCTCACTGAGATCAGCTGTAATGCTTTTCTAAATACCAGGAGGGTTTGCAGAACTGGACAGGTATGCTGCATTTATTGATATAAGCTTTTGGAGACCAAAAGATGAATTTTGGCATGTCAAATGGCAGTGGAACCATTTCTGCCTGTCACAAATTCTTGTTTGGATTTAAATTATTTCTGTTTAGCTTGCCCAATTCCCGTCTCAACCTGCTGGAGCCCCCGGGTTAGCTGACCACTAGGATGTGGTCACTACTTTGTGACCACTAGAAAGGACAGCTTGGATCCTCTGGATCCACTCCAGAGGAGCCATGAAAATGAGAGAGCTGGAGCACCTCCCCTGTGAGGGAAGGCTGAGAGAGTTGGGATTGTTCAGCCTGGAGAAGAGAGGCTTCAGGGAGACTTTACAGAACCTTCCAGTACCTAAAAGGAGCTGACAAGAAATCTGCAGAGGGACTTTTTACAAGGGCATGGAGTGGTAGGACAAGGGGGTTGTCTTGAAACTGACAGAGGGCAGGTTTAGATTAGGTGTTAGGAAGAAATTCTTTACTGTGAGGATGTGAGGCACTGGAACATGTTGCTGCCAGAAGCTGTGGTTGCCCCATGCCTGGAAGTGGTCAAGTCCAGGTTTGATGGGGCTCTTGGCAACCTGGTCTAGTGGAAGGTGTCCCTGCCCATGGCAGGGAGTTGGAATGAGATGATCTTTAAGATCCCTTACAACCCAAACTATTCTATGATTCTATGTGAAGAATTACATCTCCAGGTAAGAGGAGTTTTAGCCTCATGGGACAAAAAGGACATAAAAAGTTTCTGATGTTATTAAACTAAGGAGCCTTAGTCATCATGTGGCTGGAAAGCACCTGCAGGAATTGAATTTTGAAAGAAAACAAGGTCAATAAAAAAGATTTGAGGTAGGACATACAAAAGGGTAGAGGTTATACGAATTAGAGGTGCCTGTAATCTTGTATCAGTGCACTCAGAGAAAAGGACTGGCTTTCATATTTCTTCAGCTGAAGTATTCAAAAAAGCAGAACATCAGTCAGTGGTATAGCTGCAGTAGGCTGAAAATCATGTTTGTATCCTAAAGGTGCTGCCCAGTGACTTCTTGTGAAACCATGTCTGCTTAAAATGATGAAGAAAACAATGTTGTTTAGGGAAATGTAAAACTTTGGTGAAACAAAACCTTAAAATATTGTGCTTCTGGCCTCATTAATTTACATAATCTCTCTTCTCTGAGTCATAATCTTTATTAACAGTCCAGGTGCTAATTTTATCTGGATAGAAAGAGTTGGCATGGAACAGCCTGTCCTGTTTAGGGTGCAGGGTCTGACATAGTAAAGGCGGGACTATGTTGGCCAGAGAATGTCTAAAGCATGGATAGGCACTGGGATTGGATTTGCCTTGGCAGTCTAACTAAAAAGATTAGTTACTCACCTCTAAAACAAGCTTACAAAGGGCAGTTTCTGAATATTGCAACAGGTTGCTCAGCAAAAATATTGAAGTAGTTTTTAGGTCATTGGGTGTCTGCGTGTAGGAAACCTTCTGTGAGGGTGGAGTAGGTCTGCTTTTTGTGGACTTGCTGGATATATTGCCATTTACAGTAGTTGATATAGCTGATTTCCATGGTTACCACACAGAAGGATTATTCACCTTGTTTATAATTTTGGTTGCATGTTTAGAGAAAGAGAAAGGGAGGGATAAAATGCATATTTGAGAAGTGTAGCCTGTACTTAACTCATAGGGGTCTTGTAAGGTTGAATTAGCTAATATTTTCTGCTTTCCTTTGGAGATGTAAAAACTACTTATGTTTTATTACTGTTATTTTATGGTTTTTTATGTGGACAAATCTTGCCAGGTTTAAGAAATCACATTTCTTAAATAGCTTAACCTTTTCAGACCTGGAAAAACCTTTGCTTCTAAGGAGAATACAGCACAGATGATTTAGTAATTAAGGTGCTGAGCTGCACCTTAAAAGATCTCAGTTAAGTTTCTGGCTGTGAGGAATCCTTCTTCACAGTAAATCACTTTATGCTGGACTCAGTTTACCCTCAGTGGAGGGCAACATTTTCTTTTCTCACCTGATCTACTTAGATTGTAAACTCAGAGCCCAGAGACCACCCTCGACTACCTATTCACATCTAGTGTGGCTGTACTAAGAACCTGGTCTTGCCTGTGAAGAATGATCAATTTAAGGATGAGATAACTGTTTTGCTTGAGGTGTTCAGCTTCCTTCACTGGACAGTGAATAAAGCAAAGGAGATGTCATTGTAAATTAGCTACTTTTTCTGACTTAAGCTGTACAAACATTCATAGTCAACGAACTGCAGTTTTATTACAGTCATGGGAGCTATTTTACTCTGGAATCTTTAAATTAACCAAGGTGTTAACTAGGGTAGTAAAGATAATGACTCTTTTAGGCTTACTGGAGCTCCATGACCAGTAAGCCAGACCCTCTGCTTGCAAATGCTCATGAAGCAACAGTGTCATCACTTTCCATCATCTGGACGACTGGCTCAACATCCTGATATTAAAGGATAGATTCCCATTTTAAAACCTTAAGCAAAGTGGAGAAGGGATGTCTCAAATACTCTGATTCATCTTGAAGTTGGGAATCAGAAGATTAATGAAAGCTTTTGTAGATATGAATGGGAAGGTGTGCAGAGAAGTTAAGTTTCTTTCAATCCATTTTGTGATAGAGTTATATTAGAGGGCCACAAACCATTATCCTATCTTGGACATGCTGGGCAGGATTGATATGAAACATCAGGAATACCATGTGTCCCAATTCCACAGGGCTTGCTTATGCTGAGCACTAAAAGGTAGAATACAGTCAGAATACAAGCCAGCAGCTCAGGGTATAAATTTTAGGTGCATGGGATAAAGTGGAAAGCATGTGAACTCTCTCTGCCATGCAGAAGGGTTAAAAGTATCACACAAATCCAGGATGAATGCCGGAGGCCTTTTCTTCCTTTTTCTCCTAAGCAGATCTATGGTAAAAATAATTTCTGTGCCACCAGAGAGCTCCAGCAAAAAATTACTCTAAAGGCTGGTCTGGTTGAATATATCATTTCTTGGAAATATTTTAAAAATATGTTTTTATTGGGTCTTCCTAAAGTAATGTGAAAGTACTAAGTGCTTTTTGTCTCTGTATCTAACCTTGCCTCTAGACTGTGCCGACCAGGTCTACAAAACAAAGAGAAATACACCCATGTGATCCCTCTAAAAAGCATGAATGTATTATCCCTGATGCAAGTTATTCCAAAAAATAAAATCTTTTTTTCTCATGTTGGTAGGTATAACATTATATATGGCACTCCTAGTAAGAGTTTCTGAAATAGCTATGTTGCGTAAATAGGTGAGAAGGATGAATAATTAGGTCTAGGCAAAGAAGAAGTCTTTAAAAACATTCATCTTAGAACTGCTTCAC
Organism: Ploceus nigricollis; assembly: GCA_013399945.1. Classification (NCBI taxonomy): domain Eukaryota; kingdom Metazoa; phylum Chordata; class Aves; order Passeriformes; family Ploceidae; genus Ploceus; species Ploceus nigricollis. The sequence goes on from VXBC01000332.1 coordinate 362,096, forward strand.
AAAGGAAATGACATCCCAGGTTTGTCAGAAAACTGGACAACTGGATGCCAAGGGATCACTCTCACAGAATATGGGTAGTCCAGTTGCCTTTCCCTGCACACACTGCAGTGAATTTTTTTTTCTCCCTGCTAAAGATGAATTTGAGTCTTTGTTTCAATTACATTATTTAAAATTAATCATGCTTTTGAAGTTCTGTAGACAAGAAACAGAGGACAATCTGCAAACCCTATGAATGAAGATATTAATATTCTGCATAAATATTCCCTGCCTTGTGCTGAGGAGAAGGTACCTGATCAGAGCGTTTCCTTGACTGGAAAAAGAATTCCAGGCCCCTTGTCAGTGGAGTGGTGACTGATCACTTAGCTTTGATGTCTTTAATTGTATCTCAGGAAGGAGGTGCCAGAAGGCAAGGTAGGCTTGAGAGCAGAGGGAGGCTGTTTGGGGTCCTCTTGTTCTAACTGGAGACTGATCCTACCCATTTGCCATACAAAGCCATGGTTTTATAGTAAGCTCCAGGACCTTTGGGGCAGCAGAGCAGTGGGAAGATGACTGTCCCTGGTTGGCATGGCTGCAGTGATGTCACTGGTGCTCACCTCTGCAGCCCAGCTCCCCGTGTCCATCAGCTCAGCCAGCAGTGCCACCCTGGGCACAGAGGTGTAGAGGCAATTCCAGCTTGTGCTGGATGCCTGTGGTGCGTTACCTGTGTTTTAGTCCAAGCTATTTCACACTAAGGGTCGCCTTCTAAACACTGAATTAGGTGGACTCTTTCAGAACTTCATGGGTGATAGCTCTGGAAGTAGAAAGTCTTCATGACTCACTGAGTATTGTCTGTGAGGAATGATTGAAGCCATCTACTTGCAATCCTACTAATCCCTGCCATGTCCCTCAGACAGGACATCAGAATTCCTCTGACAACTGTATCAAATGCCATGCTCAAGTCCTGCACGAGGAGTTATTTTTCAGAGTTCTGATAAAAGAAAATGTAGGTTATTAGGAGAAATGGATATAAATTTAATAACAAGGTCTGATATAAGCAGGAAGGTTTTTTTACATTGTCTGTTCTCCTAAGATTACGGGCAGCCTCTATAATGTGATGTGCCAGCAAAGCAGGAAAATGCTCTTTGCTATTACAGCCTGGTGTTAGGAGTGTGGATCTTCCCTTTTCAGTCATTCAAGTGTAGTGGAGAGATATTTGTGTGCAAATAGCAGAAACAAGCAAACAAACACAAATTCAATAGCTGGGAAAATCTTTGGATACTGTAACTGTTTTCCCAGAGAAGCTGGTAAAGTGTGTCAAAGAAAATGCCCCAAAAATCTAACTGTCGTTTTTGAGTTAATTCAGGAATTTCACTGATTTAAATAGAAAGCTCTATAGGTAGAACATGGCCTCTTAATATAGGGCTTGAGAAGTTTGCTATCTGTGAATGTTTGCAGCTGTGATGAAGTTATTGACAGCAAGAGAAACAGATCCTATTGGAGTGTTTGTACAATTGGCTGTTTTTGAGGAAGAAATACTGTTGAAGTAAGAGGGAATAGCACTCCTTTTGTGAAAAGGGTGATTTACATTTAAATCAGTAGCCTTTGCGCTGATGATTGCTACAGAACATAAACGTAGCGGTTCTGCTGAGTGTAGAATTATTTAGCAAAATCTTTCAAGGTTTTGTGGTACCAGACCAGTGTTTCTGATTTGAATTCAATGGATTCTGCAACAGAACACAGCTGGGTTCAATACGGGAATGAATCAACCTCAAGAACACCACAATAAATGATGACCAGACTTCAAGCAAAGAGATTAGATGGGAGACCTTTTATAAATATGTGGAGAGACTTCCTTTGCTGTTGTGCAGTGAGTTGGGTTTTGTGACCACCTGAAAGAGACAATGACAGAACACTATGCAATTTCATAGCAGAGGAACATCCCAGGGTATCTCAAAAGGATGTGAAGACAGCAAGGTGAGGTACCCACCATTTAGAGCTGGCAGCACTGTTCCTTCAGCTCCTATTCCTTCAGTTTTTATTATGTCATGCTCTCTTCCAGCAGGACCCATTTTTCAGTGTGTAAAGAAGTGCACAAGTCACTAAATTGAGGAGTCTGGTCCATAAGTGTATCCTCAGCGTGCAGGCTAAGGTCCCCATCTCAAGTACTGAATGCTAGTCAAATATTGTTTCAGAGTGTTTTCCCTGCCTTATAGAGGGATGTTTGTCACCATCATGTCTGCGTGCCTGACATATGTTGACAATTTTACCCTTTCCACATGCCATCGAGCATAGGATTATGGTATTAAGAGCATTTTGTATCTGAAGGACACAAACAGTGAGAAGGGAAGTGATTTATGTGAGTCCATCCAGGAAGTCTTCAGCAAAGTTAGAAAGAAAATACCACTGTGGCTGTGCTTACATTAGTGCACATTAGTGCAAGTAGTGGGGCACTGCAGGAGTGGGCTGCAACACTGACAGCAGCAGTGCTCAGGACCTGTCATACACACTAAAATTGGTTTGGAAGATTTACTTTGGACTGGATCTACTCTCACCTAGGGAGATGAACTCTTGTTGGCAGCTGGAATGCACCTGGTGCACATCCTTTGGTTTAATCCAACCGTCCAAGAGTCCAGTTTGCCTCCTCTGAGACTACTCATGATATGAGCCTACAGGTTTACTTCTTTACTTATCAGATTTACTCCTAGCACACAGTCCTGAATGGAGCTAAAGTAGTTCTGTAGAAACCCCCTGTCTCCTTCCATGCTCAGTTCCTCCAGAGTATTTAAGGTGAATCCCAGGAGGCACCTCCCACAGTGTCTCTGACATGATGTGTAAAAGCAGGCAATTACTTGCAGATTATTGATACTGTCCTTGGCTCATTTTCTCATTTAAAACCCTTCTCTCAGTGAGCTTGCTGCCTCACATGGCTTCAGCTATCTGCTTTGCATCAATGACTTACAAATCTACCTGTTCTCTCCTGACCTCCCTGCCTCCATCAAGCCCAGCACTTTGTCGTGTTTCTCTCTGAAATTTCCCTCTGTATGTCTTGCCCTCCATTTAAACTTCATGTGGCAAAAACATCATAGCTCAGTGAGCTGCTTGAAGTCATTACAGCAGGAGCCCAGACAGCCATTAAACATAATAAAATTTTACATATGTCTTAGGCTAGTGGTAGAAAGAATAATGTTTCAGCTAATTGAGCTAATTTTTTATTAGGTATTTTATTACAGTACTGTATTATGTAAGTGTACTTCAGTAACTATTCTTTCTTTAAGTGTTTCATAAATGACAGAACCAAGTTTATCTGATAAAATGTTTAGTTCAGTTTTTGAAATAGATTTCTCAGGCATCACAAAAGGCAAACATCCATTCTCATACTTGTGGATCCCTCTGTCATGTTTGACATTGTTGGCCACAAGCTACATTTTCTTGTCTCAGGGAGGCTGTGAGCCCCAGGGTAATGAGCTTAAATGGTGTGAGACCTACTGCAAGGCTCAGTTACAGCAGGCACTGACAGGAAACAGCACTGCTGTCAGGAGACCTCTGATGTGATCCCACACAGATTCCTCTCTTTCTCAATAGTGTTATTAGTGATTTAGGTAGCTCTGAATCTGGGATCTGGGGTGACTAAATCCTCATTCCTGCAATGCTGACCAAGGTCATGTTGCCATAAAAAGTCTGTTGATAGCTTTTCACCAGAGAGCAAGGCCATTAAATGACTAAAATGGAGTTATGTATCTTGATGCTGTCAGTGGTAAAAGGCACGTCTGGGGCAACGGCAGCAGTTCTGTGACTCACTGTGAGCCTGGAATGGAGATCAGGGGGGAGGAAACAATGCAGAAGAGGTAGTGCTACGTCCTGGGGCAGCAGCTATACCCAGCCACCCAACTGCCCTGCCTCCATGGGGAGCCCTGCCACAACCTCCCAAACCCACCTCCCTTCCTGCCAGTACTGGGAGCCGTGTGGAAGATGTTGTATTTCAGGAATTAGTGATCCTGCACAGGCCCTGTCTGCTCCACTGGCCATGGTATTTAGGGCCTGAGAAATCCATATGTTACTGATATATTCTGTAAGTTATATTTGGGACAGGAAGAGTCTGTATGGATCAAGGGGTGGATGGAATATATTGATCTTTACTGGGAGACAGTTGCATGTTGTGATTGTTGGTGACCCACACAGCAATTGCCTGAGCAGCCTGTGCCATGCTGCCTGTGCTGCACATCCAGGGTGGCCTCCAGGCTGTGCTGTGCTGCACAAACCCCCTGGTCACAGGACAACCTCAGCCAGATCACTGTGAGTGATGCCAAAGGCAGCTCCCTCTGGTACCAGCAATTATACTGCTTGCTCAGCCTTGCCTTTATTGAAAAGTACAGTGAGAAGCTGTCATGCAAAAGTTCTTTGTGAATAGTGTGGTTTTCTATTAAAAAAATTACATATTAGCTGAAATGATCAAAATGGTGATATTTATTTCCCTGGATGGGATCCACTCCACACAGTAGGCTATGGCAAATTCCAGCCAGGGTGTGTGTGATGCTGCACAAACACAGAGCGCTGGGACAAAAGGGATGTAAGATTTATTTGTTATCTGTATTCCTCTTCTTATTCTGTCTTATTGAAGGAGTTATTGATCTGCCTTACCCAGCAGTCTGATGATCACTGAAGAGCTGGCCATGGGAATGTGAGCTGTCACCCACATCATGAAGTGTCAGGATTGTCAGTTTTAGACAACTTCTGTAATGAAAGATTTCAGGCAATTTTCCCCTGTTCCTGAATAAAATGTCCCTGGACCCTCACAACGTGGCCAGTTAAAGCAGCTTCACTTCACCACAAGGTGCTATTCCCCACCAGTCCCCAGGAGACATAACTTGTCCAAGTATCCCAGGCAAGGCATGTCTCTGGGTACTTCTGTTTTTCAGTGCCTCAACTTGCTGGTCTTTGCCTCAGTAAGAGAATGTCTGCTGCAATTAGTATAGAGAAGAGTGTAAAAATCTCTGATTTGGCAGAAGTCCTCCTTGATTGATTTCCAGATCACAAAAGACAGCCAGCTGCCAAGCCTCTGGAGCACTCCAAGTAAGTATTCACACAGGCAGACACCACACGTTTGACAGATGTTAGTCACATTGCTTAATGCTCCACTAGATGCTACAGATGTGAGCATGGTATAAGAACCTACAGATGAAAAAAGAGGATAGAANTACAGGCAGGGAGGTGAAGCAAGGAGGGAGCAGATTGTGTCTACTTTGGTTAACAGAGTAATATGGCAAGAAGGCTCAGCCACAGGAAATGGGCCTTTACTTGTGTGGTGGGCTGGCCCTGGATGGACACCAGGTGCCCACCAAAGTCACTCCATCACTGCTCTCCTCAGTTGGACAGGGCAGAGAAACATATAACAAAAGGCTTGTGAATTATGGGCAGGAAGTGTTGTGGGCAAAACAGACTTGACTTGGAGAAATTGCTTTAACTTATTGTCAATCAAACCAGAGTAGGATAATGAGAAATTAACCCAAATCTTAAAG
>VXBC01000332.1:368317-522906 GCA_013399945.1 Ploceus nigricollis
TTTACTTGTGTGGTGGGCTGGCCCTGGATGGACACCAGGTGCCCACCAAAGTCACTCCATCACTGCTCTCCTCAGTTGGACAGGGCAGAGAAACATATAACAAAAGGCTTGTGAATTATGGGCAGGAAGTGTTGTGGGCAAAACAGACTTGACTTGGAGAAATTGCTTTAACTTATTGTCAATCAAACCAGAGTAGGATAATGAGAAATTAACCCAAATCTTAAAGCACTTTCCCACTCCTCCCCTTCTTTTGAGGCTTCATTCCTAATTTGCTCTACCTCCTTCCCTCCAGCAGCTCAAGGGGACTGAGAATGGGGGCTGTGGTCAGTTCATCACACTTTGTCTCCGTGGCTCATTCTCCTCAGGGGGAGAACTCCTCACACTCCTTCCCTGCTCCAGTGTGGGGTCCCTCCCACAGGAAAAGACCTCTACAAACTCCTTGNAGGGGGAGAACTCCTCACACTCTTTCCCTGCTCCAGTGTGGGGTCCCTCCCATAGGAAAAGACCTCTACAAACTCCTTGAGTCCTTTCCAAAGGGTGCAATTCTTGATGTGCTGCTCCATGGAGTGTAATTGTTCAGGAACAGGCTGCTCCAGCATTTGTCCCCCACAGGGCCACAGGTCCTGCCAGATGCCTGCTCCAGCAGGGGCTTCCCATGGGGTCACAGCCTCCTTTGGGCATCCCCCTGCTCTTTTGTGGGGCTTCCCAGGGGATTCCCAGGTGGATCTGTGCTCCCTGTGGGCCTCCATGGGCCGCAGGGGCACAGCTGCCTCACCATGGGTGGCACCAGGGACTGCAGGGGAATCTGTGCTCTGGCACCTGGAACATCTCCTGCCTTTCCATCTGCACTAATGTGGGTGTCTGCAGGGCTGTCGCTCACACGTTCTCACTTCCCTCTCTGGCTCTAACTGACCAGTTGTTCCTTGTCCCCTTTCTGTTATCCCAGAGGTGCTTCCATCATCCCGGCCTTGGCCAGCAGTGGGTCCATCCTGGAGCTGACCTGCACTGGCTCGGTTGGACATGGGGGAATCTTCCACAGCTTCCCATAGAAGCAACCCCTGTTAAACTCCCACTAGCAAAAGCTTTGTCATGCAAACCCAATACAACCAGTATCCTGTCCTGGGATTTCTTTGAAGGCCCACACCGAACTTATATTCCTAAAATCATGAGAAAATGCTGTGTTTCCTGAAGACAGCTGTTGGTGTTCTCCAGTTGCACTTGCCATACCTCTAGACAAGCACGAGCTGTGAACCCTCATGCAGGACAGACATTTCAGATGTTGGTATCCAGCTGTCTCCTGCATCTTTTTCTTTATGAGCTCAGAACAAGGGCTCTAACAACATCCCAGGATGTCTGGAAGGAAGGATGACTGATGTTGCATGTTCAAAAGATTAACAGGTTTGGGAACATAAGTTCTGTTGTACAAGTATTCCTGGGGGCTGAACACGTCCCTAAATTTTTTACCTCGTACCACCATTACGAAACACAGTGAAATCTCAGTGTTAAATATTTTGCTCTGTTATCAGCATTACATAAGACTCTGGAATAAAGTCTCAAACAATTTCACTCGCTTGTGTGTACAGAGCAGTAAATGCATACAAATTCAAAAGGAAAAGGAGAAAAAAATGCCCTCAAGAAAAGTATGAATGAGCTTGAAAAGGGCAAATAAATAGCAGAGACATTTATATTGGTCTCTCCTACTGCTCTGAACAAAACAATTATGAGATAAGAGAGGCAAGAATGGGAGGAAATTCTTTCATTTTTCACGTTGGAAGTCCGAAGGATCCAATAGCCTGTTTATGAAGAGCAATAAAGAAGATACATGAACTCGGTAAAGATGTTGTTACAAATATATTGGCCTGTTTGGAAAGGCCAGGAGTTTGGGTTTTTGGGGACTTTTTTGTTGGGGATTTTTTTGGTAGTGTTGTTGCTTTTTATAAAGAGCTATCAGCTAAGGTTTTAAGGGTGGAGGTTTTTGTTGATAGAGAATAACTGACAAGAATTGTTTGTTATAACTAGCAGAGAGGACTAAAATTTTTATTTAGGATTTGGAAATAGTATGAAAAAAAGGAGAATGGAATCTGGAATTTAATGAAGCTTACATAAGCAAATATAACCTTGGCCAGCTTTTAAACAAAGTTTAAACCAGCTATTCCTTGTTTCTAATGTGAAGGTTTAAAAACCAGAATGCATTTGCCTGGTACAATAAAAAATGATGACTGGTACTCAGAAGGGAGATTTATCACTCTCCCTGCTTTCTAGTCTGAAATGTGTGTTCTTTTGTAATGGTGTGGGGAAGCCCATCTTTCCACCAGTTAAGAGATTATGTTCACAGCATTATGGCACTTTAAAAGCAATAAAATTAGTGTACATATATTTTTTCCTGATTTTTTCCCCTCTCTTGTTTAAAAATAATGAAATCATGTATTTAAGTGCAGAAATGTGAATTTGTCACCAGCCTACTAGTGACTGCATTATCCTTTGGAAGAAAATCCAGGCTTAGGAACAATAGTAAGGTCTCTTCTACTCTGCCACTGTTCCCTTTACCAAGAAGCTTTTTTACTTAGCAAAATCTAGCAGTCTAAATAATGTGAGTGCTACTATAACTTTTACTAGTGCTGTATTTCTCTATCATAATTAGACATAAAAATGTTTAGAACAGAAATCTCTCCAAGTCAAGAAATAAAAAATTAAATAATTCCATAATCTTTAAAAATTATTATTGGTGTAATAACCCCCTCTGGGGATTAACCACCATTGCAAAGCCTGTGATTAAAGTTTCTTAGTCCTTATCATTTTTGAGTTCTGTTTTCAGTGGTTTATAAGTTTGCCAGACTGTAATAACTTGGATTAAAACTTTCTAAAAATATGAAAAGTGCCTGTGTTTAGCTGAGTATTTTAGGAGGCTTTAAAAAATGAATCAGCACTTTTTAAAACTGGGTCAGGGAAAATATGTTTTTCTGCCAATATTAAAACAAAAATTTTACAGTTGTTTTATTAGCAAGTTTTTGCCAGTTCTGCTTTTAGCTGTTAATTCAGGCAAGGACTTGAAGTCTGGCAGATAGATTGCCTGTGTGTCAGGGAAGTGCTGTCCTTGCACACAGCTACCTCCATTTGCATTTGGCCAAACTGTTAGTTTGTCAAATTTTTTTTTTTTTTTTTTTTGTCACTGGAGAGTTGTTCTGGGTCCTAAAGATTTCCATCCTCCATCCCAGTGAGCAAGCTGGGTGAGAATGTGGGGCACACTGGGATCTGCTGCAGCATGAACGGCTGGGACATGAAGAGCAGCAGGAGGAGGAGAGCAGACATAGCCATAGTGGTTGGGATTGGGAGCTCAGAGGTGGGTCTGTGCTTTGGAAGTGGAGAACAGTAGAAAAATCCTGGTTAAAAAAAAAGAGGAAGGTATGTGAACAATACCTGGAATCAGCAAAGGAGCATTGGGGAAAGTATTTCATAGAATTGTGGAATCACAGAATCAGAGAATGGTTTGGTATGGAAGGGAGCTTAAAAATAATTTTATTCCAACCCCCCCACCACAGGCAAGGACACTTTCCACTAGGCCAGGCTGCTCCAAGCTCCTTTGTACAAGGACAGCCTGTTATGCCTGCAGGTCAGTGCCAGGGCACATGGAGTACTGCAGTTTATTTTGTTATATTTTTTATCATAGGCCCTGGTACAGTTTTGGCCTGCACAAATCTTCACACTCCCAAATTCTGCCCAGGTCCAGTGTTAGCCTGTGTCAGGGATTCTTTGCAAGATGTGTTTTTGTGTAGGACCCTGGTTTGGGGTGGTGGGGAAGGTGTGCTGTTTTGAAATGAATCATCCCATTCCACCTGTCTTTAGTTGTAAACCATACTGAAAAGAGACAAACAAACAAACCTCATTTATTGCCCTTCATCTGCACCTAGAGGATGAAAAACAGGGACCACTGTCAGCTGCTCTCTTGCCTCTGCTGGCAGGCTCTGTAGAGCAGATCTCAAGGTTTCTGCCAGGCTGGAAGAGAGTACAGGAGGCAACGTGATGCTGTGTTGTTTTACAGTTCTTTTAAAGACTCGAGTTCACTAATGCTTCAGAAGTTGCATACAAAAAGAGCAACCCACAGGAAAAGAATATTTGGCTGCAAAAGGGAGGTGATGTGGCAGGAGAGAGTGAAGGAGGCCATGCCAAGCCAGGGATGGCTCTGACTCTCTCCTCTCTGCCATTTAGTCAGAGTTGCCCTAGGACAGCAGAGGTAGGCAAATGCTTGTGCTTTTGAGAGCTGCAGCCCTCAGGAGACACCCTGAGGAGTCTGATGGGTGTGTTGGCCACCAGCTCTTTACTCCTGGAGCAGACCTGGGCCCAGGGAGCTTTTTGGTGGGATTGCTGGCATGGGCTCACAACCTCCTGGCAGGGCTTACTTCGGGCACTGAGTGAATGGACCACAAAATCAGTGGCCAATAAATAAGACACTGGGTTGGTTCTTGGTTACTATCTGGCTTGGCATCTTCTGCAAAGCCTTTCCCCAGGCTGTATATTGAACAACAATTGATTGTGTATGCACATGTAAATGACATGGTTGGGAACTGACCCAAAGAGGTGCTACCCTAGGAGTCTTTTGGCTCATTGTATTATTGAAATGCCCCTGAGGAGAGATGTTATATTTCAAAATTTCTGAGCAGTCTAAATGGATGTTTGTCTAGTATAAGGAAAACTAGCTTTGAATGCTAAAGTGGTGGTGGCCCAGGATGGATTGCATGGTACGAATCAGTATTTTGTAAACTTTATTAACTGTAAGGTGTTTCCACATAAAATTTTGTTTGTGAAGCCAGAGATGGATTTCAGCTTTGCTTAAGGACAAATTGTTTGTTTTGTTTTTTTTCTTTTCCTTTATAAAAATCCAGATATTCCAGTCAAACTATAGGTTAATCTATTCCATGTATGCCGAAAGACAGAACTTTTTCCACTTTGGTGCATGTGCTTGCTTTGTGGATAGTTTGTGACAAAATTTGCTGTGGTCCCCAAGAGCAGTGTAAAATCCAATAAAACCTGACAGAGGAGATGAAGCAAGGAGGCAAGAAGAGAGACCTTGTTGCTTGCAGTGATTGGTGGAAACAAAAGGGTTTGGACAGCAGTTCTGTGCTTCTTACCTTTCCTTTCCTTCACTTCTCTTAGATGTTTGTGAGCAAGATAACATTGTGTGGACGAGGCTGGAGTAAAAGCAAAGCAAAGGAAATACTTTTATTTCTGATTGATGAATGAGTCTTCTTATTTCCAGCAAAGTGGGAGGGCACCAACACAGATACAGAATGGTTTTGTATATTGATAACATATGTGTGCTAGTAGTGCCAGTATTGCTTTGGGTTAATTTTACCTCTTGGTGGGGTTTACGTCTCCTCTGACAAAATGGGGACAGCAATGTCATTCCCATCTGTTTTATCTATTTGGATTTTTAATTATAAATTATTAACTCAGGTCTTGGGTGCCTGTTGGGTGTGGTGCATGCGCATACCTGTGCGAACACATCTGACCATCTTTTGCATCAAATCAGAAATCAGAAAACTTCTGAATTATTTAAGATTAAACTACAGTAGCAATATTTTTTGAAATGTAGTTGTGCATAGAAAGGACTATAGTGCCAGAAGTGACAGCAGAAGAATTATGCTTTCTCCAGGCCCTTTTTATCTTAGAAATGATTGACAAAGTAATTTTCTTCTTGTACTTTAATAGAAGTGTATACATTATACACACCAACAAATCCTCACTGGGCCAATTACACATCATATGACTTATCTTGTCACGGCACCTAATATCCAAACAATAAATTAAAAGGTATGCTTTATATGCAAATTTGCATATGAGGATGTTTTCTAGTCCCCAGACTCAATTGTCTTATGAACACTGCAACATACAAGAAAAAGAAACAAGCTGGCTAGGATTTGTGACTAATAAAAACTACCTGGTGGAACGAACTGCATCTGTATGACTTACAAGGGTGTGCTGTATAAGTAACATTTGTTTTACATATTGAAATTATATTGGGAGATGAAATACTGAGCAAATATTGAAGCGCTTCCTGTCACACAAGATATTCTGCACACAAAGCTATATATATGCAACACAATATTTTTGATATCTATTCATACCACTCTGCAATGTAAAGGGACCTTTCCATAAATGAGAATCTCACTTGTTTTTCATTTTCAAGTAAGGATTTTAATGGGAGGTGGAAATGCCAAAATTTGCTTGCATCCTTGTGGTACCTGCTGGACTTTTAGAAAGTTTTGATTAGATCTGAACGTATGGTTTCTTAGAATTATTCTGGTCTAAAGGTACAGGCACGGTGCTAGGTTTTTCTCAATGAGGGCTATCAGACTGGTTTGTCCTAAACTAAACTGTTTAATAACATGAAGGCAAAAAGGAGGAATTCATCTTTATTTCCACTGTCCTAAACACATTCATTCATGGCATCTAATGCAGCAGGTGCAGCATTCTTCCCACCTTCTGTTGTGGAGTGACCCATGTATTGCAGAGAGCAACTTCATTGAAGGAATGACCTCCCCACAGACGTGGGGAGGTGATGGATTATTGTCATGGTTCTGCACCTCTGCAGGCTTGGGCATTGCAAGAGCCTGAGGGGAAAAAAGTTGTTCAAAATAATGGAGCTGAGACGGTTGTGCTGGAGGGAAATGGGGAAAAGATTGTGGCCTCTGAAAACAGTCCATTTCCCTTTCCCCTCTTTGGCAGTGAATTATTCCACTGATCCTCCCCCGAGCTGCTGGTGAGGTTGCAGTTTAGTCCTTTGTGAGTCTGTGAGTAAACTTAACCACTTAGGTGCAGTCCTGTTGGTCAGATAGCTTGCCTAAAAGTCAATAACTTGTTGACCGAGTTTTTGGGGTATGCATGAGAGAACTTTGAAAGTATGCAGCCATTTGGTATTGGAATTTAGACTTTGCTGAGGGAACATAGCAGACCAGCTATCATACCCCCCTTCATATCAATAAGCACTCTAAAGGGCCAATCACAACAGATTAATCTTCTTATTCTTGCCCCTTTAGTTGATCCAATCTGCTAACTCAGACTCAAAATGGATTTAGATCACTGAGCCCTGCAGTTGTTTTAGAGTGGTGAGATGCATTCTTCTGGGTCTAAATACTTTATTTAAACTACTGCTTTCATGCTTCACACCTTAAGCATTTCAGTGCAGAATGATCTAGAAAAAATTAGTTGAAATTAGTTGGCCTGGACCAAACATTAGTTCCCAACATTTTGTTGTTTCCTCAAAACTGTAACAGATACAGGCTGAGCCTGAGTGATGCATATGAGACCTCACTTTTCATGAATCATAGATCAGCGTTGCTTGATCTCCATTTTAACAGAGCCAGCAAAAGAAAATGTGGCCAACTAATAGACCTCCTTCAAGGTGCAAAGGAATATGTGATGCTGGTATTAAAGAAGAAATAAATGAGGATGTTTTGCTTTATGTGCCATCAGAGAGAAGAAAAAATGGAAAGGAAAAGTGTTAATAAACTCCTGTCTTTTGGCAAGTGTTTTAAAGGTTGATGGTGTTTACATCTAGATTTAGACACCAACGTTTGGAGCTTAAGTTATGGGATGAATAACAAGCCTCTTTTGCTGATCAGTAGAGAGTTAAAACTTCCTTCAAAGGATCAATCTACACAGCAGCTGATTTGAGGTGCTCTTCAGAAAAACCAGTCTTTCTCCAGCATCAATAGTGAGAGGCTTGGATGACTAGCCTTGTAACTAGGGCACCTCCAGCAAGGTGTCTGACTTCATGACAGGTGAATATCACCAAAGACTTCAAGTGTTTAAGGCCAGACTCAAAGAGGAGCTCTGGACCCGCATTTCCTATTCGTAATGCCAACCACTGGATCAGAACAACAATCCATGTCAGGTCCTACAGACACTGATTTATGATGTTAACTTTCAACACCTAATTGAGGGCGGTAAATAGAGTTTTGTTGCTAACTCTGCAGTGTGTCACTTTCTTATTGCACCATTGACTTCGACCATCAGTCAGCACTTCACAGCCTGTTATGAGATGGTGAAATCTCATTCCATTGCTTGGCAAAGATAACATATTTTTGTTTATTGTGAGAGCACTGTAGAGTTTATGATGTCTTTTGCACTTCATTTTCTTGCTTTTAAGGTTTGGTATTTTTAGCCAGGTTTCCTAAGGAAATGAGACTGATGCCATCATGCTGTCTGTCAGGGTTTTGGGTTTTTCTTCTGAACCTGGGGGCCAATTTCAGATCTATTTGACAGAGGAGTAAAGGTTTCAAAGATACTACATTCCTACCAATTTTGTGAAAATCAACAGCTTTGTAGATGTTTATATATCTTTGCTCCAGCTGAAGTCATGTCAAGGAGCATTCAACCCATGGTTTATTTGTTCCATCTGGCAATGGCTAATTGGACATTCTCTGTGCAGAAATGCTGAACTAATCACAGCCCAAGTCAACTTTCACCTGCCTATTAGGCAAGCAAAGTTGAGAAAGAGGGTCTGAAGGTGGCTCTGGGAAACTGGGAGGGATATTTTGCTATAAGAAATGGTGGGAATTGTGGTAGTGGTATGTTTCAGGAGATAAGGAGGAGCAGCAAATAGTCTGATGGGAGGGATTTTGGAACCATGTCACTGTGAAATTCATTATTCAACAAACTTCTCATTCTTCTATGTTTTATATTGTGCAATTAACTGAAGTTATAATATACTGATGGCTTAAAAATGGTGTAGGAAGGACAGTCACTGGAATAGAATGAGATGCAAAATTCTAACAGTTGCATGTTTGTAATAAAAAATAAAAGTCTTTAGGAATGTGCTGCAAGCAAATTTTTACAATGATCCAATGATCTACTGGTCTATCATCTTTTCATTAGCCATAGATGAAATTAATTAGCAAATGATCCATATGGAAAATAATTCCTATTAGGTTTTGCTTATTCTTTTGCCTCCAGTAATGATCTCCCATAAGTTTTCTAACAGTGGCATGTTAGGATCAGAGGAACAGCAGCACAGAACCTGATAAATTATTAGTCTGTTCCAGTATCCACACTCCAAAAGCCATCATAATGAGATACGTCTAGGGAGGATGCAGCTAATCTCCTAATGAATAACTGTAACAAGCAGACCTTTGGGGAGATTTCTGCTTAACCCCAAACAGTCAGTGGAGTGCTTGTGCCCTGCAGCAAGAGGGCTTATGTCCATAATGAATCTATATTTCATTTATTTGGCTATGGACAGGCTCATTAATAATATAATTGCAATAACTCAATGTTGGGGTTAAAAAAAGGAGAAGAAAATGTAGGAAAGAAATTTTTAGTGTTCAGTGAGCACAAGGGTGGAAAAATTGGAGTTTGCAGATGTGACAAAAACACCAGTGTCTAATAAAGTTGCTTTTATTAGCTTAATTTGCCACATATAGCGCAAATATTTAACTTGAATGAGGCATGAATTAGTAGAGAAATATGTGCTGTGCCATTTGAAGTGCTATACTTGAATAAAATAATGTATATCTTTTCATATGCAGTCCTTGAAGTCACACTACATACATCTTTAATTTCTTCAATTAAGAAAAAAATGAACAAATGGAGTTAGATTTTAATTATTCATAGTTCATTTGAGAAAAATCTTTGTAAATGAGAGGAAGGAGAGTTGTGCTATCTATCATGATGAGAAGAAGAAGAGAGAAAATTCACTCCATGAACTATTTGACAGTACAAAAGCTTCTGCCTTCACTAGGTGCTGCAGTCTGACGTGTAAAGGCAGAAGCATCACAGGAAGGACTATTTAGGAGCCATATCATGGAAACTGCACGAAAAATACAAAACTGCTCCTTGGCAAGTAACCACACCGCACGTTTGCTAGAATCCTACTGAGAGGATTACTGCAGGCATGTCCTGTAATTCTGTTTTTGAGAAGATGGGAATATATGGAGCTGCCCTATTAGATCAGACTTAGGATCCATTCAGACCATCTTTGGCAAATGGCCAAAGCCAGCTGAGTCAATGTTCTCCCATGTGGGAATGCTGCAGGAGAGGTGTTCAAGGATGTCCATAATCACCAGAGTTTGATTTAAGCCTTGGAATATTCAATCCTTCTAGCATACTTTGCCAAGCTCTTGAAAGAAGGGACATTTTTGTTGTCAGTAAGAAAGCTGGTTCCTCTTTGGGTTTTACTGGGCTATTGATCTCATGACTGCTTTGCTGCAGGGAGTAGAACAGTCTTATCATGTACTGGATGAAAAATTATTACTTTCTATCAGCTTTGAATTGATTATCTTTCATTTTCATTGAATGTCTCCTTGGCTAAGGAGAACAGAGCTAGAAATCTGCCTTTTTGAGCAATTCATTATTTTATATGCTTTTGTGTAGGCTTTCTTGTGTTTCTAATTTGCAGAGTCAACAATCCCAGTCTTTTCATTCTGATTTTATGTAAGTGACCTCTGTGCTCTTAATGATTTTCAACCTGTCTCTGAACATGTAATTTTTAATAGCTTTTTTGAGATAACAGGGTCTGTTTGGACACAAAATTATAATGGCACATCGTTATTTCATTTACTGATATTAGGAATTTTCTTGTTATTAAATTGCATTTGCTTGTTTAATTGCAAGTGCAGTCTTTGTTACATGATCACAATTGCAACTGATCTCTTTCCTAACATAGTTTAAAGCAGTGTACGCTGTATAACTCAATTTCTTTCAGTTTGATATGTATCACTTTCCATTTTTTAGTGGTGAACTTTTTGGTGTTCATTAAGCTAAAACCTGTATATGTAAATTTCTTTGAGAATCCCAAAAATGATAGCCAGATCTCAGTTATGTAAATAATATATTGTCATTTGCAATTGAGATACTTCACTGTTCATCTCCTGTTCCAGGTACTAACAGGTATGTTAAATAATGCCAGTGCAAACGTAAAATCTAAAGGTATCTGCTCTTAAATTTTTAACTTGGTCATTAATTCTAACTTTGTCTTCTGTCTCTTAGCCATTTCTTAATTCACAGTGGTACTTTGCCTCTGTATGACTTTCTAAGTTCAGGAGTACCATGTTGTTGGCAACCCTGTCAAAAACTTCGTGTAATCAAAGGAATATTTTCTCCTTTACCTGCTAATTTATCAACACATTCAAAGAATACTAATAGAGTAGTGAGCCATAGCTTCTCTAGGCAGAAATTATGCTAATTAGATTCTTTTCTTGATTTATAAAGAAACATGTTATTCTATATGCAATGATTATTTTAGAAAATTATCAAGGTATACCTGTGTATAAGTCCAGCCTTTTCTAAAGTATAGCTGCATTGTTGGCAATCCCACAAAAGTGTAATAGAGTAGCTATCTTGAAAGAGAGGTTCTGTTTTTTGCTATCAGCTCAGCTACTTTATTCCTAAAATCCTTGGAAGATTTGAACTATAACCTCCTTTGCCCAGGAAGTCAATCAGTACAAAGAGAGAGTCAGTATGAAAAGGGGTTTACAACAATGGTTCCCAAAAAGAAAAATGTACCTGAAATACAGCTGAGGCCTTGAGTAAAGCCCAAGACAACAAAATCCTTTCCCGGTGAGGAGAGTGTGATCATTTCTCTGACACATCCAGTGCATCAGCCTCCTTAAGGAAGGGTAATTGTGGCATCTCCTGTGGGAGCAGCTGGGAACAAGAGCTGGTGTGAAATGCACAAGTCCACTTAGGAGCCAACACAGCTGGAGCAGGTGCACTGCTGCCCTGCAGGCTGCCAGGCTTCTACCCTCTGCCAAGGAGAATTTGGAAAACTGGTGCCAACAGCACAGCACTAACCTGTTTCCTTGGGAGAATGTTTTCTCCTCACCTTCCCTGAACCAGGCAACTGGGGTTAGCAATGAAGTTCCATCTGCATGGAGCACCCTGTTTGCTGTTTTTTGCTAGAAATGCTCTGATTTCCTCTTCAGCTCAGATTTTCTAATCTGCTTGACCTCCTGCACTGGTGTTTGTCCTGGAGAGGCCCAAGAGCAAAAGCTGTAGTTACTGTGAACGATATTTTTGAGAAATGTTTTAAGATGACCTACTGGACCCCGATATTTGGTCTAATCAAAAGAATTTTTGTTGAATTACTTTTTAATCTTTCTTTTTTTAATTTTAATTAATGTATGTGGTGCCTAGAGCAAAGGAGGCCAGGCCCTTCCAATTAAATTAAAATTAATAGTAATAAAAGATACAGAAGAAGACTGGAATTAAATCAGAAGCATAAGGATTGAAATATATCACATTCTTCTTGGCTTTTTCTTACCATCTGTAGGAGTGCAAAACCCATGTCCAACTTAAAATATATTCTGTAACTCTGTCTATTTTCTGCTAATGGAAAATTGCAGGACTCCCAAACTCTGTGGTGGTCCCATGGCCACATTAAACTAGATAATTATGGCTTTCTCCAGCTGAGCTAACCACTAGAAGGAAGGTACAGCTGTGTTTTAAATTTGCTATATTGTGTATATTTTCTTGGAATTTTGTTTTTTGTCCCTGATAATTTCATTTTTGACAGAAATTATGCTGTTTTCAATCCAAAGGCCACCCTCATGTGCCTGAGAAGAGCGTCTCTGCCATGAGTGGATCGTCTTGTATGAAAAAGAACATCTATTACAAACAATTATTTGTCATATTGCATCTTAAATGTATTGAAGCAACCATTGTTCATATTTTGAAAAGACTTGAAGTAAAGTAGTGGGACAAAAGATTGTATAGAAATAGAAAACCTTCTGCGTGAAGTATGTGTGCCAGGGGATTATTGCTCCCTTTTACACAGGCCTTGACTTGCACAGACATGCAAACACACAAATGATCACTCACACTGTCGTAAACCAGTGGCACTGGGATGCTGAAAAAGACATAAAGAAAAATTAGTAACAGCACAAAAAAACAACATAAGGTTTTCAGACCAACATACTGTGAAAATTGTTTCTCAATAATGTAAATTATGAGTCTTTATGCCCCAAAGTAAAAGGAAATGTTAATTTTTATGTCAGTGCAATAGAAGTTTTGCACATCTTAAGTAAAAGACAGTGGTGACAGGCATTACAAAACAGTAACTTATTTAAAAAATGTTCATGTCTCACTGCCTGAAATGATAATATACATCTGTTTGTAGGAATATGGATGTAACTGGTTTTTTTAAAATTTGCTGAAAGTATCACATGAATGAAGTGTATCTGTATGTGTGTGCAAGTGTTTTCCAGAAAAAAGCACAGCAGCTCTATGTCCTGAAAGACCATATTCCTTCATGAGGAACATAAATCTCAAATCACTGCATCTCAAAGCAATGCCCCTCCAGAGTATGACACTGAGCCCTGCACATTCTGGAGCCTGAAAAGCTGAAGTTGGGGAATGCCTGGAGCAGAGGCAGATGCAGTAAGAGTTGTTTGTAGGTTCTCCATACTCTTAACTATATTGCAGCTATTGGTTTTAGATTTATGTAACTCCATCACAGACTGAGAAAACAAAATACAAAAATAATAACATACTTTTGGTTTCCTTTATATGCTTTCTATGTGCATACTTCTGAATTTTTTTTTGCCTTACTTACGTCCTCTTTCTTTCTTCAAAGCCTTCTTAAAGTCCTTTCATGCTGTCTTAGCAACACAAACATGGGATTTTCTGTCTCTGTAGCTCTTGTCATTTAAAACATCCTTCCTTATATCTCTTTGTCTTCTTGTTGCTTCACCTAATTGTAAAAATATGTATTTTCTCCAAGCTCAGAAAAGCCCATTGTTCAGCCACCCAGGACAACTTAACAACCAGCCTGGACAAACGTAATTTAATTACTTCTTGCTCACTGGCTAAGGTGCTGAACTGCATTTAAAGATCCTGTGTGTTCTCCAACCTCATGCTGAAAAGAAAACTAGCTTCCACCTCAGTTTCTTTTAAGTGCTGCCTAACAGCAGGGAAAGAAAGGATGGCTTTGTTCAACCAACCGTTTTCTCAGCATCTACCTCTGCCTTGTTCGCCCAGTGTGTCTGCTTAGCAAAATAATGACAGTGCTGACATATGTCACAGAAGAACCAGGAAAGCTCCAGTTCTTAGCCAGAAAGCAAATTTACAGATATTTTCTTTGGGAAAATCACCTGAAAAGAACATATCTGGCTTTTAACTGATCTTTCATTCTCTTTGAAATTGCAGATTACTTTTACAGTTTCATTTAACTCTACAACAGGTTTAAAATCTTCAGTTCCTTCTGGCCCTCTCCATCTCTTGTGATGGGACAGGGACCTTGCCTAGGGTTTCAAGGTCTAGTGGGAAGAAATTGGTGACTACATCTCCTTTCTTGTTCAGAGCCACTAAGGCCCCAAAGTTTTCTGCTTCTAGTTCCTGGTCTCTGTGAAAGGAAGGCAGCAATTCCAGGGTACTTATTCCTAAAATTTGTACTCAAGATTGTTTGACAATCAGTTTGACAGTCTCTTGAATAAAACATATTCCTGAAATGAAACTTAATCATGGTAACCACTTTATTTCTAGAAGCTGCAAGACAACTTCTTTGGTCAATTATCATCAAGATGGGAAAAGGGTATTTACAAAATTCTGATTCCTTGATTCTGCTACCCAGGAGGGAAATTATGTCTAGAAGGAAAAAAACAGCTTAGAGGTTGCAGGGTCTGCCTTGGAGTTTCTGGAGGAAAAATGCCTTTCCCTGTCAGTAATGTCCTGTGTAGCTTTGGTCAGCCCCTTGGGCTTTGTCAATCCCACAGCTCACACAGACAATTGCACTCAATCTGGCACAATTTGCAGCTACAGTGGGTAAGCTATCTCACGTTGTGATCAGATCCAGCTGTAATTTAAAAACACAGATCTGTGCCTCAGCCTGGGTTTGTAGGTGCATTTAAAATCAGCCTTTCTGAAATCAGTGGCATTTAGTTTTCCCAATGACTTGGGCTTGCTGACTAGCTCCTGGCAGACAGAGAAATGTGCTCTGCAGTGATCCTGGTCCCTCACCCCCCACATCTGGGATCTGGATAGGATATGCCATAGCCTGTTCCAGCCTGCAGGCTGGGATTTCCTGTACAGTGAGGGTACAGGGGGCAAGGGGCAATGGGCCCATGCAGAGCTCTTCACAAGCTGCCAGGCTCCCCTGCTCAGACACAGGTCTCACTGACTGCTGTAAAAGGGTGATGCTAGCACTGCCTTCTCAGCCTCACAGCTGGATGGGGAGGAAAAATCCATTAAAGTTTGTGATATACTGATATACTATGGTTCTGGGAGCCACAGAAGTACCTAAGATAGACAGCTAATTGTTACAATTTTGGCAGTACATCCCATGATGAGGCACACTGCAAGCTCTGTGAAAACTCTTTTTTTAATAGATTATTTACTAAAGCTATTCAAAATATACAATTTTATTGTTTGGTGCATTCCAGAAGCCTAGAGGCCCAAATTGAGAGCGAGAGCCCAGTGAGCTTCATGCTGTCCAAAATGATATTAAGAGATGTTCACACACTGCCCTGATGAGCGAGTATAATGGCTGAGAACTGAGGGTGGTTTGTCATTGCAGTTTTATTGATGAGCTGAGATGCAGGAATATGAAGTCCAAGTCCCAAGGTCACAGAGCAGGACTCAGCACAGGTAAGACCTGGATCTACTGCTGTGCCAGATCTGTGATCAGGCACAAGACTATCTTTCCAGTAGTCTCTTATTGTTTGATATTTTTTTTTGGTTTTGGGTTTTTTTTTAAAATGCAAATAAATAAGTTCTGAATTGCAGTGCTCCCAACTGTTGCCAAAAGTATACATAATTAATCACTGTTTTTCACTGCATTTTACTGGTTCTTTTGCCTGGAGCATAGTGTGTGATGTTTCAAAAAGCATTAGAGGGGCCTGTGGTCATGCCATGATGACTTCATGAAGTGGCTCCATCTATTTGGCTGTGGATATGACATGGTAGTGCTGGTCCTTTAACACAGGGGAGCTGCATCTGATGTGCCTACTGGAATGGGCCATAGCCAATGCTAAGTCCTAAACTATGTCTGCAAGTTTTTTTTGGAAAAAGCATGCCATGTGCTGTGCAAACCATTTAACAGGACAGCCAGCTGGGCTCCCTGGACTGCTGAATTTAGAAGTACAGATGTAGGCAGTAGACTGAGTTTGGGTCTCGTTAATACAAATTATTTTTGTCGTATGCATACGCCATCCTCAAACAGCTCCTGTTGTGTTTGTGTACTTTAGACCAAGATGATGGCTGATGGGGTGAATACTGAGATTCATCCATATTCTCCAGGTAGCTTTGAAAATCCAACCCCATTCTTGGGACAGAAAAAACAAGCTAAAGAGAAAGAATATGAGATAATTTTAGACCTTCAGCACTGTGACTGCTTGAAGCAGTGCAAAGCTGTAATGAAAACCTACATTTTCTTATGCTCACACACAGGCATAGGTACATGCAGAGAAAGTATGTAACAGATATATCAAGAAGCCTAGTGCTAGTTGGTAAAAAATGTCACATTTCATAGCTTTCACATAATAGCCATCTTTTTTGAAACTGAAATACAACATCTAAATGTCAGCCTACTCTGAGTGTCTTCGAATCCCCTTCTGATATTTTTTACGTGCTATTGTTCACTCTATTGCATTTTTTAGTTTCCACTTGCTGTGATACCATGGCATTTGATTTTGTTCTGGCCAAGAGGCCAAAAATTCAATTCAGTGTCGGATGTCTCATTGGTCCATGGATTTGCTACTGAGACACCATGGATGATAGATACAGCCACTGTCCCACCTTGCATGCAACAGGAACATACAACCCCCACTAGGAACTCATTCTCCACCTGGTTTGGGGCCAGAAGTACAAATCTGTTGTCACGATCATGTCTTCTGACTCTCTGACCAAATGTCAAAGTATGTTTTTGTATATCCTTCTTTGGGTTTTTGGGGGGTTAGTTTGAGGGGTTTTTCCCCCTTAAAATTTTAAACAAAGGGGCCTTCTTTAGTATATTTCTTTTACAGGTGAAAGACATGAGGTCCTTATTTATTTTTATTAGGTTTTTCATTTTCAGTTTTTAAGCAGTGTCTAGTACCTTTATATAGAAAGCAGTACATCACTCCCCTTCTTCTACCCTTCTTAATGGAAAAGTAAATGGTTATTCTTTCCTTCTAGCTGATGTATGCCTTCAAAATACTATAAAGATATGAAACTGATGGAGTTTCTAAATTATAAAGCAGGAGTTCTTTTATATAACCGTGAATAACAACTGGAAATCCAGTTCTTTATAATAAGTTATTTATTCTCCATTTTGAGGTTTTATCCACACCCCAGGAGGTGGCCATGTATTTTTCAACAGGTGCTGCATCAAGATTGCTATGATACTCTCAAACCATATTAGATTGTATCCAGTGGAAAGAAATGAATTTGAAAGCAAGACTTACAGGCTGATGAAAAACGAAAATCTTTTCTCTTGTTGAATGCAAAATCTTCTATTAGGTTCATAGCTGTTATCAGCATCAGCCTCATGTAAATACATATTTATGATCTAATACAGAGCACTGACAGTGTGTCTGGGAGAACAAGAATCTATGTAGCATACTCTGGCCAGAAAATTTACAGAAGCTTCCCAAATCTTCTGAAAACTGTAACAATGGAGTTCTAAAGGGACAAAGGTGGTGGGCAGGAGGAGACATTGCAGTAGGAGCACAACATGCCATGGTTATTTACTTGCCTTTAAGGAAAAGTGAGCACATCTGTTTCTATTCATGACAAGAAGTCAGGAAGGAGAGAGGCGTGAAAAGAAATGATGATCTTTAGAGGAAGAGATGGGATGTCATACCAGAGGAAACTTTTTTCTAGACTGACTGGTTCCCAATTTCCTGCAAATGCAATGCCCTGAAACCATGACATTGTAAAAAGAAAGAGGATGTATGTGGTTTTGAAACAGTTTCTAATGAGATGTGTGCTAAAGTTTCTGTCTGTGGCTCATGCAACCTGACTTACCAAAGTACAGAAACACTTGAGAATCTTCAAGGCTGTTTTCCTTTCAAACCTAGGAAAAGCTTTTATCTTCATCACTGCAGATGAAGCACACAGACAGAAGGGGCTCTTTCCATGCAGTGACTTCAGGTGGGGTATCTGATGCCTCTCACCCTGACTCCCTCATCCATGAATTCTCTTGGGGTCCCAGACATCTTCTTCTTGTGAAGTATCTCTTTCTCATGTAGCCAGAACATGATCTGCAAAAGACAATAATCTCTTAAAAGGTCTTTTTTTCATATAAATTTTTAGCCTATAGCATTTATATTTCTATCCAGAAAAGACAAAGCAATGTCTACTTCTGAGCCTGCTAGTGTGAACACATCCACAAAGAAATTTGTTGCAGCAGACACATGGAAAGGACTCTTGGAAAATAAAATACCTGGGACCTTTAAGTCCTTCCCCCAGTACAGTAAGAGTTCCTTCTCTTTATTCTTTTATGATTCACTACTTTTTATACAAACATATATCCACGCATATATAAAATATTAAATATATGGTCTAGTTTTGATTTTATTTTTGTAAGTGCAGATGGCTCTGTTTCACAACAGCTAGGATCACAAGAATGGTAATAGTAAAAGCCTTATGTCTCTGTCTGTTTGACAGGGAACAGGAACCAGTGCTCCTATAGATCATTTTTTCCAACTCTTTCCCAACAAACTGTATTAAACAGCTGGGGCAGATTTGGAGATTAGGAATCTGAATTTATTCATCTGTAGGCAGACCCCTATAGCTACTAGGCCACCTACAGATACTTGCTACCTATAGACACAGACTTGATACTCAGAAGAGAGGTAATAATGGGGCCAGTGCAGCCTACAGAGACATCGAGATGGCCAGCAGCTGGAAATGTGACACTGTTGTCTGTGCAGTCACCCAGTGACATCTGAAATGCCTGCAGTATTTTATCTGCATGGGAAGGCTGTGAGAGTGCTTTGGGTCTGTGCCACCCAGTGAGGCTCTCTCACATGGCATTAGATGCCTGTTCAGCTACCTAGGTGTGAGTGTCTGGTGTCGTCTCAGGTGTCATGGGCTACCCTGAACTCCTCTTCCTGTCATCCATCTTATGGTGTGAGGGTCCTGACCAGCTTAGGCAGTTGCAAGGAGCTGTCTGAGAAATAAGGAACACAGCAGCTCCCACCTTTCTCTTAGGAGCTGCATTCTAGTAGTCTCTTCTTGACCTTTGCTGACCTGTGATGATGAGCAGCCATGCCTGTGACAGCCATGCCTGTGACTGGCAAGTTGCCCTTCTTGCCCTGCTGTCACCCCTGCTCCCAGCTCCCCTTTACTTGCTGGAACAGCATCAGCCCTTGCTGTTCTCAGGTGCATGTGCCATATTGAATCCCTGGGATGTTTTAGTTGGCACCTTGTTCAGTCAACTGAGTTGAACCTCTCTGCCTGTTTTGGGGTCTGCTAAAGCAGTCTCTAGGTGCCATTGTCTGTACTGACTTAGGGGAATTTCTGGACCCTTCTGAAACTGCAGCTGGAGATTTAAGTCCTCAGGCATTTTAAATGAGAGTGGAGATTTGTTCTGGGCTACTGAAAGAGCCTACAGTGCTGGCTGACCGGGAAGTTATTCCAGGTTGTCCATAAAAGTGGGCAAGCAAGATCAAATGTAGGAAATGACTGAAAGGTGACAAACAGCAGAAGCTTAGAAGTGACTCCCTTAGAGTAAACTGAACATTTTTGAGATACCTTTAAAATTAATTACGATATTTTGTTCTCGTGCAAAACATCCAGGAGATATGATGTAACTTTACATAAATGGTAGGCAGAATCAACCTTTTCTTTGGGTCAAGGAATCTTTTTCCCTACTTATCTGAAATGTGCACAGTAATAAAATGTGGGATTAATGTGTGTTAATGAAACTTCAGGCATACATATTTATGCATAGATTTTAGCATAATGATATACAAAATAAAATTTTCTGTGAAATGATATTATTAATTAAAAAATCAGCTAATCTTTGCATTGTTTTTCTTTCCTTTTTGCTTCTCTTTTTTCTTACTTTATTTTCTGTAACTCAGGGCACTTATCCAGCTATTATTTAAGCCCCATGCCTATTAATGTCATTGAGGCTACTCATATGAATAAAATGAAGTGAATACCTAAGTGGTCTTCAAGACTGAGTTTTCAGTAGTCAGAGCCCAAGATGCATGCATATTTTTTCTGATTCTGAGCATCTACTCTGCTTGGCCACAGCATCACCCAAAACATTTATAGGAAAGGTTTTTCCTTTGCTAGAACACTTGAGAAGAGGTAATACTTTTTGAAAGGCTGAGAATCTGTTTTGGTTTTGACAGCTGAACAGGTATCCAAATATCTCTTGAATGGCCATACATGTGGAGCTGGTCTGGTTAAGAGCAGTGGGCTTAGTAAAGCTTGAAACATGGGGCAGGCATGATTGAGGCAGTAAAGCACATCTGCTTTACCATGAATTACAGCCTTCCCAAGCATCAAAGAGATTGAAATTATGGGACAAAAATACCTGGGGCTTCCTGAATACTAGCCTTATAGGAAAGTGGCAGGGTGATAAGGTCAAAATCCACCATCCTGTTTAGGGTCTGAAACCAAACACTACCCTCTTCTCTTTCCATACTGGAAATTGTGGACACTTCCAAAATGCTTTCTGTTACAGGTCCTAAAGATTCTGTTCAGCTTTGTACCCCTTTACATACCCCATGTCCTGTGGGGCATATTTGGAATGCTCTTGTGCATTTTTGGATACTAGAAAGGTGTAAAGAAGAAGCCCAGAAGGAGTGTGCAATGTGAAAAATATTGTGTAATGTTGAAAAACCCAACAAAATCAAGAAGGACCACCAAACAGCAGATTTCTAGATAGGTCTGCCTTGTAAAGCAGAAAAGGGAGATGGAAGAAAGCAGAGGATATGAACTGGAGGTGGGCACTTGTGAGCAGTACAATGGACAGGTAAAAATCAGAGTAAAATTTGGTTAGGGGCTGGCAATTCCTTTGTATGTAAATACCCAGATCTACATGCAAAGAAATATAAAGATAGTTGTTTTTTACCAGTGATTATTTTTTCTTGGCCTAATTAAATTTTTTAAGAAGTTAAAGCCATCCAGTTAGGAAATAGTGTTAAGTGATGTAAGTGTCCTTTAAATTCTGTGAGAAAAGAAATGCAAGTAATGAAGAACCTACATCAGCTTTCTTCATCTTGAGGATCTTTTCTTACTGAGGTGACTTAGAGAATATTTGCCAATAATGCAAATAATTGCAGGAATTAGGACTCCTTTGCCTGCTGTTAGGAATGATGCTCATGAAACACAAGGGTGACTAAATCACAAGGATCCTGTTTTCAATTTGTGGTCTAAGTTGCCTCCCATGAACTCTGCAAGTGAAGGTGATTTACCAGATGAGTCCAAAAGATAATTCTGAAAACCACTGGAAGGTTTTTTAAGAGTGTTACTTTGCATTTTATCCAAAGCTCTTTTCAGAAGGCAGGAAAGTACTGTGATAGACTTAGCTGTGCTGTTTCACTGGGGCTGTCAGGGTTTAAGCATTGCTGTAATGTATCATGAGGAACACTGTACCACTTGCATTGGATATGTGTCAAAGCTCCTTCTTTCTCTCTCTCTCCTTTTTTTTTCTCTTCAGCTGCAAAAGACAGGAGCATTTGTAAGCCATGAAGCACAAAAGACAAAACAAAAGCATTTTTATTACTATAATTGAGAATTTGGAAGAGGGGAGTTAAGTGCTTGTACCTAATTGTACTGCAATTACCCTGTTTAATCCAGCAACAGGCTTCTTTCAAGCCTCATCACTATACCTGTGTAGAAGAATCTCATTTCACCACTTACAAAGGCTTGTCACTTTGGATATTAAGCACAATGAAGCTTCTCATTTTCTCTGCCTCAATTTTCCATAGGGATCATTAGAACGATAAAGACAGACAATGCAGAATGTGACCTCATTAATGACATTGTATCAGGAATGAATGGGATTCAATGTCTGTAATATTTACAAACTAGCAAGACACAAGTTATTAGTGTCTGATTGTTTATCTTACCTTCATTGCTCATATGTTCATTGCTCCTGATGTAAGCAAACTCTTCATGGGCTTCTCTTCTTAAAATCCCAGCAGAGTGCTGCTATCCCTGATTTATAGATGGAGAAATGACATTGAGAAAGATTATTTATGTCTGGTCTTTTGAGAATATTGCCTTCTCTTTAAGTCAACAGAAACAAGGTGCTCATGTTGTCCTGTGGATCTGAGACAAAAGTCATGTACAGAGTTCCAAGAAAGTCCTTTAATGATGAGTTTGACCCTCCTAGGTATTATTTATACAAGATCTTGTTTTGTTTTCATTCTCTGCCTGAACATCACAGCCCTCCTACTCTCCCTTGTCTTACATCTGTTTAGGAGTACCTGATATGATCTGTGCTTTTATCCCTTCCTTCTGCATGTGAAGAATCTAACCATTCATGGTTCCATTGATGTCATGTGCTATCACCCTTCTCCCCTGGACTGTGCAATGTCCTCACTCACGCCCCAGAGGCTGCTCCAAGGGACTCTGAAATACTTTGCTCTCTGTATCATGACACAGGCTGCTGCCTGTTTCTTCTTTCTAATGGTTCAAATTATTGTGGCCTCTCAAGATCACAGAGAAACTTGAAGTATAAACAGGGTTTTCTGCTACTCAATTTGAATGGTTTAAACCCTTTCTCTTTGTGCTTAGTTTTCTTGTTAGATAGTGCTCTGTTTCAGCCTGATGAGAGGAACTGTGATGTTCCTCAGCACTCTACTCTGGCTCCTCAGCTATTTAGCTTTCATGTGCTGGAATCCCGCTTTCCTGTCTTATAAAAGTTTGATATCACCTAAGTGCTCCTCCAAGCTCAGAAGGCAGCTGGTCCTTTGTGGTTTTGCTGGTATATCTAGGCAGTGTCATCTTTAGAGCTCATAGATGAATTCTGTACATTTGATGCTGCACATTTGAAAACTGGCTCAAGATCAACTTCCATGTGATCTTTTAACTTTCGAAAAAATGTGGATTTTACTAATAGAAAAAACTCTGGTTGTCCATTGGCAATTTCTACATTTTAATGATAATTTTGTTCATCACTCTAATTATAATACAAAATCCTGCCTTTTTATAATGTCTTGTTTCCTAAAGGATAAAAAAGCAGTTAATAAATTCAGTCTAATCTAATCCATCTCTTCCTGCAAGAATGGAGTGCAGACTCCTTTGTAGTGGAAAGAAGTGGATATCTAAAACGTGGAACAGTGCTACTGAGGAATTTGGGATGGGAAGTCTATGTAGGGACATAAAGAATTACCATGTGGTCAGTGCTGTCTTTTGATGGGAAGTGGGAGACAAAGTCACTTGGAGAAGCAGCTGAGGTTTGGCCGCTGTTGGTGATGACAACACAGGTACTGCAGGAGCAAGGGAGAGGACAGTGTAATCTGGGAGGAGGTGAGGGGACTGGAGCTAAAGTTGATACCCTGAAGCAGGGGCTAATCATGTGAAATGCCAAATATTGCCAGTTTCTGAAGTGAATCTTGGATATGGCAAAGTATGCTGGACTAGAGTAATTGGGAATAATTAATTGCAACATCCATTCTCTGTTTTGAAAATAAAGTCCCTTTTTGTTCAAATTAACTCCAATCCAGTAACTTTCCTCTTACCCTCTTTCCTGGGGGAAAGATAAACTGCTGTCATTTTATTTTATTTTCTCTGATCTTTGGCACTGCCAGATGCTAACCATACTCAGACTGTTTGTGTCTAACTCACTTCTACCAATATGCTGTATTTTTACAAAGAAGACTTATAGTTCAGAATTTGGGTAAACAATGATCTTACACTCATGGTGGAGTGATAAACCCACAACATGGTTGGGCTGAATTTCACTCTGTAGTTTGCAAATAGTTTATTTCCCATCACTGTTCCTTGAAACTCAAGTTGAATATTGCACATTGGAACTTAATATGTGTGGCTTTTTCTTGCCATATGAAAGAGGTTAATGTATCAGTGAATGATGCTCCAAATATATGTTTAGAATGTCATCTAGTGAAGTATAGTTATCTGCCCAAGAAAATATCAACAAGCAAGACAGGTAATCACTATTCACCTTAATTACTGTAATAACCCATCCAACATTCAGGAACAGTCAGGCCTTATTATCCGTATTTATTTTATTACTGACACAGATTTTGAAGTTGTGTGATTAATTAATGCTTTTAACAATATCTTCAGTATGTCCATTGGTGGGAAGGGAAGTTATGACACTGAGTTTTTGATCACTTTTAGGTTCTGTGATATTTTTCTTTTCTTTTTTTTTCTCTTTTNTTTTTCTCTTCTTTTCTTTTAGACACAGAAAAGTTTTCTAATTTTTCTAAAAATTTCCTTCTTCATTTTGGCATTAGGGAAGAGTCTGTGATCTGAGCCCCAGAAACCACTTGGCATCTTTTACACAAAATAGGCAATGAGGAATTCTGGTGTAGGAACAGGAGGTGCTGACGCTTCTGCCTCTCCCAAGGTTGGCTCTCAGGGACAGAGTCCATGAAGGTATGGGGCTTCTGACCAGCTTACAAGGAGCCCTGGATAGTCCAGGCAGTCTTAAGTCTATTTTAGATTGCACTTGAGATAGCTTGTATCCCCATCCATCTCCCAGGTGATATAAAATAATTTTTACTCTATCATCAGCTAACAGAGCATATAGTCTACTGTAGCCCATCTACAGTGTGTTTTAGAGGGAATTAGATAATTTTGCCTTTTCAGATACACTCTCAGTTCCTCCTGTGATGCTTTCAGGTGGTTATGTATGCTGCTAAATGTACCCAGCACTATTCGGTGACTTGGCAGTCAAGTAGAAGAGAACAGAGCATGGTTGCACTATCAGACTTGTAACCACCGAAAAGAAGATCACTCTGTCCAAACAGCTTTCCAGGAGTGGTTCCTGGTTTCTGTTAATGCCTTCACTATGCCCATGAGTTAATGAGCTTGTGAGCCCAAGCCAAAACCATGCAAGCAACTAGTGTAACAATTTAGAAGTATAGATTTAATATCACAGGTAATTATTGTAGACAGTCGTTAAGTGCATAGAGATAATGGTCAAGATTTATTGGTATAAATCACTCCATTGCCTCAAACATAATTTATAACAAAGAACTTGGAGCAAAATAATCTTCTCTGTATTTCCAAGGAGGCAAAATATGCAGGAAACCAGACTTAAGGATAGTTTGGGTGAAAAGATGGTATTAGCACATCAGGAAAACGTACAGAGGGCTGTGGTAAATGTCACAGGGTATGTGGTCATCCTTATCATCATCTAAGTAAGAGTACAGATAAAATTAATTTCTAGTTCAGACTGCACCTAACTGAAGGGATTATCAGTGAAATTAGTTTTTGGAAAGAGGGGTTATTTTGTAATAAAGTCTTGTTTTATCAGAAAAGCTGAGCTTTGTGAGATGGCATAGATAAATGCTGTCAGTCTGCACACGTCCTTCAGTGCTGGTTGATGGCCCCACAGGAGGAGAAATAAAGTATCAATGCAGAACAGAAAATGGCATTCATTAGTTTGTAATTAATGACAAGCGAGATAGGATAGCAAATGGAAGTGTGGGAGTGCTCGAGGGAATTCTTCTACAGCTCTTCCAAAAATATAATTTAGGTCTTTATGTTTCTGTATTATAGTGGAGCTATTGCATTGGTTAAATCACCAAATTTACCATGATGTTGATAATTCATGATAGGCTGTATTGAAAGAATGATTAGGAGCCTTGACTAAAATTTGTTCTCATTGTGGTTGGTCTTTTGTGAGGAAAAGGCAAGGTCAGCAGAAGGGGAAGAAAAAGCATTTATTTTCTTATTTTATAGATCCATGAGGAGAGTAATGTAGTTTTCCCAAGGTCAGGTTGGAAGTCTATGGAAGTGTTTGAGAGAGTCTTTCTCTTTGGGGACTCATTCAGTCCCTTTCCTGTAAGAACATCCTTCTCTCCTACACTAAGTGTTGAACACCACAGCCTGTGTTTTCAGTGTCACACCAAGAAACACTGACCCAGAAAAGTGAAAAAAACCCAGAAAGTTACCTTAGAATGATTGAAGCTGAACATTATCTTTGTCTTGATCAAGGACAAAATGTAAATCTTCAGTGAAGGTGTGAATTCTTAGCAACAAACACAGTGAGAAAAGCATTCAGGAGATAAATGGAATTTATCTGACAGTGTAAGTTCAAACTAAAATCTAAAGTAATGCAGTGAACAATGTTTAACAAGATTTCAGTGACTCCTGGTGCCTTTATAATCTGCCTAGCCTTTTGAAAATGTTTCCTTTATAAATGTTTATCCCAGCTGTCTAGTGAGATTAAGAGCTTTTCTCCTTGAGTTCCATGTTCACCAACATTTCAGGATTTATTTGCATTGGCAGCTCCTCTGGCATCAAAGGTGTGGTCACTGCCCCAGGCTGTCATCTTCAAGGGGTCATACAGTTAATTCCCACAGGATCTGCTGAGCCTTATCTCTTCATTTTGGGAGAGCTAAATCTCAGTGCTGAAGAAAGCGCGCGTTTGGTCAGTGGTGGGTCAGGTCTGCTGCCCTTTACAGTTTGTTCACACATTGTGTTTGAATCCTGACCTGCAGAGCTGGTGGCCTTGCATGAGGTGCTTTCTGAGATGTCTCACAGCATCCACAGCTCCTGCACAGGCTGGCAGACGTGCTGCAATCCGCAGGGAACCAGTGTCCTTCTGGAGGGGCAGGTGGACCCCTGAAACGCCTGTAGCAGCATAAGATGCTCATATCTGCCTGGCCCAGGGGCTGGGCTTTCCAAGGTCTGTTTAGACTTCCCTGACTGCAGTAAGTAGCAGCGTGATTCAGTTATGTAACCAGGACACATAGTGACACACTGAGAGACTGTATGTCCTGACTGTTTTCCAGCTACTTCTCCTGACAAAAGGGACTCTTGTAGATCATGTGCGAAGCAAAATCAGGATTTTATCCCAACATTGGATACTTTCAAGATTTGGTTGGATATGGTGGTGGGCCATCTTGTCTAGACCATGATTTTCCCAAGAAAGGTTGAATCAGATGTTTGTTGAGGTGCCTTTCAATATGGCATTCTGTGATTCAGAATCAATTCTGAAATGTCCTTTTTACAAACTACTGTGGAGAGACTCCAAAGTTGGACTTAAGCATAGAATTTCATCACTTGCACAGGACACTGGAATTGAGTAAGAAAATTTAGACTCATCTTATTGCCAGTTGTCCTCCCCTACTGTGGCTGGACAGCTAGTATTCAAGAATAAAATACTGTACACCAGAGTTTCACATAATGAATGGAATATCAAATCATAATCAGAAATATAAAATTGTTTGGGTTGGAAGCAGTCTTTATGAAAAAATGTAGTCAAACCCTCCTGCTATGGACAGGGACACGTCCTACTAGACCAGGTTGCTCAGAGCCCCATCCAACCTGGTTTTAAACACTTCCAGGGAAGTGTTTCAGTTTCTCTGGGCAGCCTGTGCCAGTGCTGCACCACCCTCAGCATAGAAGATTTCTTCCTTGTGTCCAATCTAAACCTACTGTCTTTTTAATGTTGGAGATAAGAAGCTTTTATGTCCATGACTGGATGGAAGCAAATCCTTGGCTCAGGTATGAGATATTGGATCAGATGCTGAACTTGTGAGTTAAACTGATATACAGTCTCTTAAGTGGGATGTTGAACTAGATTATTGCAATCATTGCTCTGCTCTAGCTTGGATAGAGGGTAAAATCAATGCCAATGTAGATACTTTTAGCATTGCAGGTGGAAATTTGCCATGCAAATGCAAAATGAAATCAGTTTTAATCATGTGCTTACGTGAAGGCAGACACTTAAATGTCAAGGTTTGATGTTAGCAAGGTGGACAGGACAACTACCCATGAGTATCATAGCAAAAATTGAATTTTACCTCCCAACCACAATAGTAAAAAAAGACTTTGACAATGCCAACAACTTGGTAACTTGGAGCATAAATTGATTTATAACCTATATAAGAAGGGGATTCACTGGGGCAGGTTATAACAGCAAAACTATTAAAAGATTTATTTTTCTTCTTCCAAAATTGGCAATGCTGTTTACTGCTATTGGGGAGCCAGGATTAGATGGACTTCTGACTAGATCAGGACAGTAATTCTTCTATCAGATATTCAAGATAGAGAAATTTTCCTTAGGCTTTGGACAGTATTTAACTCCTTAAGTTTAAAATATACTTTTCTGTGTTATGAGTTAGAAATTGACTGCTCCCTTCAGAAATAAGACCCTGGTGCACTAATCAATTCTGCTTTGCCAATGGCATTTACAGGGTTAATGTTTTCTGACTACTCCACCTGGTAAATTACTGCTCCTACACTCAGCTCAAACTCAATTTCCTTCCTTCAAGGTTTCAGTAATCGTATCACCAGGCAATAGCTGAGTTGAAGTTTCCTTTGAATCTGAAATTGTATAATTGAACTTTTGAACTGAAGTCCACCCATCACTTTGTAGCCAGACTCCTTGGTGAGAGAGATATTTTTCTTTAGTTTGATAATAGCTGATTACTAAATCCTTGGCTTTTTCTTTACTTTTAATGCACCACGCGTTATATTTGTTTGTGATTTTACCTCAATCACAGTAATCTATTATCCGTGGTACTACTTCTTGCATTTACAACCCACCTTTCACTGCAGGCTTTCTAAGCACTTGAGAAGCATTAGGCTCAATAAGAGGTCTATAATGAAGATAAACAATTACATTGTTATATGTCTGGTGCAGAGACTGTAATTTTCCATATCTCACCAAGGCACCATGGAATGCTGAGCTGGTTGGCCTCTAGGCACTATTTCTCTAGACGCTATTGCGGTATGAGAAAAAATAATGTGCTAACATAAAATAGATGAGGAAACTGAGGCACTAGGCGCCACTACATAAATTTTCAGAACCTGGACCTTCACAGATTTCTGAGGGTTAAAGTCAACACATGTAAGGAGACAGAGCAGCGTTTGACATCCTGTATAGATGATGTAGTGTCAAATAAGAAGGACCTGTCTTAGCCTAGGACAATATATTACTTTTAAGCTAAATCTACAACAGTTTTGTCTCTGTTAGCCCACTTTTATTTTAGTTCTTCAGTTTCCCTTGCCTGTCATTGGGAAGATCAGACTCCCCTGATTGTCACAGGTACATTATATTAAACCCTGTTTTTGGTTTCCAGTCCTGTTAGGCACTGTGCTTAAGAAGAGATAGTTTTCTGTCTAGATAGACCATAAAGATGTCCAAGCAGGGAGCAGGGGGAAGGTTGCCTGACACACTCTAGAGCCCAGCCTGGTCCATGTACAGACCAACATCAGAAAATCTTCCTCATGCTGCTTTGCAAATGTGTTTCATTCTCAAGGAAGAATGAACACAGAGATCATAGGGAATTGGGGGTTAGGATCCAGGTGTAATCTCTGTCTGAGGGAATCAGTGCTAATAAATAATGCACTTTTTGTTGGTTCTAAAAATATTCTGGGCTTATTTGTTTCAAAGCATTTTCAAAAGACATCTTCAGCTATTGCATGGTTTGCTTGGTTTTTCTCCTGGATTATACCTGGTATAGCACACTGAGCCCAGGTGAGAGCTGAAAAATGCTGATGATGTCAGCTGCTGCTTGGGGTGTTTTTTAACACTGCCTGACTACCATTTATCCAAAAATGGTTCTTCACAGTAATTATTGCAAAGATTCATCCACAAAGGTTTTGCATATACATAAGGGAGCATGATCAGTGACCAGGTCACCTGTGGAGGAAGCTATTGATTACAAGACAGAGAGATGATTGTGGAAGAAGTGCCCTTGTATGTGCAGTTGTAGTCACAGAGCCCAGCTACAAATAGGCAGTAATGGAATGCCAGGGTAAAGGCAGCTACAGGACTCTTCAGAGGGAAAAAAACAGCAGCAAAAGTGTTGGCTTATCAACATGATGCTGCAAATTAAGTTAGCAATGCTTGTCCTACTTTCTTATTTGGTTCTACAGCTGTCTTTTCTCACCATCTTTAAGAAAATATATTCATTTTATGGGACTCCATGGGATTGGTGAGCTCCAATCAGCCTCCCCTGACTTAGTTACTGGTTTGGTGATGATGGTGGCTAATAGATGAACATTTTCTTTTGCTTCTTTAAATTTACTTGAGTCAGATGGAAACAATGAAGTCATCTAAATGAAGAGGAACTCTGCTGATTTCCCAGTGATGATTGCTGTGAATTTATACAGGTGCACTTAAAACTGTTACCTGGCTTTGTGCTGATTTTGGGGACAGCAGGTGATAAGAAATAAAAAAACAAACAAGCAAAACAACCAAAACCAAAACAAAACCCCCAGCACTACCTAAGGAATGCTGCAGGTCATATTTTATTAGCCTTTTTAGGCCTCTAATATTTTTTGAGCTGTTTTTGCAAACATAATCTCTTAAGAAGGAACCTAATTTGGCTATTCAAGTCTTCCAACAAATCTCCCAGTACTTTTCTTAGGGTCACTGGAGAGAATGAGACTGCAAAGCACAAATGAACACATTCTTAGTCTCTCTTGGGAAAAGTTGAATCTAAGCTTTTAGTCTTTGTGCCATTTGTTTGTGTGTAACACACCATTAAAAATGCTTTGTTCCACTTGTAGTCCTTGCTGTAGAAGGAGTAGCTAATGCCAGTCTGTAGAAGGAGTAGCTAATCCCAATGATTCACTGCAAGGCATGTGTGCACCCATTTAAACATTTGAGTGTGCAAATAAACTGTAGTGCCCTACTGAGATGTCAGAAGTGGACTTGATTGTCCTTAAAGAATGCAACCTTTGGGAAATATTGCTCTATTGGAGAATCATCCTGACACTCCAACAGCTTTAAAAAATCTTCTTCCCTTTCTCATTATTATTAAATAGCACACTTTCCTCCCTTGATCAGGGAATAGCCCTCTACATTTGACTCTCTCACCTTTCCGACTTCTGCACTACTGAAGGGCAGAACGGTGAGTTAACCATCTGTACTGGGAATTTTTCTTGCAATTCATGGTGTCCGTATTCTGTTCTTTTATGAATATAAATGCCATAGAATATCTGGGTCAATGATGTCTAAAGTTCTTTTGCTCGCATCTTTAATTGACTAAACTTAAAACAGGCCCTTTTATGAACTTCTTTGGGCTGTATTGACAGCACTTTCTTTTAAAGAAAATGTCACGGAATCTTGCTTTCAGGATTGGAAACATTTTTTGTCTTATATGTGTCTTAAACCATTTTACTGGAATGGGGCTTGAAATGCACACACTGTTCAAAATTTGAATATTTGGATCTTTTCTCCACTTTATTCCTCCTTGTCTGTGTTTTTAAAGTTTTGAAAGAAGAAGAATTTTATGCTCTCTCTCTGGTACTATTTGAATTCATTTATAGACTGCTAGGATCTCACAGAGATTTACAATACTAATTAATTAACTTTCACATTTCCCTTGGGTTGTTGCTAAAGATTATTATCCCCATCTTACAGGGGTCACCAGTGCTCTCCTCTTTTTCAACCTTGTGTAAATCAGCAATACCACCACTAAAATCAATAGCCTTATACTGCAGTAGAATTGATATGAGTCAGGGAGGAATCTGGTCCAGAAAATGTACAGTCTGAGCTTAAATGTGCTTAGTTATGTGTTTCCTTCATGGAACTTCAGTACTTGATGGGAGCCTACAAGAAGAATGGAGAGAAACCATTTGCAAGAGCATGAGAGGACAAGGGGAATGGATTCAAATTGAAAGAGGGTAGGTTTAGATTGTATTTAGAAAGAGATTTTTTACTGTGAGAGTGATGGCACACAGGTTTCCCAGAGCAGTTGAGGATGCCCCATCACTGGAAATGTTCAAGGCCAGGTTGGACGGAGCTTTGAGCAGCCTGGTCTAGTGGAAGGTGTCCTTACCCATGGCAGGGAGGTTGGAAATAGATGAGCTTTAAGGTGCCTTCCACCCAGACTGCTCTATGATTCTTTGATAATATGAATCTATGATTCTATGACTTGGAGAGACGAATAGGGAGAAGGTCTTTGTGGGGGCTATGATGGATGTGGTCTATCAAAGTCTGGAAGAACCCTGAGGGATGCCCAGGTCCTGCAACATTCCTTGGAAACAGAGGCACACTTAGCGGTCACACTTAGCAAAGATACTCCAGCCAGCTGTCTGCACACAGCCTGGGTACCTGCAAGCCTTCTAAAGGGTCCATGAGCTGGGATATGAGATCCACAAACTGAGTGAAGAGAGATAGCAGTGAAGCCTGGCAGAGGGATTTTGTAGAAGCCTGGTCCCCTTCCAGGATTTCTGTGCTGTTCCTGCAGATGAGATCTGAGTGTGATCAGCCGGTGCCTTCCCATAGTGATGGTGTGATTCACAACCAGTGCAAACACAGCTTTGAGAACAGATGCCACCCTTTCCATTCATAACAGAATACTTTGGCAGGGTCTGCCCTGGGATGAGAAGCACCTTCTCCGTGCCTGCAAGAAACAACAGTGTTGGCAAGGCACATTTCTAATGGCTTTGTTAGTTTGGGAACAGACTGGTCATTACTTTTCAGATCTAAGTCCAAAATAACTTGTCCAAGGTCAGATAGCAGAACAAGAAATAAATATCGGCTCCCATATGTTGGCTCTTGCTTTTGGATTATTTCCCTAAGTCTTTCATTTTATGTGCTTGGTCTTGAACTGTGCCTGGTGGTGGTTTGTTTCTGGACTCTCCCATAGCAGCTGTATTTATGGTGGCTCCACAGGCACCTCTTGATCTGTCTCTCCCAGTGGAATTGTCTATTTTTATGTGCATCTTGATTTAGAATATGTATTACGAACTTTGTGAGCACTCTCTGGACAAAGACTTGTTTATGGTGCTCACGTCATTCTTAGTTCAGAGAGTTTATGAGCCCAAGTCTCCCTGTCACTATATTACTTTGGAATAATATCAATCTTTTTCTCCTATGTTCTAGCATTTTCTTAGCCACGCAGGAAAACTATCCAAGTCTTAACAATTTTCTCATTGAGATATTTTGCACCTTTCTTCACTAAATGTGGCAAGTACAATAAGGCAATTCCTTCGATTTACATGCTGGACATGCATCTGGACATTTTATCTACTCTTTCCATTAAATTACTGTGGCTTTTACCAGATTATATTGGTGCTATCTCTGACTGCTTGAAAGATAAGGCTGGCAAATAAGATTAAAAATAAACACAATTATTTTTAAAAGCCCTTTGTGCATACATAGTTTTTGAGATCTCAGTACAATTAAGCCCTCTTTTTTCTTCAAAGAATTCCATCTAAGGCATATTATCATTATTACTTGAACTTTACTGAGAGCCATTCTTTCAGCTGGCAGTCCCATGATGTGAGGTGCTCTATGAAGAAAGGAGAAAAGACATCTTGAATAGACAGAGGGTGTATTTTGATCCTTGTTTTGGTGGGGATGTTCCCCAGATTGCTGGGAGACCTGAAGCAAGATAATAACTGAGAGTCCAGTCTAATACCTTAACCATTTGACCAGGCTCCCAGTTAGGAATGGGAAATAATGGCTTTGGTGGGCCTTGTGCAGGCTACATCCTTGCAGCTGGTATAGCATATGCTGCCAGTTGTTTTGTTGATGTACTCGACTTGAAGGAATGAGGTGCAGTAATATTTTCTACTTCCTTCTCTCCACGGCTGAAGTTTCTCCACTGTCTTGCCTTTGGCTTTGTCAGCTGTCCTGCTTTTCTTATTGCTTGTCCACACAGTACATGGGTCTCCTTGTAATCTTTCCTTCTTGCTTCCTTGTAGAGGAACACATCTTGCAGTCCTTACCCCACTGTTGCTTTGTGACCCTCTACTTCTGTACTGCAATAAATATCTAGGCAAAAAAAATATGACTTCTCTCTGATTATTCCATAATTAACATCACTACTCTCTTTGCTCATCACTGACATTTTGATCCCTTTTCAGAGAGCTCCTCTATCTGTTGCCTTCATCTCTCATTGCTTGCTCCTTCTACTTTCTTCTGCTCTTAATATTTCTACTCACAGTTCACCCTGTCTGAGGGGAAACTGAGTTAAGGAGACATCATCAGTCACTGCTGCAAAGCCTGAAGGAGGAACAGCAGCAGGAGGGATTGTACTGATATGCACCATTTCAATGGGAAAAGGCAGTTCCCAATGTAGCAGGAGCAATACAGGCACCTGCTTTAAGGGCAGTGGCTCTAGGATACAGTGAGTATCCCATAGTTTTTGAAGTTGCTTAAAATTTGGCTTCCTATTGTATTTTACCCACTGGCACTCTCTTAATTAATTTCCCAATTTTCCAACCTGCCTTACTGTTCCCACTTAAGCATGCCAACGAAGCTACTTTCCTGCACAGTGAAAACCTTAGGCAAACTAATTCTCTGAAGATCAGAGGATAAAATGATGACTCTTCTAGGCTGGCCAAAATAATTTTGGACAGTGCCCAGCACCATGGTGTCATAATCTGTCATTTTGGCTCCTGTGCAGTAGGTCTGTGGCTCATTTCATCTAACTTTTAAGTATCTAAAAACTGGCCAGTGAAGTATGACCTAGTCATCCTAGGCTTCCTTTGAGGGACAAAGCAAGTCCTCTTATCTGCTTTGGAAACCTGTCTGCTCTTGGGATAAATAATTATCTGGGACCTCCCCCTTTTTTTTTTTTTTAATATTGATGGACACAGGTTTTGTGACTTCTTGGGTGGTTATGCCAGACATTGACTTTCTGAAGTCTGTGATGTGCAAGGTATCGAGGTAGAGCAGGATCTAGGTCAGTAACAATTACAACAACGGTGATATTATGTTAGGGATTGGAATCGCTTGAAACTAGAAAGACCTGAAATTAGAAAGACCTCAATAAAAATAATAGGGAAAAAAATAAGAAAGGAAAACAAAACAAAGTAAAACAACCTCAAAGTGTGGCTCAGAGCCTGGGTGTAGGGGGACACTAACAAGGTTTCACTGCACAGTGAAACCAATTATTGTAAATGGTCAGGGTTTGACAGTGCTCTGCTCACCAAGTCCCTTCTAAGTGTTAAAGTGTTTTGGGTAAATCATTCAGCTGATGAGGCTTCTGGGTGCATCATTAATGCTGTGTCCTGTGTGGGTCATGAAAAGCTAAGCCCATACTGAGGCCTGGGAGAGAACTGAACTGTTGTGTGATTGAGAATTTTTATGGTGCTTACAAAATACGGCAAAATCGAGAGGAGGTTTTACAGTGCATATTAAGCTGTCTGGTGAAAAGAATGGCACTGCTAAGGCTGTGGTTAAAATGGCTGCTACTCTGGAAAAAAAACAAGGAAGAATGAGAAGACTGGAGCAAGTCAGGATTCTAAGAGAATCTAAGAGAATTCTAAGAGATTCTAAGAGAGTGCTCCTAACAGCCCCCTGCTCAAGCACACTCTGTAAGCTGTGGAAGCTCTATTGCTGCTAGAGAGCAGCCAAGGAGCCTGTCTGGAAATAAGAAAAGGAAGAGAGTGCAGCAACAAATCTTGCACCAAGACGGAAATTTGAGGGGAGATGTGAGGAGAGACACTGGGACAGCCTAGAAAGGAACCTTCATTTCTTTGCATAACCTTGCTTCCAAATTGGCTGAGAGCTTCCAAATTTGCTGAGAGCTTCCAAATTTGCTTTCTGAGAATAAATAACAAACTAGACCTATACTAGTTATCCCAAAAGCTCCAGATCCTCAAGGCTAACTTTCCTTCAGACCTAATGTTGGCTGGGACACATCCATACCATTTCTGGGCTCTGGAAGTTCTCTCGTTCCCAGAATGGGAAGGCTGCACAGAGCCTGAGCTTCTTAGGGAGCAGTAGCTGAGCATGCCAGGGATCTCACAAATTATTTAATGTCACAGAAAACCTGGCTCTGTCTCCCATGCACAGCTGAGTTGCAAGGTGTAGCAAAAGTGATCTCACTGGACTTACTGCAAAAGCAAATCCAAGTGGACAAGCGGCATCTTCCTTGAAGTATTAAACTGAAATATATCGTGGTGTTTGAGCAACAGCTGGGACATCTGAAGCCCACGATGACTTTAAGAGATGCAAGAACAGCTTCTGTAAAGCAGAAGGATCAGTGAGGCCAATGCTGCCAAGCACTCCCTGGAATGGATTTCTCACTGCCAAAATGGGAACCACCTTGGAGGAAACAGGCTGAGGTTTCAGATAACCACAAAAATTCATCTGGTTCTAGGCAAATCCCAGATTTGTTTATGTAAAGGGGCAAAGAAGAACACAGAAAGGACAATAGGGAAGATACAAAGACACCCTGGAAAATATTAGCACCAAGGATCTGGAAAAAAAGAAAGAAAAAGGAAAAAGTAATATAGTGGCCAGAAAATTGTTTAGAACTGTGAGCACCAGAGTGTTCAGGGAAATGGTATGTTGTGTGCTAGCTTTGGGAAAAAACCCAGGCCAAAATATGAGTGCAAAAGTGATATGTGATTCACCATAATTTTTGCTCTTAAGGGTTCAGCCTGTGTGCCCTGAAATGTGAACTGCTTGAATACAAAATGAGCTTCTTCATTCTCTTGACCCAAGGCCTTGACAGAATGCGGTTCCTTCTGTTCCTGGCATGATCAAAAGGAGAATTGAATGAAATGATGTGGCAAATGATAATTATAATTAATGATATACCAGGTCTTGGCAATCCTTTTTTTTTTTTTTTTTTTTTTTTTGTTAGGCTTAGGGAACATATTTCTTGAAATTCATGTCTTGCATCACCTTCACAGAAATTATGCGCTCCCTAAACACTCTCCAAAATTTTATGTGATGTGATAACATCCTGTTCTCAGCAAAACCATCTGAGCTTTACCAAGTTGTGGATGCTGGATATGCAAGGAGAAGCAAAAATTTCTGTCTTTACAGCAAATATCCCCACTGGTCCCAGAGCTGTGTGTTTTGCAGACTTGGTCAGTGGTGAGGTGGACTAGAGGAGAAGAGAGGAGATGACACATGGCATAGGAGCACATACCTGGAAAGTCAGGGCTGTTTAAAGTTAAATCCATGTCTTTTTAATTCTGTATGATGCAATAAATCTGCACCTTTTGGCAAATGGAAGGTGGGAAATTGAGCCTCAGTGCTGCATGTTGTAAAGCAGATTTAGTAATAGTAATGAAAGAAAAATTGATCCACTTGTGTTGCAAGGTTTGGTGGTTTATGTAGGTGCAGAGATTTAAGGATATAAATGTTGAACATTGTTATTTAACAATGAATTCCAACAGGTTTAATAAAATATTTGCTTGTCAGTTTATGACAAAATTTCTTTTAATAATGTGCGGTGAAAAGCCTTGCATTTCAGGCATATATAATATTTTAGTGTTGTTACATTTGAAAAACTCAGCATAAACTTGTCTGCATTTCCAGTCTGGCCTCGGTTCTCAGTGAGGACAAATGTGTCTGTCAATATTGAGGAAATTATGAGAGAAGACATTATAAGAAATTGAGGAAGCTCCTAACAAGCTGCATAGGATGAACTGGCTGGATATATTTCTTAGCCTTTGCTTTCTCTGAGCACAGGTGTAT
Organism: Ploceus nigricollis; assembly: GCA_013399945.1. NCBI lineage: Eukaryota > Metazoa > Chordata > Aves > Passeriformes > Ploceidae > Ploceus > Ploceus nigricollis. The sequence continues at coordinate 405,792 of VXBC01000332.1, forward strand.
AAGGAAATATGTTCACTTTTAGCTACATTCAATATGTAACAAAAAAGACTGTGTTTTTGAGTTGCCTGAATGAAAAATGCATCTTTCACTGTTAAAGGACAAACATATTTTCTTAGTGTAGTCTAACTCAAATACAATTCATCTACCTGCCTACCCCGCAGTGGTTCACCCTTGTGCTCAGTCAAAGCAGTGAGAAAATGAAGCCTGATAGGAATGGGATTTTTTAAAAGTTATGAAGGATAAAATAGAGATCAGCAGAGCATTAACTTTGTGGTTAAGACATTGGTGTGAGAGTTGGGAAATTTCAGTTCTAAGCCTGGTTACCTCAGGCAAGTGAATTAGTCTTTCTTTATCTCAGTTTTCCATCCCCAGCATCCCTCTTTGCTTACTCTTTGGATATTTTCTATATTTAGGCTGAGGTCAGGTTATTTCTTTTTGTTAAACATTTGTACACTGAGGAGTTATGTCTGTCTTCTCAGTGCTATTTTAACATACCTCAAATAATTGTGGTAAGTGTAAGAAAAGTGTAATTCTACTGCAAACATTAATTCAGGGCTGCCATTCGTGCTGTTGTTTCCTTGGGAGAAGAACCCCCTCCTGAAGGTACCTGGGATTTCAGTTTTGTTGGCTTGTCAGGGAAGTTTATTGCAACCTTCTGAAAAACAGAGCTTAAAACTTTTTAAACCAGGTGCTTTCCATTTCTGCAGACTCGCACTTTTGCAGGTGTCACAAGCCTTGCAGCTCTTTTCAGACTGCGGTGGGATTGGATGTGCTCTGCATTATTGGATGTGCTCTGCACTGAGCTCCACACCTGCTCAAAAGCACTGAGAAACAGCAAGATCCTTCTGACAGTTTTATTCTGGGAAGAACTCCAAGAATGGATAGTATGACTTTTGGGATGTATTTTTTCCTCTGGCTCCCCAAGTGTTTTAAGGAACAAAGATGACCAAGGAGAAGAGTTACATTCTATGTGCACTACCTTCAATAAGTGCCACAGGTTTTACCTCCAGAGTTCAATACTGCAAAATGACTTGACATTTCAATGGAAAAAGCACTTTCAGGAAAAAATCACCAAATTCTGTCTTGATCCTGTAGTAAACCTCAGAAGTTTAGGGGCAAAAAACCAACTTCTTAACGTTTCCATGGCTCATCATCCTTTGTAAAATTAAATCAATAAAAGTCTGACTAATTTATTGAATAAAAAGAAATTCAAGTATTCTTTAATAAAGCACAAGTCTAGTTCTGAAATGAATGAAGACGATTGTGGGAGGATGGATTGTAAGAGAATAGAGATAGTGCTGAAGGCAATCTCACCCCTGAGGAGTTGCAGCTGTACTAATTACCAAAGAGTAGGAACAGCCTTGCCTTTAATAGGTCACAGCTGTGTCCAATAAGGATGGGTGTTATAAAAGAGTGGGTTAGCTGCTTGAGAGCAGAGTTGGCATCAGTTGGCTGTGCTGTGAGGAGTAAGGGTCAGGTGCATGTGTTAGGGACAGAAAGGGTTACTATGTGCTGTGAGGGACAGGAAGGAGTCAGCTGGCTCTGTGGAAGGAAGAGAAAAGGAGTCAGTGTTGTGGGGAGCTGCCCATGAGAACTCACAGAGAGAAGGTATGAAAGTCAGTAGTATGATAAATACAGTAGTATGATAAACTGACAGTGACAGTCAGTTCCCATCCACCATTGACTGGTGCCAAGCACCAATGCCGACAGACGATTCCCTTGATTTCAGTGATATTAAACTTAATTATATGAGAATTTTTCATGTGTCTAAAAAGTATATTAATTTCATTGTTAAAAATGAAGTTGTAAGAAGAGATCCTATATGAGGCCTAACTTTATTTACTCTGAAAGCTACATGTTCACTTCTGAATTAACATAAGAAAGGTGTGCTGTGTTTTAAAGTCTCTCCACTAGAGCCCCTTTGTTAAAGCTGCTAGAAACTAGCTGCCTGTGTTGCTCATTTTCATCTTTATCCCACCTCTAGTCTTTTTACTATCACTGGTATTTCTGAAATAATTTTGTATTGGCCCTTCATATCATTCCTCATCCTCTAAATGGTAAATTCTGAAGCATACTTGAGCTTTTTCCAATTCATGGTAACATAACAGAAATATACCCTAAATTATTGCATCACCTGCTTTAAAATGCCCTTTAAAAAAAGTGTTTTCTGTGGTGCCATCAAAAAAAGGGATGAAGGTTTGACTTTATTTTCACAAATTCCATCTTCATTCATAATTAAAAACTTCTGCCTTATCATTTCCCTGTGTCCTTCCATCAGAGAACACCCATCTGCTGTCTCCTGTTTTATATTCTGATTATAACCTCTTTAACACAGGAACTATTGCTTTCTCACTTCTTTTAAATTATCTGGTACAACTTTCTCCTTGTCTGCAACTAAGACTCAAGTATTATGAAAAGAAAATATAGTTATTAAGATGGTTTAAACTTAAAAATAAAATCATAGGCAGGTAGGTGTCTATTTTGAGTGTATTTCAAATTTGACTTTGGATCAAACAGGTTATTATTATCTCTGGGCTTACTGAGGGGATATTGAAAAAAGTCTCTAAACCCCTTTTATTTAGGAGGCTTGCAGTCTGATAGAAATTTCCAGATAATTAAGGTGGCTTTGCAAGTACTGGGCTGAGTCATCAACATTCCTAAAACAGTTGACATTACTTCTGTCTTTTCTCTTCAGGATTTCTTTAATTCCACTCTTTGAGTGGCTATTCAGAGAGCTTTGGTTATAGTTTTTTTTTCCTCCCTCACCCCCAATGGGTGTTTTGTTCACAAGGAAGAAATTACATAAATAGAAGAACCCAGTGCCATATGAGATGCACAGGATATCAGTGTTCATCTCCAGCTGATGGTCTGGAAGGGGGCAGGTCTCCCAGAGGTTGAAGTCTTAACCTGAAGTGCCTCATCCAGCTCTGGGTGTCTCAGCAATTGAGCCTTGCTCTCAGTGCCCAGTGTCTCTGTTCATGACCTCTGGTTATGTTTGTGCTCATGATCTATGGTTGTGTTCATGTAGGCTTACAAAACATCAATTTTTGTGTCTTTCTGACAGAGTCTGCACTGCACACTACAAAGTGAAACCATGGAAATCTCTCTTTCGTAATTCATAAAATCACAGAAATGTTAGGGTTGGAAAAGATCTCGAAGATCATGAAGTCCAACTGTCAACCACCTTGAATGGTGGTTCACCACTAAACCATGTCCTCAAGTGCTGTAGCCACACATTTTTGAACACTTCCATGAATGGCAACTCCACTACTCCCATTGGCAGCCTGTTCCAGTGCCTGACAACCCTTTCCATGAAGAAACTTTTCAGTGTTCAGGAAGTGTTTGAACAACACCTTTTTGGGATACATGGTTTGACTTTTAGGCTGCCCTCGAGGAGCCAGGAGCTGGACTCAATGATCCATGTGGGTCCCTTCCAACTCAGAATGTTCCATGACTCTGTTTTTTGTTTACTAGCTGAGATATCTGTTCCCACCATTTCTGTTCTGGCAGGACAAAACCTACTGGCCAGGCAGGTCCCACCTGGTTACACCTGTCTCTGTGTGTTCTTGGTACCAGCAACAAACATCCATCCACTGATGATGTACATTGGAGTTTCTACAAATGCTTTCTATCTCCTGTACTCCTCTATGATTTTCAATTTTCAAAAAATTGTGTCCTCCTAGCCAAGCTCTTAGAGAAGTTTCATTCTGAGCAGCTGTGATGGGGCTCTCAGCTGGCTGTCCCAAGCCAGTTGTTTCCTCCCACTTGGGGGAAATGCCATCAGACTTCTAAGGAAATTTTGCTCATTTTCCATATAAGAATTCTGCCTCTCATCTTGAAAATGTGTGTGTGTTTTTTCCTCATATCTTCAAAAACAGGTGGTTTATTTCCTTTGAAATGTTTAGTCAGAGGGTTTATTTACTTTGAAATGTTTAGTCAGGGGATGTTGTTTCCTAAACATAAGACCTTCAGTGCTTTTCTACTCCCTTCTTTTCTGTGTCAGCCTGGCAGCATCTGCTCCTTCAAGCAGACCTCGGGGTACAGTGAGCTGCTTCCTCAGCAGCCTGTCTCGTTTCTTACAGAGCACTGAAGTGTCCTTGGCATCGGAAATGGAAACCAGGATGAGGGTAGTATTTTTATTAACTCATCTGGAGGGGTTATTTACGTAACATTGGAATTTAGCAAATAGAGAAGGCAAAATAAACACCAAACTTCTTGAAGAGTTGGTTTCCTGCTCATTTTTCATGTTACTCTTAATAATGTCTGGTATTCCTGTAACATCAGTGATTGATTGGGCTACTATTTTATGAACACTAAATGTCTCAGAAACCAGATGGGATTATGTTTTGGTTTATTTATTGGAAATTTGTGGTAAAAATATAGGCAGTAAACCAAGACCACATGGGAAATAAGTGGCAGAAAGAAAACATTTTTTGAAATCCCGTGTTATCTTTTCTGATTTAAGGTTTTTTCCCCCCTTCCTGTCTTAATAGATATTTCTTGCTCTGCAGCACTTCAGGATGTGGCTCTGATAGGTAGAATTTGAGAGAGTATTTAAAATTTAACCTTCAGTGAAATTTGTTCATTTTCAATTTCAAATATATTTGATTCATTATTCTTATTGGATGAACACGTAATCAGACACACTATATTTAGAAAAAGAAGAGGAGTACATGGTCTGCATGTAGCCTGAGTACCCAATACCTTTAAAAAAAGAAAAAAAAAGAAAGTTTTTTTATCTGGAGGGCTTGGGATTTTATGCTCCTTAACATCGAGTGTGTGATCTAAGCAACTGTCTCATGATGTCCCTCTGAGAGAACTAGCAAAGTTCAGCTATTTATAGTCTGAAATAAAACACACCTTTACTAACTGTCCTTTACAGTAAATGGACTTTTATAAGCACAAGGATATGAAAGAAGAACCATTTTGAAACTTTTACTTATTATTTTCAACACAATAAATATCCTTTTAGAGATCTATGTGAATTTCATTTGCATATTTAACAGGAATAAACCGCAGGGCTAAACTCTGTTCTTTTCTCTGCTTGCTTTTAATGTAATTTTTAAAATAATGGCCATGAGCTACTAAAGCAACATAAAACATCCCATGAATAACCCTCAAAACACTTTTGTGTTTAGTGAATTTCTCTAATTTTCCTTTGCCAAGTCAGGACTTGATAAAACACCTGAGAAACTTGAATGGTGAATCTTTATTTGTCCAGACTTCATTCTCCCCTGCAGAGTCCTCTGATAATTTACAGCCTTTTGAAGAGATGTCAAGGTGGGTGTGAAACAGTGACATTTGGTTTAATCATCTTTTTGATCCAATTTGATTTCCTTTTATCTGGCTACAGATGCACAGGCAGGGTGCCTAACAAAAGAGAATGATTATCACATTGGGAAAAAAAAAAAAAAAAGGGATTTGCATACTCCAGATTTGGCAGCACCACGGTGGAAAAAAATGGTGAGTGACTGACCTGAGCATTATCTTGGAAGAAGACCTGGGAATCAGGCTGCATTAGAGCAATATAGTTGAGAGCTTCCCAGAGGGGATCTATGGCTGAGAGCTGCTCAGGTCCAGCTTGGTCCAGACGGCAAACACTCGACAGTGTGACCTTTTGTTACAGGTCTACCTGACAATTTACAGCACTGAAATCAAAATGAGGTGCAGAAAGATACAGTGGACCGGCTGTTAAACTGACTAGGCTAAAAAAGATGCTTGGAGTGCAGAAAGAATAGTACATTGGCACAAAATTCTCTGGTTTTGAACAGGAGGAGGTGACAGGTACAGGAGTCTGTGCAGCGGGTGTGTGTGTGTATGTGCATGCTCAGGTTTGAGGTATTATCATTTTGAGGAAAGGGACAATATTTTTGTAGATGTTAGTCCTTCTGGCATTTAGATCAATCTGAAATTGCCTCTTAGACACTTTTTGCCTGAGAGCTGAAATTTCCAATTTACCTTATTTAGTTTATGTAAATTATGAACATTACTTTTAAGACACATACATGAATGTTTATGAGAATGCCAAGATTTTTCTCTCATAAACCAGCCAAAAATGTTATATATAAACTCTGTGCTGTAGATTGGCTATTACAATTGCAAGATCAAAATTATTCTTGGAGGTGATAGCTAACACGGCATCCAAAGACCTTTTGTTCTGTTCTCTTTCGTTTTCTTACCAATTATAATCCTTAATAGAGGAAGTCAACATGTTCCTACCTCTGCAGAAAATGGATTACTGAAAAAATTCACAGCTTTGGTGTATTTAGGGACTTAAGCTTAAAAGCATGAGTTCTTATAGTTTTTCTTTGATTTTTTCTTTTTTTTTTTTTTTAATTTAGATAAAACACTTCAAACTCCTACAATACCATGTCATTGTAAAATAGAGTCTAATCCTGCAGAACATTTCAGATGGAATTCATTTCAGCTGAGTTTAGCTGTCCAGTGAGTCATCTACAGTCAACTGAAATATAGGTGGGTGGTTCAGTTTGTAAGATAGGTGTCTAGGATAAACAAGATGGATTAGATTCTGAAGGTGGTCTGGAGCGTGTCAAATCTGCAGAGATTTCTCTCCAGGGGAGTCAGAGGATGGAGGGGAAATTCCCAAGTATTAGGGAGGATATGACTGTGCCCAGTGCCCAGCCCTGAGACCTACAAGAACCTGCTGGTCCCAGGATTTAAGTACAGATGCTCTTTGTTAACCATAGACAGAGCATAAACATAGTCCACCAAGAGACTGAATGCTGAACTTGGCTGTGATGGCCACATTTTGCTACTGAATAAAGTGATGATTCATTCTAGTCACTTCCCTACTCCTGTGGTTCTTGTCTTGTAGCCCATCCATGTCCTAGTCCAATGCAGAGAAGCTCCACATGAAGTGGTCTGGGGTCTTCTCACTGAATGGCCATGCTTGCTTGGCCTCGTCACAGATGGTATAAGGAGCATTCTCACTCACATGGGAGCAAGTTTATATTTTTGTCTGCATATTTTGTATGCTGTTATGTGCTGTATTTATGTGTGTGTGTGAGGGAAAGTAGATGTACCCTTGGCAGAGGGCTGGTGTATTGGCCAATGACTTGACTGATTCCAAACATACCTTTAGGGAAAGAGTAACACAAAGGCTTTACAAGTCTGCATATGGATCTGACTAATTTTTAGTTTTAAGTATGGGAAAGGCAAAAAATATCCACTTAGAGGGGCTCAGATATTTACAGCTTTGACAGCATTGCTCAGAAATCTCTAAATAATGTAAGTTGAATAGCCAAGAGCTTTGGGTATGTCTGTAGGGAAGTAGAAGTTCTGTGGCAGGAATCTAGACTTATTTTTATTATTCCCCCTTCCATGAAGAGGATTTTCCCTTATAGGTGCTTTCCAGTACCTGAAGGAAGCCTACAAGAAAGATGGAGAGAGACTATATACAAGGACCTTCAGTGATAGTGGTATAAAATGACTTGAGTCCCTTAAGATGTAAATCACATTTTGCAATTGTTTTCAGATGTTAATCAGTAGCTATAGCTGGGCAGTTATGATTAGAGCAATTGTATTGTGAATGTTGTTTTAAGGAATAAAAAGGCAATCCCAGGATAAATGGGCTGTCTAGACAGCAGCCACCAAGAGTGAAGGCAGCAGAACTGAACCATAACTGAGGGAAAGGTAATTCTGGCTGTGGGAGATTCCACCAACTCATTGACCACCTACTCAGAATGGCCTCCTGACTCAAGTGGAGGGTAGAACTGGACCTGTGGGCTAATTAACATGAGAAACAAAAGACAGAACCAGCAATTAGGGTTTTGGGGTACTAATTAATATACAAGTTATATAATTTGTAACCAATGAATGATTATGCCTTTATTAAAAGGTAAAAATAGTGTAAACTTTTGATAATCAGCTGGGTTACAACCAAGCTCCCTACTCTGCACAAACTGGAATAAAAATAGAAATACCTTGCCTTGGTGTATGAACTGGTGCTTTACAGCAGGTAACTGGTTTAAACTGAAAGAAAGTAAGTTTTGATTGGATATTAGGACCAAATTATTTACTCTGAGGGTGGTGATGTGCTGGAACAGATTGCCCGGAGAAGTTTTGCCTGCCCCGTACCTGGAAGTGTTCAAGACCAGGTTGGATGGGGCTTGGCATAACATGGTCTAGTGGAAGGTGTCCTTGCCCATGGCAGGGGGTAGGAAAGAGGTGATCTTTAAGGTGCTTTCCAAAACAGATAATTCAGTTATTCTATGATGAGTTTGACAGCCACAGAGCAGCTGAAAATTGGACTGGCTGTTGGAGAGAGGTGTAGATGCCAGAGCTCTGGTGATAAAACTGTATTAACCTCCTACATGTGTGTTGTGCCTGGATTTACTACTACAAGAAAATACACCTATTATACTATAAAGGTCTTCTTTGGTTCTACCTTCATGGCAGCCCAGACAAGAATAGGTTTACCTGTACTTCAGCCTGCTCCATGCTCATTGTTTCTCCTGATGAAAGCAAAAAGGCTTCAGCTTTTCCTTTGCAGAAGAGAAGGTCTCAGCATGACTCTAGCTGTAGCTCTGAGAGTTTGTTCAAACTGCTGTGAGGCCTTTCACAACATATGTTTGGAAAAAATTAAATAACCCCAGGAGTTGTTTTTTTCTTTCTCCTTCAAATAGGAAGAGGGCTAAGCTTATTTTGTGTCAATGACATTGTGAAGCAGTTAGTACTTCATAAAACTGATAGTTAATGCAGATGCTGGTGGTCGGAGGCTGCTTTCACAAACACAGCTTTTGAACAAAGCATCCTGCCAAACAGAGTCTTTAATAATGGAGTGCTTGGATGGCCAGCTGTTTGTCAGACCTCTCTCCCTCTGCCTGCTGTAACAAACTCATTCTCTTTGGTGGCAGGCCAGGGAAGTTAGGCTGTGCTTTGCCCCTGTATCTGGCCTGAGTTCCAGTGGGACAGTTTCTTAAAAGCAATACTTTTCCTAAGTCTCAAGCTGTGTTAGAAGGAGAGAAGGGTTCTTAAAATTCTTCTGAAATTGAAAAAGGTGCCCTACCTTTTCCTGTAGGGATTAGAGCTGTAGCTTTACACAGTTTTCTTACAATTTTATTTTTAGCATTGGTCCTGGCCCACTGGTCTAATTTCACTTGAATGTCCCAGTCTGTAAACAGGATGAATGCAAAATTATGGCATCAGAGTGCAAGCTGGAAATTTTTTTCCAGGAGTTCTTACTTTCAACTTGTCTGGACCAGTAATTTGAACTCTCCCTGGTTTTCAGCTCTGGGGAAAAAAAAAAAAAAAAAACCTAGAGGTATCTGCTTTTATTTGAGAATGCAGGATTGTATAATATGAAATTAACAGTAGTCCAAAGAAGCAGCTTTACATAGTACACAAATAAAACCTAGCTGCCTTTTCTTTCCAGTTTTGTTACAGGCCACTTTAGAAAAAATAATTAAAAGGGATTTTTAAATTCACACCTATAATTATCAAAATGCACATGTAATTGTTAACCAAAATCATTGGTGAGTATGGAGAGATAGTGGAATGAACCAGAATGAACCCACTGGGATACGGAAATGTTTTCAGGCTCCCAGTTCTCTCTTCCTACAGAAACAAAAGGGGAGCAGAAGCAGATAGTAGCTCTGGTCTGGCATCTCTCAAACAGATGCTTTGCCCCTGTGCTAATACAAAAGGTGCTGTGATTTCCACCTGGGATATGGCCACATCAGTGGGCTTGCCAATAAGCTGACATTAAATCTGTTTTGCTCTGCTGGAGTTGCACAATGCAGGTTCAAGAGACTGAACACTCAAAACCTTCCACCTATAACACTGTGGGCATGCACCAGCATGGGCAGGACGCTGCTCTAATAACCTCTGCTTAGGGGAGGTACAGCACAAGAGGCTGCAGCACATCCAGTGTCTGATCATCGGCCCCAGCCCTGTCTGGGAAAGGCTCACACATCTGTCAAGGTGCCCCGTTGGTGTATTGTATGTTCAGCACTGAAATGATACACAGTCATTGCATCAGTCATATATTTTATACCAATGACCTTAATAAACAACTGCTGTACATATTGAGTCTCCCATAAATACATTTCTATAATTTTAGTGGAGACCTTCACACTTAAATGGTATAACATTTTTTACAGTTAATCAGAGAGCATAAACAACCAGTGCAGTGGTGTGTACGTGTGGTGAATACACAGCTCAGTCTCACTTGTGGAAAGAAAAATCCTTCCCCCCCAAATCTAGTAATTCAAAACTCTCCAGATATAATAATCAAAATGCCAGTTCTGTTCCTACCTGCCACATCCTCAAGTGCTTCCCTTGCTACATTTCCTCAGTATGTTGCATAGACATGACAGAAAATTGATCTAGGCAACCATTTATCGATTTACTTTCTGGTATGAAAAATTGTGTATTAACCTGAACTGAACTGGTTCATCGTTCCCCTCCTTCTCTCACTGACATTCCAGAAAGAGGAAAGACCTTGCCTGGGAAAAGAAGTCCCTAAATTTCCATGATATGTCATGTATTTGTTATTCTTTTTCCTGATTTTCTATTGCTTGCATGAAAATGCTGACCAGTGTCGAGCCTGGTTACAGACTGGTGGGAAATTCAAAGCAGATAAGACTCAGTTGCAGTCTGAATTAGGGAAAGGCCCTGGAGTGGCTACAGTCCAGACACAGGAGAAGCCACATGGAAGATTATGTTCTATGCTCCAAAACAGAACCAAGATCTTAGTTGGAACATGCAATTTGTCACACATCAGGAGGTACAACCACAAGACATGATTCCTTAAGGAATAAGGTTTTATTAGTTTTAGTGTTCATAATATTAATAACATTAAAGACAATTGTTTATTAGATTAGATTATTAAATAATAAATAATATCATGGAATGGTGCTTTTTGGAAGACATAGATACTGTAGCCTGAGGGAGTTATTTGTCACAGTGACACGTGGATAAAAAAGGGGAAAAGTGGAATTAAATTGGGTTTTCACTATTTTTTCAGATGACCCTTTAATTGAAAGTAACATATGAGCAATTAACCTTAGGAGCATGGAAGATTTAATTGATGTGGAACTCACATAACATCAAAATTTTTGATACATTTTTGGCTGCTCTTTATGTTCTGACTACAGTCAACCTATATTAAAGATGTCCATGACAGATTTTAAAAGTTCTGAGAATAGCTCAGACCTTGGCCATTTTAAGGAGACTCAAAGCAGCTAGGGAGGTTTGTTGAGAGACTATAGGAAGGCTCTCCTTGATCCAGGATATTCCTTGGGTAGTGCAGGTGGGATCACTGACCCTAGGCCACCCTGCAATCTCGATGGAGAGATGTGTTTGAAGACAAGGTGAGCACATAACTTTGCTGCTTTGAGAGCTTTCAGGTTGTTATAATTATACGTCTGGTGCCTGTTCAGTAGAATTGGGCCTGGGGGAGGAGGAAAATACATGAGTTGCTGCTCATATTCCTTCTTAGCTATGTGGAGCATAGACAACAGCATCATGCTCAAACCCACCACCTCACTCTTCATTACTGTGTTGGTAGGAATCCAGAACAGAACTTGCTCTCTGCAGTTCTCCCTGAAGAATAATGATTTTCACAGATATGAAACCACAGTGGATGAGTCTTTCTGTTTTATCACTATGGGTGCTTAAAATAAATCAGTATCTAAAAGGTAGAGGAAAACAAAAGCTTGATTCTCATCTGATGTAAATTGACTCAACCCCATGGAAATAAGTGGAGCTCTGCCAAGCTGCACAAAAGGACAGTATTGTCTGAGCCCTGTGCATATTCCAATCTCTTGTGAATGTACAAAGAAAAAGAACACTTACGTGTCCTTTAAAAGAAAACACTATTTAAAATTATTAAAGGAACCTCATGAAACCTGGGGAATTGTAAATCTAGGTTAGTTTATAACCACAAAATGTTAATTTCCTCAAAGTATTGAGGTTTTCTTACTATAACTACAATTCTCTACATGGCACATAATATAATTATGTATATTACAGTAATTATTATTAGCTATTATGCTGTACATAGTATTATAATAACTTCCAAATTGAAAAGACTTGCAAGCAATGGATCTGGAAACAGAGGCACTGAGCTGGCACAACCAGCCCAAGAACACGGAGCAGATCGTTGACAGAGTTGGGAGTAGAAAAATGTCCCCTGGCTGCTGGGCTAGTGATGCTTCATACAGAAGTGTTACTGTAATAATAATAAATGGGGGTGGGATATATCCTCTGGCTCTGGGAGATTATTATTTTCCTTGGAAAGGTGAACATCACCTTTAGTATAGAAACTTTTCAGGAGGCAAATATATCTAATTAAGTAAAGTGATTGTCAAGTGTATTTTAAGTTTAACAAAGCTCACATCATACTTTATTTCCCTTTTACATTTTGTACAATAATTGTGTAAGTGCATGATTTACTGTGGCAGCATTATTCAAACTTAATTACAGTGTTAAGAAGCAACCATATCTTGAAAGAAAATAGCTCCACTGCTGTGGGGATCCACATGGCAGCTCTATTTTTGAAGGAGTTTTTTTATTTTGCAAAGAAAATAAATTGCTGACAAAAATTTTTGGCTCCTAAAATCACATTTAAGATCAACTTTCAATAGCCTTCTTAAAGGATTGAAACAGCTACTTTGTCAAGGGATTTCAGATCTTTCTTTCTTTATATCCACCTTGTGATTGATCCTTATATATGCACCAGATGTTGTCCAGTCCTAAGGGGTATATTCTCTTATATGTGGGGCTGAATCCTAAGAAGGAAATAAAAGGATTTAAAATATTATTATATAGCAATAGCAAGATGTCTCTGGTGGATCAATATGTTTGCTCCCTAGAATACATAGCAGACACCATTCATTCAAAGTACCACTTTTATACTAACTAGGGAGAGAACTAGAGAGTTTTTACCCACATTTTTTTCCCTTTTAATAAATGAAATTTTTATTTCTGAAATTTAAGGCCTCCTTTCCCTTAGCCTTCTAAAGTCTGCACTCTGTAGTAAATGACAGATCCTAGGCTCTTACTTGTACTTTGCAGGGTAGATGTTTAAGAGGAGATCAGGCCATCATCCTTGCCCCAGCCCCAGAACTGAATTTTCATTCTTTAACATTTTTGGTGTTTGAAATCAATTGATTTTTTGTGAAATTGAGATATTTCTTGTCATTTCAAAAGACCATTTGTTCTCCAACTATCCTGAGTAGTGCAATCAGGTGCTTATGGCTGAGGTAAAGTGTAGGCTGCAGGGCCATCTGCAGTTTACAGGGATTGGAACGAAATTCAGGACTTTTGTTGCACCTTTCAGATTGCCATCTTCAGGTATCATATTTATTAAATCTTTAATGACACAGAGGTGTAGATGACTTCCTTAATGAGGCTTCTGATGATAATTAGTGGCAATGAGATCTTGATAGTAGTATACAGTTACTAATGCTTTCTCCATTTGATTTTGTTGTGATTGTGCTGGAAAACTGTTCTGGGGTGAATATCCTTTTTGTCCCTTTTAATGTCATATGAAGGGAGGGAATGGGTTCAGCAAAACTGAAACTCAAAAAAGTGTGCTTTAATGTGGGCTGTTGCATTTAAGAAAATGTGAAGTGCTAAATCGTAAGTAAATATATCTAATATTAAGGCTTAAGGCATCCATACAATGTCTTATTCCATGATCAGGTTTCACTTTTGAGCTGTCCCTGTTCCATCTGATATGGGATCATTTTCTGCTTTGGGTTTTGCTTGTAAGTTATAGCTACTCTCATCTTCTTTGGAGAATGATGACAATGTAGAAATTGATCAAACCTCAGTTTAGGTCAAAGTCATATATCTGCAAAAGGCCATAAAGTTCACTTTTTGTGCTCATCTCCCATAGTTTTCTACCTGCATGTTTCTGTGAACAGACAAAAAAATCTATACTAGTGCATATACAGTGCATTACATGCACTTTCTTGTTATAATTAGTTGAATCTTTTTTGGCTTGAGAGAATTTTTTCCCTTGAAGAAAATTGATTTTTTAAGTTATCTGATTTGTATTTAATAGTGTATTCAAATCTCTTCCTCTAGAATCTATAGACCATCTTGCCTAACCTGCCCAACAATGAACTTCTCAGAATACATTAATCAAATACAGTTTCCTTGAATTAAGTGCATTTTTCTTATTTCTTTCTAAAACGAGTGACATTTGGTCTGTTTTTCCATTCAGCTGAAAGTCAAGCTCTCAATTTCTCTGTTAGTTTAGAAGCTGAAAGTGCAGCATAATAACATTATATAGGGAGCAGTTCAATATGTATATATGATATATATCTTTTATGTGCATATTATCCCTCCTGTTGTGTAAGTATAGTGGCCAGACAAATATTCAAGTGAAATGCACAGGTTTTTTCTTGCAGAACCAAAGGTCATTTGTACACTTGGCAAAGACATTTATATTCCCAAATTCACAAGGGAGTCTCCACTGCCAGGATTCAGGAATCATAGGCTCCTGCTTCCACTTAAAAATATTTCCTTTCAAATAAAGGTTGGTACTTTTTTTATCCTCCAAGTAATACTTTTTCCCCCTATCAGTGCTCATGTGAAATGCATAGGATACTGATCCTGGAAAAGGATGCTGCTGCCTGGAAAAGTGGCAGAGGGATGTGTCTGCACCATTTGGAAATCGGTTTTCACAGTGGAGACAGTGGTGTCTCAGTGCCACATGCAGTGCCCCATGCAACTGCCACATAAACATCACAGAAAGGCTTCTGTTCCAGACCATTCCAAACCTCTGTTTTTAATGACTCTTTCCCATGGTGTTCCTAAGGTGTGGTTGGCATTTCAGTTACTTATGTTCAGCTGTCTAAAGCCTAGGAATTAAGCCCAAGATGATTTTCTAGCTTAATATTGCAGTCATTAAGGAGAAGTCGGGACATTTAGAGTGGAGAACAAGTAGTCTTTTGACAGAGGTGAGGTGAATTGACTTCTGGAATTGTCAGTCCCTCTCCTTTGACTACTGAGGAACGAGATAAGTAGTCTGAACAGGATCTCCAAATCTTTAGGTAACTTAGATGAATTCCATTACCTGTTTCATCATCATTTATCTCCTAGTATTTGCAGATAAAATATTGCATATAAGAAGTATTTTCATGTAAAGAGGAGTCAATTTGAATTAAAATCCATTTGTTGTCCTCACAGAATTAAGCTCTTTACCCTCCTAGTTTTTCTCTATATGCTTAAGTTCTAGTTCCTCTGATCCCTGCAGGATATTTGATCCAGCAATGAGCTGTTTTTAGCTGGGTTATAGTTGAAGTTCTTCACTGTAGCTTTTAAGGTGCTGTGCTTTGGATTTGTGATAAAGACAGCATTGACAAAGAGGAAGTGTTTTTGTTACAAGGAGATGGGAAGGGACATGGGCAGGACTGCTGACCCTAACTGACCCAAGGGACATTCCTGACAATGTAATGATGTGGTCAGCAATAAAACTGTGGGGGTAGGGGGGGTTTGGTGTGTGTGTTTGAAGGTTAGTTGGGGCTGACATTTTTTGGGGACTGGCTGGGCCTTGGTTGGTTGTTGGTAAGCACTTTGGAGTTTTTTGCATCACTTGGTTTCATTTCTTTTCTCCTCTATTTGTTAATTTGTTTTTATTTATTAAATTGATTTTATCTCAAATTGTGAGGTTTCTCACTTTTACCCTGCTGATTCTCTCCCCTATCCTATTGTGGGGGTACTGAGCCTACCAAGGTTAAACCAAGGCAAGCAACAAACTCGTCTCTTTCTTCCTTGTATTTCTTCAATGGAACAAAAGATTCCCTGATGTCCCTGCCCATGGCAGGGGGATTGGAACTATGTGATCTTTAAGGTCCCTTCCAACCTAAACATTCTTTGATTCTATGATTCTGTGGTTCCAGAGCTAGAGTCACTAAAGTGGTTTGAAAATCTGCCTCTGAAACTATGAGAAACCACTAGACACTGTACATATACTCGTATAAGCCTTCACACAAGTATTCTGAATTCTGAAAAGGACAAAAAGGAGCACTGAAATTGGTACTGCCATATTGTATGGTTAACCAAGCTGTATTGGCTGCATTGGCTCCTTGGAGGAGACGTGGACCTCTGTGGAAGTAACACAGGAGAAGCAAGCCCAAAAAGCTGAAGATTGCTTTCCATTAACTACTGACGTGTTCTTCGGAGTGGCTTAGAGAAAAGTAAGTGTCTGAGAGGTGCAGAGAGGGAACATTGTTTAACCTTCTTCAGGCAGAGAGATTGCAGTGCCTCCTCTATTCATCCTTGGAGTCAGGAGAAGGCACCAAACCCCCTGTATCCACATTGTGCTACTGTAAAAGGGGACAGAGAAAATGCCCTAGATCATCTGCAGGGGAAAGCTAAAGGCAAATGAAAATGACAACCTTGTTCACTTAATATGCAAAGTAATTCAGTGGGTGTTGAATTCATTTGAATAGATATGATGCAGTGTAGACACCTGCTGCAACTGCACCTTGCATCCTTGTTACATGAGTGATTTCTCCTAGTGAGAGCCAAGAACATGCTTCAAAACCCTCTGCTTTGAAGTAGTGGTGATATGAGGCTCCAATATGCAAGAGTTGCTTGTTGAGGAAATATCTTAATGTATTTAAAATACTTCCATGAGGAAAAGAGAAGCTTAGTGTTGTCACTGTCGTCTGCAGGGCTGGCATTTACATCCAAGGTTTCCATTCCTTGTCATGAGGTGCACGTGCAGGACTCATGATTAAACTGGTTTATGCTTGACTTTCTTTGTGCCAGACCAGGTTATCAAGCTGGCTTCTCTTCCTTTTTGATTGTTGGCTATGTTCATTATCAGACGACACTGGAGAGAGCAGATAACTTTTAGGTGCCATTTGTGTCACTTCTTTGTCGTTCACTCTTTTTGAGGGGGAGTTATGGTGCTGCTGTTTTGCAGTGGTTCAGAGGAATCAATCTGACCACCTGAGAACATCCATCACCTGTTCGATTAGACAATGCAGTCAGTGAGCAGGGAAGAGCATTATGTGGCACACATCTCCTCTTCATGAATCTCCAAGAAAAGGAGAGCAAGCTGGAAAGCAGAATGTGTCAAATATAATTGGTTCACTTTTCTTGGAAGTGATACAGCATAAAACACTTCCATTTTTAGAGCAGAAGTCAGAGAATCTGAAAAATTTGGTTATCAGTGTAGCCCTTCTCTCAAAAAGGAAAATTTCACCTACATTGTAGCATCTATCAAGTTTTGCTGCCAGAATGAAGTCTATTTATATTTAGATTCATGAAGAAATCTTTTTAAAAAGGATTTGGATGAATTTTTTCAAGAACTCAGTACTTGCTGTGTTTAGAACTCTAATATTTAAATCAATTAAAAAATGATTTTGACATAGTTGTCTGAGAAGGTGACACTGAAGACACCTGTCTCATTAACTATATAGAAAGGATAGAAAATTAGCTATTCAGCTATTTAAATGGTGATTCTGACATTTGAGTTCAGAAATTTTAATTCCCATTGAAAGCCAAATTCAAATGTGCACACAGTAAACCATAGAAGTCTCTTTTGTGCGTATATGAAATTTTTCAGAAATATGAGAATGAAAGGGTGGTGCAGATATATTTTATTGCTGGTTGTTGCTGGTAATTTCACTTAGCATTAGATAAAATACTTTTCTTGCTAGTGTTTATGGAAGAGACTGTGGCTTTATATCTATTTCAGACATACAGTGCATGGAAGTATTCCACAATTATCAAAGATTTACTGGCTATTGTTTCTCCTACAGTTCATGTGGAGCGTATTTCAAGATGCCGTGGAGGAGGTGAGAAACACTTATCCACACAGTTCATGGCTGTCAGGTTTATGTTTTTGTAGTCCCTGTTATAAATAGGTAATAACAGGGAAATTTAGGGAGAGATTCAGTTTCAATTCTTTATCCTTACACAGGCAACTTTTCTGCCAAAACAGGAGTGTCAGCTGGCAGAGGACTGGGAGGATGAGAAACAAAGTAGTAAAGGACAGTTGAGGATAATGAGGAGAACGCATCTCTCCAGCTGACTTTTGCTTTATGTTCCTCTCTTTCTCAGGCTAGATAAGATAATGAGAATCCCTTCCTTTGAAATCTGGACCCTTCACTGAACTAAAAAAGGTGCAATGGGAGGAAATATGACTAGTGAAACCACTGAAGGATGTGCTTTTCTTTGAGTCACTTGGTTCTTTGCACTTTGAAATAGTTCAGGATTTTTCCTTAGCGGATGGTGGCTTGTGGGATTTACTGTGTTCAGCAAAGTATGGCTGAGCCAGCCAATGGAGCTGCAGAAAGATGAAATGGTTTTGTATATTTATCCAACTTTTCATTCGCAGCCTTGTTGTAATTGAAGTGAGAGGAAGTGCCGTCTGACAGACACGGTGTGCCCTGGGGTCTGATTAGAGCTTTGGGCATTCAGCATCTGGAAAACTATTGTCCCCTGGGGTTTTCTTCCTGTCCTTGGATTTTCCATTATTTTCGTTTTTCATAATTTATAATATGGGTGAATCAAAGGTCTTGGTGAGAATTGGAATCCCACTGTGCCTAGCAGTAATTAGATGTGCCTGCTTGTGTGTTTGTGTTTGTGTGTGTGGGCACCTGCACATATGGAAGCACTCCTGAGTGGAGGAATCTGGGTCTAAAAAACACAGGAATAACTGAACAGTAGGGAAGCAGGGAAATGACGTGGGAATTAATCATCTGGCACTGATTAATACACTTACTTAGTTGCATCATGTTTAGTTGTTTGTATTGATATATCTACAACAAGATGGTGATGTTTAAACATTTGTTTGGTATTTAAAAATGTACCACAATGTTTTGCACAGACAAATGTTGATACCACTCATTCAGGGCACATTCAGTAAACAGGGAGACTATGGTGAATGACTGAGACAAAAAAGACAATTTTTCAGTACCTAATTCCAGTGAAATGGATTTTGACCTGAACATAAAGCTGTGCTGGTTGTGACTGAGATAGAGCTAATTTTCTTCACAGTAGCTGGTATGGGGTTGTGTTTTGGAATTTTGCCGAAACCAGGGATATTTTCATTACTGCTGATCAGTGCTTATGCAGCATTGAGGCCTTTTCTGCTCCTCATCCCACCAGCGAGGAGACTGGGGGTGCACAAGGATTTGGGAGGGGACACAGCTGTGGCAGCTGGCCCCAAGTGACTCAAGGGTTATCTCATACCACGTGGCATCATGCTCAGCAGATAAAGCTGAAGGGAAGAAGAAGGAAGGGGGATGTTCAGAGTGATGGCATTTGTCTTGCCAAGTCACTGTTACATGTAAGGGGCCCTGCTCTCCTGAGGGTGCTGAACACCTGCAGGTCCATGAGAAGTGGTGAATGAATTCCTTGTTTTGCTTTGTCTGTGTGTGTGGCTTTTGCTTGCCTATTAATCTGTCCTTTTTCTCAACTCTTGAGTTTTCTCACTGTCACCCTTCCTGTTCTTTCCCCCATCTCACTGTTGAGGAGTGAGCAGCTGTGAGGGCTGAGTTACCAGCTGGGGTTGAACTGTGACAAGAGCCCTGTTCCAGTTCCTGGGTTGCCTCAAATTTGCTTTGCTGGGGTCACACTCCCACTTCAACCCCCTTTGCTGCTGCCAACAGCTGATGTTTTGAAGAGCTGCATTAGAGTAGATGTCTGATCTAGGCTGGAGCTTATCCTAAGAGACTTACCAAGGTTTCCACAGCAATTTTATGGAATATCAAGGATTTAACTACAATCTATTAAAAAACATTTAAGTCCCTAACTAGTACTCTAAGAACCAGAACTGGCTCCTTTGTGCATTCAGTAGATATGGTCCTGTTACCCATTCCACAGACTAAATCAGACTTCTTTCCTGCACTGAATGGTGTCATCCTGGCACCATCTATACTTTGAAGGGCATTGCTAACTCCTGCTTGCCTCAGGGAAGAAGCCGTTGAGAAATGGAAAGGGTTTTTTTTCTGAGTCTGCCTTTGGATATTGCACTGAGCAAGTCAAAGGTTGATACAGGTTGTTCTTACAGCTCTAGAAGGGATATAATCTGCTGAGACATGTCTTTAGTACAAATGTGCACTGTCCCTTGTATGAACAACAAAGCAGGATAAGTCACAGTAGATGGGCCTAGACTGTCCTAAAGGGTTGAAGTGTCAGCAAGACTGTCTGCAAACTTGAAACTGGAGACTAAAAATAGAATTAATATGCTAAATGCTTTATTGCAATATACGGTGCAATAAAAGCACAAAAAATGCTTCAGAAACACATGGAGAGCATCATATATGTGCAGAGAAGTACTTCAGAAAGGCTAACATGTTATTGAGACATTACTGGTAGAATAACAACATCCTTCCCCCCTCTTTGGAGTATCAAAACCAATTTTTGTTTCCCTGGGCAGAAGACCACTGGGTCAGCCTGGGATGCCCCAGAGAAATGTTTTGCGCCATCACATTAAATCATGTCTCATTGTCATTCTTCTATGAATTGTCACATGGAGAGTTGAATCTGAGTTCATTTGTCTTAGGTTAAGGACAGTTCCAACTTTGGAGATTTATAGGGCTTTCTCCAAATTTATTGCAACTTTTTTTTTCTTCAATGCTACTGCACTGAGATTGAATAACATGGACACAGTAATCTTTCATAGACCCAAACAGTTGCAAAGCTGAATATTCAGTATCCTTCTACCTTTCAGCTTTGTTTACAATACCTGGATAACACAGGCTCTCCACAGACAATACATCAAGTCATTTTCAAATACTGCTGTGCTCCACACTGACTGCAGTGTGGCATTATGACATAAATCCTCATCCCCTCATGATATTAAGATCATGCTCAAACTGCGTGCAAAAATCAGGCTACTTAAAACGGTGCTTCTGCAGTAAACTTTTTCTGTGGATGCCCACAGATGTTATAGTACTGAGAATTTTTTAATGCACGATGGCTGTGCAAGTCTCTGGTGGCACTATGTCTTTACAGAAGGTGAAAACTTGGGGATTGTAATCATGACAATGCAGAGGAGCCACCATGTGGAGCACTGCCACGTCAGATACTGTGCACATGGAATAAACCTGTGGTTGCTACTCTGAAATAGAGCTAAAAAAAGCTGGATAAAATAATCTTGTCTCAAATGGGTTGGAAACATGTTAGGAACAAATGCCAGGAAGTGGATTTGGGTTAACATTTGGAAACTGCATACATGTCTGGAGGGTGGTTTAAGCAGTACTATTTTTGCTTTGAGGGGGAACAGAAGCACTTTCTCTGTCCATTCTCAGCTGACAGGATCACAACTCTTGGAGGGGAGGGGGGTGGGAAATGAATGGAAAGGCTTAGTTGCTTATTAAATTGTTCCAGTTATGTCACCGTTTGGATATGGCAGAAAGCTGAATTGAAGTAATTAAGATGCCTTTGAAAACTTTCTTTTTTTTCTTCCCCTGGTGTCAAGTTTTAGGGCAGATTTCTGTGCTGATTTACCTTTCAAAGAGGACAGATATTTCAGATAGATCCTGATATATGGTTTCCCATAAGTAGGCTTTTCCTGCCTAATGACACTGGCAGTGTCATTAATGGCAGTGTTTGGTACAAACTGGGACATTTGCTGGCAGTTACCTACCAGCTGTGGATTACAGCAGGATTAGATCCCAACTAAAAATCTGGAACCTAAATTCTGCAGAATTTACAAAGATGGTGCTGTTAGATGAGGACATAGGTAGGACTGTGTCTTATATTTATGTGTGTTGTGTTCTACTTTGCTCTCTTTGCAAAAAATTCTGGCATGAAAAGTGTTTTGAGATTACAGAGAAAACTAGGTGTTTCATGTGGGCAGAAAGCAGAGCTGCTCTACTCCATTTGGGCAAATGTCAAAGCTCATGGGTCAGCAAGTGGGTGTGAGCAGGGACGAGCAAATGCAACATCTCACTAAGTCAGAGACATCCATTCCTTGCTTAACTGAACAAAGTGATTTTTCTACCTACAAGCTGATGACTTTGAAACCACATACTTTTCTTTGAAAACAGTAATTGTGGTGCAAATACAGCTGGTGGATTTTTATCATAGCTATATCTTAGGTGTATCACTTGTCTAATCTTAGTTCATGGGTGATATCTTTCATGTGGCTGGACTTCATGATATGATGAACTCTGTCTTTAACTCTGCTTGTCTCACTGTCTCATTTGTAGCGACTGAGGTATTACAAAGCAAGGAGTTGACAAACTTTTTTGGTGAGCAGTCATCCAACATGGGGTGAAGAGTGTCATTCCAATTAATTCTCTTGCATTCCTATTAGGCACAAGCTGTTGACTTTACTCCTTCTCAGCTGTGAAGGTAAGATACTCGAATGGGTCTGTCAAATCTATTTTTAATCACATGAGCACAAAGCACCTGATTTAGCTCTTGCTGACATTGGTTTAAAATGGAAGGATATCTGTTAAAGTCATTAAAACCTATGACGATTTGGGTTAAAACCTAAAATATAATGAAACTAGGCTAAAGTCAAAATAGCACGGACTTATGCAATTGCAGACATAATTGTTCCATTGAATTTTCTAAGTCATGAGATGTGCTACTGTCTAAAGTTTTTCTATAGAAAGGTATCAATACCATATATTACCTGCAACATATTTATTTTTAGAAAGTCATAGTCTTTTTCATTTCTTTGACATAGTGGAAAATCTGGAAGTCTGGGTCAATTTGTCTTAAAATCAGGGCACTGAGCCCAGTCCTAAACTCTGTCTCTCTTTTATTAGGCTAAATAATCCTCCTTCTGGAAGTTCAAATTTACTTACGTGATTTTCATCCATGCATCCATCCATATGCTAATAAACCTCTCATCAGTGCAGGATTTCAGGGCTCCGGTGAATATTTCTACTAGTCTTCAAAACGAAGGAGCTTTAGTAACCCCATGTACTGTAATTTCAGTGCTTAACTGAACTAGATTCAGCTTTGTGTTTTCCAAAGAAATTTGATCACATCTGGATAAGGGTAATTTAAAAGGTACTTTCCCCCCCCCCCCCCTCGCCTCTCCTCNCTTCTCCTACTTATCTGATGTTGTTAAACACTCAGATTTGTTCTTGCTTACTACTTTGTGACTTTGTGGCTGTGGAGACAAATCAGATTATATTTCACCTTCTCCTTTGGTGTGGCTTTCTGAAGGTTTGCATTCTTCAGAGCGCCTTGTTTTGATCTTTCATAATGCCATGTGTCTGAAGGGGAAAATGATAAGCAAGAGACTCTCTTTAAACTCACCCACTGGTGAATTTTTGCCCATCTATTTCGAAATATATGATAGAGATGAATGCCTCTTTGCCTAGAACTTCTGTACCTGGGCACTTTGTACTACTTTATGTTTATCTATAGCAAGATAACATTGGATAACATAAAGTAAGACAGTAAGATAACATTAAGATGGAACAATAGATGTAGAGATAGTATTAATTATTATTTATTTTTAATGTTATATAAAACCATAGAAAGGAAATGCAAGGCTTTCTCACCATATAAAAATGTTACTTTATTTGGTTACTCACTTTGTAAGAAGTTTCAGACTCTGACCAATATTTTTGGAGCTGTATGGACATCTAATGGTGCAGCAAAGGATTGGTAAGTGTGTTTTTCAGCAATATTCCCTTGTCTTTTAGAAAACACCCATAGGTTCTTAAATATATTTTAGTAGACTACCTCCCACTCCGAACAAAACCACGGGCACCTAATCCAGTGAAGAAGTCAGTGCAAAGATTTACCACCCTAGATGAGATTCAGTGTGTTTTTACATGAAAGCATATCTGACCTGTATTCCAGCTGTTTCTCCACTGGGTTGTCCTGTCGATCATAAAAGTCTTTTGGTCTAAAAGCCTTTGGTCCTGTAGCATTTCTGTCACACTGCCAGAATCCCCCAGACTCCCTGGGGCACCTGTGACTAGGCAACTGAATTGCTTACAGAATTTGCTCTGAATTGCCCTGTGGCAATTTCTCAGAGCCAGGATCACATTTGAGGGAGCTTGGGGAATATTTAATACCAGTTTTCATGGAGGAAGACATCCACAGTCCGGATGAAAAGCACAGTTCTTGAGCTTTCAGTGACATTGGAGGTGGAGTGGATGTGGGTGCCTTTGTGGTCACAGTGACTATACACTGGGTGCAAATCCCATGCAAAGAGTTGCTGACATTTTAATTGTAAATATGAGGTAATACAAAGGAGAACAAAATTCTGCATTTTGGACTGAAGAAAATACTGGTTTATATGTACATAGACCTGAGGAGAGAAATTGGCTCTGATGTGCCATCCTGCCTGGCTGAGTAGAAAGAGAAAGCAGCCATATGACTCATAATTTCACTCATCTGCTACTAACCAGATCTCCCTCTAACATCACAGTGCAGAATAGCCTCTTAAATGGAAGGGAAATCTGTCCTCTGGCATGAAGGGCCTCTGCCATTTAGGTCCTTTATTTCAATACCTTTCTCTGTAGGTTACTCTATATATAGGGCACAAAGGAATGTTTTAAAGCTATCTACAATCTGAGGAGCCATATAATGTTTGGTTCCAGGTTCCAGGAGACTTTTCCAGCCTCAAATCTTTCATGACACTGCAGCCTGTTCTATGAGAGCAGGTAAAACAGCACTAACTCACTGCCATGGTGGCACACAGCAGATGTCACCAGTGGGCATCTGCCCCTCTCCCTTAGGCAACCCAGCTTTGGATTGCCTGAAATGCTCACTTGTGAGGGTGAAGCATGTCCTGCTATCCAGTGCTGTGGGGCTGGTTTCTTCACATGCACAGTGACACCATTCTTAGGTGCTTATGGTGCTCAAGAAATGTAATTAAGTCCTTCAAAAGCAACTCTTCCAGGAAAACAACTCTTTAGACATATGTTATAGATAAAGATTCGGCAAAGCCGATTTCATAATTAATAACAAAAATTTATTTCGCGATCGCTAACAAAAATTTAAAGTCCGAAACTCCATGACCGCAACTCGGTCATAAACAGCCACAATCAAGGAACCGAGCAGGCCCAGGATCCAGCTCTGGGTGAAACAGCGATCTGACAGCGTCAGAGTCCCCCTCTGTTCACACCAGTGTCTCTGTGCTGTGGGTTTTTATACGCTTTATTTGGCCCTGAGCAAAGTCTTTACGTTGGCGTGCATATTCATGCGGTCTCCCTTCCTGCGCTGGGCTGGACAAAAACTATTTCTGGTAACCGATGATCACTGGTGGTGGTCGATAGTGGCTCTGAGTATTGTCCAGGTGTCCCCTGAAAGATGGACAATTGCCGTAGTGACCCCGCTCTTTCACTTGTAAATGAAGTGGATCTGTCCACAGTTTCACCATCGTATGAATTCATCCGTTTCTCGGTGGTGGTGCTGAGCCAAGTCTGCTTTCGGAGACTGATGAATTCCTGTGTTGGGAAATCTGCCTCCCAGCCACGTAATGGCTTGGGTGTTTCCCAATTGCCGACCAACAAGCCATTATCTCGTGCCGGGGAAGCCTGTTGGGATGATAATTAGGTGCCTCCTTTCAGCTTTCTGTCCGCTTCTTGCAACCTGGTTAAGCAATCCTTCCCGGCTTCGGTTTTATATTTCTATAATTTCTAAGAATCTCCTGCATACCCAGTTTATATGGAAAATGCATGATTTACACCAAACATATATTACATATATGATAGAGGTCAGAGTTTATCTTGCTTCCCTTGTTTCTGCTAAGCACAAGCATTCTGCTTGAGTTTTCAGAACAAAGCTGATTTCTTTGTTTCTTGAGCATCATCAAAAGCAGTAACAGCTCTGGTGCATGAATTATATAGTAGCAACACAATGTGCTCAGCACAGCCTTAATGCTATGCAGTTGTCTATACCTGTGTGAAAAGTGGCTGCAAACTGACTGTAAAATTCTCCTCTGACCTATGCATACCTGTGGGGAATTCTGCCTTGGGAGCTTTTTATGTAGTTTTCATGGAGTGGAGGAAAAGTTCAAGGCAGCTGCGGGTCTGGCTTCTCTTCCTCCACAGCGTTATTTTGCATTTAATCATGCAACTCTGTTGTCTTGAAAGCACAAGGGACTCTGTAAACAAATGTATTTATGATGCACAAGTACTAATAGATTCATTCCCATTCTTTTTACTGTGCTGCCTGTGCAAAACTGAAGGGAGTGAAAAGCAGCAACTTATTCTTGCCAACAAGTAGATGCATAATCCCTGAATGCACTAGGAAAGCTATCCATTGAGGAAGAAAGCAACATGTTTGCAGACTCCACACCCCATTATCGGGTGATTTGTTAAAGCTGTCACTGCATACAAATCTGCTGCCATCCTCCTTGAGGAAGGGGAGTTTTCAGATAGTTGGCTGTAGACTTTACTCTGTCTGAATGGAGAATTTTCTTTTCCTTAAAATATGCTAAAAGCCAAAATACAGGGAAGTTAAATTGTGGTAGCAAAGAGCCCTAAGACTCCATTTATTTGCTTCCCTAAATAATTACCTATCTCATTTTTAGTAGCATGACTCTATTATTGATTAGACTGTAATATACAACCCTTACCTTAATGAAGAAAATGCAGATCATTTGTCATTACTTCCGTTAATGCTTGCAGCTGCTGGAATTTGGATTTTGTAATGCTATACACAGAAAAATATCTGTATTCATTTGTCTAGGCTGCATTCTGTTTTTTAGCATCAGTAGCCTAAACAAGATTGGAAATAATTTACATATACATTCCTTTTCAGCTAATCACCTTAAAACAACTTACTAATCATAAGTTAATCTTCACAAGTTTCTGTTGAGTTGGGGAAAGACTTATCCTGACTTCACCCGTGGTATAACTGAGGAATATAGAAGATGTGACGCTTGTTAAGTCCACAAAGAAAGTCTTGTGGAAATGGAGATGGAATGCAAATGATTGGGCTTTCTGTCCACTTTGTTAAACATAAAACATCACTTCTTCCTAGAGGCATGACTATTAATAAATACTCTGAGGTTAATGGCCAAGTGAGTGTGAATCATAATTACATTGTGAAAAAGATGAATATCACTAAAATATTTGTCAACAGTTGTTTCATTTCTCTAAAGGAATAAAATAAAAACAACCCACCAAAAACCTCAGCAATTCATCAAGGACTTGTGGCTTCTCTATGTAGCTTTGTGACATTAATTTTGTTGTTATTGTCTTTAGGGTGTTTCTAAGTGCTTCTGACAGCACAGGTTGTGCTCCCTTCTGATCTGTGTTGACATGACAAATCTGGGGAGGATTTCCTGTTGGTGGAAGTCAGAATAGCTCCAGTTGGAATAGCTTTAATACACAGATGTCAATGTGCATGATATTTGGATATTTTCAACATATTTTCTCATCCCACATTTTGCTTCCAGATGCCAACAATTGATGTTAGATTTCTAAACAATCTTTTAGAAAGCAGTTTCATTGCTGTATTTTCCTTGAGACTATTTTAAAAGAAGGTTGGCAGTCTGAAATTTCATTAAAATAGGAGAAAAGAAAAGGGAATGTGTTCTTTTAACAAGTTAGAAAGCAAAGAATCTCCAGATTGATACAGAACTTATTGGTTTCTCTGATATAATTGATTGGACCACCTGGTGCCCAAGGGCATCTGCTAAACTACAGAGTTGAACTAACTTTGATCATGCAAAAGAGAGACTGGACTTTGCACTTTCCTCTAGTGACTGGAAAATGGTTACCAAGAAGGGAGGAATTGGCATATGTGATCTGTTTCTACTGTGCTGCTTCACTAGTTACTGATAATTCAGCAATCTGACAGGCTATGGCTTGGGAGAATCTTAGTCATCTTATATTACCTCTTTTAGCCTAAAATGTAACAAGATGAAATGTAAGAAGTTGTGACTGAAGTGAAAATAAAATAAAATAATAAATAAAAGCATAAATGATATCACCCTCCTGAAATGAAAAGCTCTTCTCTTTTCATTGTATTTAATTTGTGAAGCATGAGATAAGAAACCTGGGACTGCCAAGTTAGTTCAGGAAAGAAGTGGGAAAATGGATTGAAAATTTCAGAAACTTTTTTTTTCCATGCTGTAGAAAATGACATTTTAAAGAACGACAACAACAACAACAACCAAAAAGTCATTTTATGTGATGTGAAGCCATGGAACTGGCTTCACATCACATAAACTGGAACTGGGACCTGGATGATTTTGATTCATTGCTCTCCAGGTGTTGGGGAGCCCTATAGGAACACTTTGGAGGACAGTGCAAAAGCTAAGGCAGTATTATCCTCGCTGACAAATCAAACTTCAGAAAGACAAACTGTTCTCTAGAGTACAAGGGTCATTGGTTTTTACTGAGTCATCATTGCAGAGGCAGGAGACAGCTGGTGGCACTGGG
Organism: Ploceus nigricollis; assembly: GCA_013399945.1. Classification (NCBI taxonomy): domain Eukaryota; kingdom Metazoa; phylum Chordata; class Aves; order Passeriformes; family Ploceidae; genus Ploceus; species Ploceus nigricollis. The sequence continues at coordinate 434,099 of VXBC01000332.1, forward strand.
AAATAACCAATTCTTTTAACAACTGGCTGCTGTGTGTTTAGTTTGGCGTGCATATATGTACACATAAGTATACATTGCAGTATTTTAAAATCTATGTATGTCTCTGTTGTCTGTGCTTATGACTGTCATCTTGTGAAATCAGTCCTTTCATGAAATAATTAAAGGTTTCAGGCATTTTTGCCAACTGACTGGCATTACAGGTGTTCTGGATCATATGCCTGTTTCACTTGGTTTCATAAACTGACAGAAGGTGAATCCTGGCATTATCCATGTGCTTTCACACTGTGGTTATGTGGGAAATAACGTCTCTAGCCACTTCTTACTATTCAGGGAATTAATAAACAGCAGCAGTGATACAGAGCAAAAGAGCAGTCATGCATTTTTTCAGTCCTTTGGAAATTCCCTAGCCATGGGACCACGTGCCCTTTTGTTGACTCTCCTTCTGGGAACTTTTTTACACTGAAAATATCTCCAAGTAGGTTGTCTCCTTTTAATATCTGTATTCCTCATAGGCTATTTTTTTTCAATTTGTTCACTGGAGTGTGAAGGAGAAACTGTTCTTCAGGTGGAAGTCTCTTCTACTTGACTCCCACACAGCACCAAAATCCTGCTTATATCCAGGAGTGCTTCAGGGCAGTAGTGGGTTAATTTTCAGTTTCAGACCAGGACATATTAGGATTCAAAAGTTCTAGGAAAGGCTGGAACACAAGTAACTCTGAGCTACTGAGGTACTGGAGAGAAGGGCAGGGAAGCAGATGAAGGGTCTGGATCACAAATCTCATGAGGAACAGCTGAGGGATCTGGAGGGGCTCAGCACTGAGGAAGTCAGGATTAGGGGGGATCTTCTTGCTCTCTACAGCTCCCTGAAATGAGGTTGTAGCCAGGTGCAATCAATCTCTTTTCCCAGGGAACAAGGGACAGCATGAGAGGAAATGGCCTCAAATAGCACCAGGGGAGGTTAAATTGAATATTAAGGAAAAGTTCTTAGCTGAAAGACTTGTCAAGCACTGGAACAATCTGCCTAGGGAGGTGGTGGGATCATTGTCCCCGTGGGTATTTAAAAGACCTTTAGGTCTTTAGGACATGTTTAGTGGTGGACTTGGCAGGGCTGGGTTAATGGTTGGACTTGATCTTTGACATCTTTCCCAACCTTAATGTTCTATGATTCTATGAATTTGTGAGATGATGAGATTGACCTGATACTCTCTCGTTTCCAGGTGTGCAGCAGGGTCTCAGGTCACATCTGAAGCTCCATTTCTGGTCCACAATCAATTAATAATAAATAATAATAATAATATAGGAATCATAAGGCCTGAAGTCTCATCAAATTTGCATTGCTGTTGCAGCACCTGTCACTGGGTCCACACCTGTTTTCCTTCCACTCCTATTGCAAATAGATCTTCCCTCATTTTGACAGGCAGTGAGTACTCTGCCATAACAGCAGCACTCTTCAGAGGTTTTGCAGCTGGGATGGACCATGGTTCCCACCTGATTCAGGTGCTCATTGATGGAGTCCAGCACACCATCAGCTGCTCTCATGGGTCGTTCATTCATGTGCTGACAGGAATGGTTTCCTTAGCAGGTAAGTGTGGGCTGCAAGTCCCAGCTCTAGCAAGGGTTAAACTGTTAGGGTATCACTGAAGGTGGAATGCCTGCAGCAAACCTCCTTCCCCTGTAATCTGTTTTACGGTGTTTTTTTTAAAAGCATTTATTTTTTAAAATGGACAGAAGGAAACCACTTTCTGAAATAGTCTCAGTTTTGAAAATAAATGTTACCTCTGTGATGTGTATTGCTATGTAGCTTTATGCACAAATATGAGTATATAGCTTTAAAAATAAACATAATAAAAGTATTGTTTTACTTGTCACATGATCCAAGAGAAACTAGCTTTTGGCATGTCCCACAGTGTCATGCTATGATATTTGGTAATTATCTGAAATAATTGAAAATTTTAGTTGTTTCTGGGATTGAAACAGGCATTTCATGAAATGACTGAATACTTTAGACATTTTTTAAAATGACTATTTTACTGTATGGCTACAAAATACACACATACAGACTTATTGAGGAAAGAAGGGGGATTGGTGATTTCAGTCCTCTGATTACTCCATTTTCTTCCCTTCATCTGCCCCAGCCAGGCCTAGTCTTCAATGCTGTGCTTCACAGGAGTTTTCTTTGGCTTCAGGACAACAAAATGCTGCCACTCTTTGTGGATCTTGTGATAAGTTCTGCCTCCATTCATACAGAGACTGGGGCCCACATGCATTTTGCAACTTGCTGTTTCTGTGGATCATGAACCTGTACCTCACTTTTACTTATTTATGTCAGACCTGCCTCTGTGCCTCCTCACTGCAGCTGTTTCAGCAGAATGTGCTACCCTGATTATCGTTGAGTAAAAGTATAGACATCGAAACAAACAAAAAATTTGTGGGATTTGGATCTGGCCCATAAGAATTATTTCAAAATACTCTGTTCCAAGAGGTAGTGTGCCCATAGACAAAAGGCTTGACAACTTGGGTGTGTTTCATTGTAAGGCTGATCCATTACCGCCCAGGGAGAGATATGATCATGGCCACACCTTTATTTGAGAGACTTTAAATCTGTAGGTTAGGGAAATTAATATTTTGACCAAATCCATATATCTTTTTGGACTCTAGTTTACTTCAAATATTTTCTCATGGATCCTGAAATGTAGGGGGAATTCAGTTAATTTATCAAGTATTCTTTTCCAGACTGAAGTTCGTTTGCCTTAGTCTTGTTCTAATTCTGGATATCACAGTATTTCAAACTACAGCCAGATTATATAAGTTTGAGATCCAGATTTAGTAAGTTTCTTGGTTGTATTGATTTTTGCATGAATTTGAAATGCAAATTCAATGTCTTTCTAGTCCAAACACGAGAAGTCATGATTCTACTTAACTGAAGAAGGAACCATATTTGGCAGCATCTAGGAAAGATAATGTATTCCAGGTAATCAATTCATGCTTCATTGGCTCTTTCCAGTAAGATAATGAATAAAGGTGCAAGCTTTCTTTTTCCTGAAGCTGATTAATTATCTCCACAAAATTTACTTTATTCATGTAGTGATCATCTGAGGTTAAACAAATCCCTGAGTATTCAATGTACTTGTAGTCCATTAAGAGCAGATCTATTATGCATCCATCCACCCTTTTATAAAAAAAATTATGGTATTGTTGTTGGCAACATTTGGGCTAGAAGCAATTAATCTTGTATTACAAGGCAAGATGAAACTGAGGAAAACTATCTTCGTGAATATTTTTTTGGTTAAGACAAGATCAGTTAGATAGGAACTAATAATCTCTGCACATTTTTACATTAGTGTCTGACTCCTGATACAATACTGTAGATACCTGAGACCAGATCTACAAGGTCATGTAAGTTTGTAATTGATATTGATTTGAATGGAAGCAGGAAAATCTAAATAAATTTCTGGATGGGAACTTTGGAGTTTAAATTATTTTGAGTAGGGACAATCCTTTCTGTGACTGATATAAAAATGGAGTCCAGGCCCAGCACTCATTGCAAGTTGTTGATGTTACCTGGCCTGATGATCACCCTTGTCTTTTTTTTTTTTTTCAGGATGAGCACTGTAATGTCTGAATATATTGGAAAGACAATTAGCACAAAAGATTATCATCAGACTAAAACACTCTTCCCCCAAAAAAATATTTTAAAAGCTGTTCCATTTAATACAAACCAACATCTATCTGATATGCACACATAAAAAAGAGATTACTGCTCATTGGAGCCAAAGGAGTGTATTGGTATTATGACTAGCTAAGTATTACATATAATATATTCTTTTTAGTCATAATGCATGCAGAAAAATTAAAGGACAAACTGTGGAAAAGGACTTGCAGTCCTAAAAATCCTTAGGCATTTCTGAAGGGTTATACCAGTTATAAATTTGGCTGCCAAAATTTTTGCTATGGTTTTTATATCTGGATTGTCCTTATTACACGCAGCTCTTATAGACCTTTCTTGTGTAAATTATCACTTAAAATTTCAGCATCTTTTGAAGTCTGAAAGAATCTTCCAGATGGGGTGTGTGAGCTTAAATGGACATAGCTGAGTGAAAATCCAGAGAAAGAACCCCTGAGTCTTAGGTTTTTTTAATTCAGTTGATGCAGACATTAAAAGAATACAGCCTTTGGCTAGATCTGCAAAGATGCTCAAGCTGAACTTATAAATCTCACAGCAATTCCAGGAATACAAATCTAAAATCCTGTATTAGTTCCTTCATCTGAGGTAATGGCCTCTAGTTGCGCCAGGGGAGGTTTAGATGGGATATTAGGGGAAATTTCTTCACAGAAAGGGTTGAAAAGCATAGGAATGTGCTGCTCAGAGAAGTGTGGAGTCGCCAAACCTGGAAGTGTTCAAAATGCTGTGCATATGGCACTTCAGGATGATGATTGAACTTTTTGCTCTTAAAGGTCTTTTCCAATCTTAATTATTCTATGATTCTGTGAAGGACGAACAGAAGGCTGTTTGTATTAGTGTCTCTGTGTCTCCACAGAGAGAGTCAGGGAATACACCTGGGTCAGTAAAAATTGCCTGATGGAAACATTTATGTTCCTCTGTTGGCTGTGATGCTGCTGTGTTAGCACTGATACCTAATGTTAAATTAGGCAAGATGCATCTGTGCTTCTTTCAGAGACATCTGGTATACAGAGATCCAGATTCCTCCAATCTAGACTTGGATGACTCTTTACAAATTCTACTGGACTAGGTTTTGGTTATGGCCGATGGAAATGATACCAGGCTGACCCCACCCAGCAGAGGTTCAAACTACACTTTTAAGCTGGTGTGGACCAAAGAGGGATATCCTGAGACACATGCCTCATCTGAATGTCAGAAATTTGGAAGGATGAATCTGGCCTGAATTATGCTGTTTATAATCAGCTAATGGCTAACAATGCTGCCTAGAGAGGTAGTTAAATCCCCTTGAAACCAAACAACAGCATAAAATTATGACTAGCTTCCCACAATAATGTGGTCCTTATTATAAACTTATTAAACTATTTTTTTGATACCTTCTATGCTGACATGTCTTACATGGATGGTCTGCATGTGTGTGGTAGAGAGAGAGTGTCTGAGGACATGATTCTCCGTGGGACTCAGCATCCACCTATATATTTCTGTTAAAAGTCACAATCTGTACTGTGGAAATGGTGAATTTCTGTCAGGTAAGGGACTGGAGGTGGGTGGAACACACACTCTGAACTGCATACAGCAGTACAAAAAGACAATGACATAAACATAATTTAAAGTATTTTAAGTTTTCGAATATGTTACCTAGATATTATTACATCAGTACAAACCACCACTGAGTTCTTTAATCTCCAGATAAAATCTGAAGATGACATTTAGACCTAATTGAAATTACCAATAATATTCTCAGAGAACTAAGATTTTGTATGGTGGGTTTTCCAAATGCTCAACACCACTCAGATTATGGCCTTTGTATTGAGTTGTCATCAGACTAAGGCATTCTCTCCCAAATATATTCATGATGTCTTTTAAGTGAAATGAGTTTTTAATTTAAAGTATTTTCCTTTGAATTTGAAATAACGGCCATTGATTTTTCTTCTTTTAGGCTTTGATAGAGAAAAATCAGTAGACAAAGGCTGTGTACCATTAACTACAAGTGAAGGGCTAGTTGACCTCAGCTGAGCCATTGATGAGGGTGAGGCTAATAGGAAAAAAATTGATCTCTTCATAATTTGTCAAGTGAAGTGTGGTTAGCTAAAAAATCTCATTATCAACACTGTTCTTGGGAATAATAAAAAATATCTGTTAAGTCAATTTTATTAAGCTCTTCCTAGGTAGAAGCTAGTTGTCAGTCACTATATCACCCAATGTTGCTGACATGTAGGTGTCACACAAAGTGATTGGTGATGTCATTCTCAAGTTTCTAGCAAAGGAATAAGTAAATCCATTTTCTCAAAATAAAGAGATGCAATTTAATAGAGGGCAAGAAGGATTGCTCTTCAAGGGAGACCTATGAATTAATTTGGGAACTCACATGTTCTTTGGCCTCTCACAAAGTACAATGGGCTTTTACTTTCTTTTTTGGCCATAAAACATCTATCATAGGACTCATTAAAAAATCCTATTAAATTATGTTTCTGTTAGTTGTGTCCCTCATGCACTTGGGAAAAGTGTGAAATGTCTTTTCAATTGAAGGCACTCTTCGTTTATATCTGTAATACTTTCTTGCCTGGGGAAACAAATGATGTCTCCGTAGGGTGCCTAGCCCAGCATGGAAGCACGATCTCTATGTAAACCTGATGTGTAGGACACCACTGGAGAGTGTGCCTGGGATATCAAATGCAAAACCGCTGTTGATTGAGAGAAAGGACTTACCCTCCTGGAGGCAGCTGGAGCAAAAGTATTCTCTGTAGATCAAAGGAAAGCAAACAGCAAGTCTTGTCTGGAGGTAACACTTCTATATGGCAGAACAGGATGGTTGGGGCTGAGCTGAAGGCTGCCCATGCTGTCCCTGGCCGCCACTTTTGTCCTGACCAACTATTATTATTGCTAACAATTATATTGTCAGAGCTTTTACAACATTCTCCTAATGGTATAGGTTTTGCTGTCATGTTTTGGAAAGTAAGAGAGTTTAATGACATGGGGATGGCCAGCCCTGATTAGATGCCCTGCAGGAACAGTTTTATGCTAGCAATAGGAGTAACTCATACAGCCTTTTCCACAAAAAAGAGATATTGTTGTCCATAACTGTTCTGGGTTAGAACTTCACTTATCACATCTGAATTCCCATCCTAACTCAGCTGCTGCTTTTTGGCTTTGGTCAGATCCCTTCAACATCCTTTATCAGCTGACTTCTCTACATATTTTTGATAACTGAAACTAATGTATTTTGCAGGTATATGAGAAATATATATTTTGTATCTATATCTGTCCATTTACATATACACACACATATGCATGAAGGTATATGTAAGGTAGGGTTTGGTATGATAATTGGAATATTCTCTCATTTTCAGTGTAATTATTATTTTCTCCAATTATTTATTACAAGCAATAACTCTTTTCTTTATTATGGACAGCTGTGCCCGTGGACCAGATGCAAACACCATTCATGCTTAACAGTCTTGAATTGTTCTTAGCAAGCAATGTACAAATTTAGGCTTTTGATACATTTGAAGAGGCCAAAATAAATAATTTTTTTATTAATTGAAAATATTTAGTGAAGATTTCATGTGAACGTACGTGAGCCTATAGGTTTACCTCTTATCTGTTCAAATCACAGGTAGCTTTAGATATTTGACTTTAACTTGGATAAGCCTGATCACTTATGTCATATGGCTTTCTTTCTAAGTTGTATTTGTAAAATTAACTAAAAAGGGAGGGACAGGTGTAATTTGTGGCACAGGGTGATTTGCAATAAATAGTGTTCTATATGTATTTTATAACTATTCATGTTACTCTCACTATGCCAATATGATTTTAATTAAGATTATTATAATTATTTTTACATCTGTTAAGCTAAGTCAATGATTATCTAAAAGAACTTTCACAGATGCCCTTTCTTCACTGCTCTGACTGGGGCAAAGTAATGAGAATTCCTGCAGAAAGGATGGCATTGCTTCTTGTTCTGTTCACAAAGTGCCCACCAATACTCCCTAAGGGGACTGGTAAAGTTGCTTAAACTATCTCAAAAGGCAGTAAAGGGGATCTCACTTTTAAAACATAGCCTAGGGAAATACAGCAGCACATAAATTCCTTTGGAAATTGCTTGTCAGGTTCATTTGGAATGGTAAAAGCCAGAATGAGCTTCCAGCTAATAATTATTTCTGAGTGGGAGGGTTGTCGGACCTCTGGGGAAAAACAAAGGATTTGAGTGCTAGTAGTGAATTTGTTTCTGGAATGCTTTGCAAAACAGAAAATTTGTGATTTTTTTTTTTTACCACCACCCACACTTTTAAAGTCTGCTGCAGCACTGGCTTGCAGCCACAAGGGACATTATCATTGAGCTGGCAGGGTCCTGGATCAGGCCTGTAGACTCCTCACAGTCAACAAGGGAAAAAAGATCTGATTTTTCAGTTGAAAAGGTGTGTGACCTCTTACAACTGGCTGTGTAAGTATTACATCTATGCAAAAGCAATGCTATGTAATTATCGATATGCAAGACTTAGTGACCTGGTATAAAAAAACAAAAAAAAATAAATGCACTTATGATTTGGGAGTAATAAATGCAGCTAAATGCTTCCTTAATGGGCACTGATTCCCTTTTGGTGCCCAATTAAGTCAGTAGACAGTCACAGTGATTTCACTGGGCTTTGATGGGTGGTATTCATCAGCCTAAATGTAGACGTGTGCATCCGACCTAAAACTTACCCTCACTTTGTAGTCAGGGATGGTAAAGAAGCTATTTGTTTATGGTTGGGGTAGAAAGCAGCTTGGTTTAAGATGCATTTTATCTCATCCTAATTTAGATGTTTGAAAGAGATTTTGTGAATTCTGTCCTAAAACTACTCATTTGTCTTCATTGGCTCTAAATGGAGCCAGAGTGACCAGTTGAGATAGAGATGAATCCCCCTCTCACTGAGTGAAAAGGTCAGCATCTGCTGTTTATACAAGCTGCTTTTTGCTTGAGTTGTGCTATAAACCCACCAGCATGAGATTCTTCTCCTTGCACAAAGTACCTCTTTGTCAAAGTTGTGCCATTCTCTGGTAAATGATTCTTGGAACACACAGAGATATTTGAAAATTTAAGCTCTGCTGAAAAACTAAAGCAATTTTTGAAAGTGTAAAAATAATTAAACACTGGAAAAAAAAAAGTGCTTTTCCATTTCAAAGTGACATTTCAGTTGGAAAAGTAACAAACTTTGGTCATTTGAATTTACTTCAAATCGATGAGTAAAGCACCTACATAAAGTTTATTCCTTATTTGAAATATCTTTTAAATTTTTTAAAAACATATTTTATGACCTTGCATTTTGTATATTTTTAATACACAAACGAACAAAAAAAGGCCCTCCAAAATCAGATCTTCCATTTCCTCAGTGCACAGTAATGTGTGTTACACCCCAACAGGATGTTTTGTCTAAAGTTCATGTATTTGTAAAACCTGTGATGTGTTTGCTTTATCTCCGTATTTCAGCACTTGTGTAGTCTTTGCCTAGGGGCAGGTTTTCATCAAAATTTCTTCAAATGCTGTAGCAAGGGACTACAGACACAAATGGCTTTTAATGTTACTGTCCTCAGCAGGCTGCTGTAGAGCTGGAGCAAATCCACACATGTACCTGAACTCAAAACTTGTGTAGCAGTTTGGGACATTAAATATGGAGATTTGCAGATACCCACTTGGTTCAGGTGGGGACAGCAAATAGCAGCACATCCACTGCAGTTAACAGAGCCATACTCTGGTAACACTTTCTGCTTCTCACTTAGTGGCAGCACAGTTCAGCCTTTCCCACTCCTTATGGCAGGGCCTCCCCCTGATCACGCTGTTGGCAGTCAGGGGAAGCTCCTTATTCTGGAGAGAGGATGAGGTGTCTCCTGCTCACCTTCTGTTCAGCGTTGCTCTGTGGTGCATGCAACGACTCTAATGTATTCACACAAGCAAACTTCCCAGGGAAGCCCATATATCCTTGAAGTCAAGGATTCTTGGTTTGGTTTGGGTGTTTTTCTTATTTTTTCTCTCTTTTCCTTTCTAGAAATAGATTCATTCTTTGGTAGCCTAAGAGCAGCCATTGACCATGTTCCTGTGCTGTTGAAAAATTACTGTCAAGAGTGTTTGCTGACATCTAATCAAGGCAGGGATGAGGGATTTCTTAAAACCAGTACTTCTGATGCATGTCATCTTGCTTTGCTTGGTCAGTTGTTGTCACCTCAGCTTTAAAGAATTTTAATTACAGTAGCTGTTATGAACACATTCCCTTAGGGAAATATCATTTTCTTATATTTGAATTAATTTGTGTGAGCACAGTTTACCTTCTCCTTAGAGCAACTTGTCTCATGGTTTGAAATCTGAGCTATCCAAACTTTCCAAATTTGTGAGCAGATGCTACTGGTGGGACTCCCCTGTGTGCCAGTCATTTTTTCCCCGAAAGGATATGTGCACACAGGCAGGCTGTGGGCACGCAGCTGTGCATGAGGAGGCTGAATCCAGCCTCCGGAGCAGTCAGCTGGGTGGCTCCAGTACAGCCAGAAGGGAAAAATCTCTTACTGAGTTGTCATCATTGCTCTTAGACCATCCCCAGTGACCTCAGGGCATCTGCTTCATGCTAGAAATTTTGGAGTGGAAGTTTTTATGTAAAAGTGCATAAAACGAAATCTCCTGTTTGCCTGAATTCCTACTGAAAACAGGAATTTCATCTCAAAGCTCTCTTTGGCACTTCTGAACTGTTTTTGAAAGTTACTACAATCACCGATATATTTGCAATTCATCAGAGCTGTGTCCCTGTGGAAGTTACATCAAGTTGTATTGGTGGAAAGTTAATGTAAGGGTGCCTTGATTTAAGCATTTGGATATTTTCCATAGACTTCAAGCCATTTGGCAATAGTGTTTACTTGGAACCAGAACGAATGAAAACTTGCTTGATATGGGAATGTGATTTTTCATTTTAAATGCCTTTCTTCACATCTCTCTCGGATCTCAGTTGCAGATAACTGCCCTCAAAGGATGCTTTTCCAACAGCTTCATATTCTTTATCTGTAGAAGGTGCAGTAGCTCTTTGGCTCTTAAGCCAATGACAATAATAGACTGATTAATTTCTCTTTTGCCATCCTCTGCTTTGTACCTTCTATAATGCTCCTATTACCATGATTAGTACTTTTATCTCAGGGGACAGATGAATTTCTTGTATTTATGACTGTTTACTCTGCATATGGCTTTTTTTTCAGAGAGCAGAGAATTGCATTTCCAGTTTATTCACCTTCTCATACCTTCAAAGCTGTAAGCCATGTTCTATCAACCATAAATGCACTTGATTCCTTGGAGTACATGCTCTGAATTTACAACAGTGTGGTACAGAAAAGTCTTTTGAGACATTAATTTTGTAATTCAGTTTATTCTACTTGAATTATGAGCCAAGTAATAAATCTACATTATTTATCTGCACTGGTGATTCCCAGCCAATTGTGTAGGCTACACTTTGAGGCAACTGTCTTCGATGCTGTGTCTATTAAAAGATATTACAAAGTTTTTCCTTTCCCTGATTGCAGAGTTTATGTTGTTTGAGAGGTCTTGTTCAGACTTTCAATTGTATGTGTTCCTATAGTGTCTTTAAAATTGTCTAAGCAACTTCTCCATATCCAAGCAGTGTGTACCTTCTCAAGACAGATTGAAATCTCATTAGAAGTTTGGCTTTTCGAGACTGGAATCTTCTTCAGAAGGGAGAAACACGATAAACACGGGATTACGAGTGGCTAGGCACAGATTATAGCAGATTTTACTATAAAGATTTAGGATTTTGGGCAGTTTTTCCATCAGTCTCCATCAAGAAGATTAGACATGAAGAAATGGCTGGCAAATTAACAGTAGCTAAGGGGAAGAACTCGTGTGGAAATGGAAAAGGACAGTTTAGAGGCCATTCAAGTTAGATCAGTTGTTCTTGATTAAATCTCCCACATAAGACTTAAGAAGTAGCAGTAGTTCTCTGACCTCTGAGGATGGTCATTGGAGGATTGGTCATTGGTAAATTACAGGCCAGTCAGGTGATCATCTATTACCAGGAAGATACTGGTGAAACTAATAGAGCTAGAAATCTAACAGTACGATAAGCACCGTGTCAGAATAACTTGAGAAGATCAAATTATATCCAACAAAAATAATTTGCATGTATAATTAGGAAAAAAACAGTGACCAGGAGAGGAGAAATTATGTAACTCAACTCTAATGAAAGTTGATCTTGTCTAACAGGACATTCTTAGTAGCAAATGGGGTTTATAAATCTGCCATAAAGTGAGAGCAGAACTACTGGGGATAAAAAATAGATTAAGGGATAAAGGGCCCATTCTCAAAGTGAAAGAAAGACTGCTTGCTCTAGGGATTCTCCTGTCTTGGAGTGTATGAAATAGTTTCATTAATCACCTTGCAATGTGGAAGAGGGAGGAGAGCTGTAATATCTGCAGACTCTACCAATGTGGAAGGGGATTGCAAGCTCTTAGGGGGAGAAATCTGAGAGACTGAAAGCAAGATTCAAAAAGATTCATGTGTGTCTTGACAAGCTGAAGAAAAAGTCTCAGGGAAAAATAGGACACAACTCCTCAGTGAGGAGAGGTGCAGAACACTATCCTGAGGAATAATTAATTGCATACATATAAGAAAGAGAGCGCTCTTGGCAAAGCAGAAGTTAACAGACGCCACTGAATCCCTAACTGAATGTGAGTGAAGAAACTCACGCTGTGAAAAGTAAGCCACATACTAGAGTATATGGCAGACGTGCTCTAAGTTTTACTCCTTCTGCTTTACTCAGCATTCATAAGACCTTGTTCTGTTCCCAGTTTTGAGCAGTGCACAGTAACAGATGGGCCAACTGGAGGGAGTCCAGCAGAGTGAGTGCTGGTGATCCACAGATGTAGAAAACATGACCTTTAAGGTGAGATTGGAGGAATTTGTTTTGCTTAGCCTAAAGATGAGAATACTGAGTAGGATGTGGTAACAGTGCTCTCTAGGACTGTCAGCAAAAGGAAAGAAATAATCAGTTCCCTGTGTCCACAGACATGACAGGAAATAATAGCTTAAAATGTAGCATGGGTTACTGAGGTAAGACATTAGATAAAAGCATGTCACTCTAATGATAAAACAAGTCTCTGTCTGGAATGATTTAGATATAGCAGATCCTGACTTTGGACCAGGGCTGGATAAGACAAAATTCTCAGCCAGAGATATGTTCCTTTGTGGTGAAAGCACTACTGCAGCAAATGAGGCATGAAGCACCTCGCTGTCCCAGAAGTCACACTCTTGAAATGAGGCACAAAATAAAATGTAAGCTAAAAAGTTGAAAGGCACTGGAATAGTTGATGGCAAGGGTCCTTTCAAAGCCCTCTTTCTCTGACTTTAGAGTAGGTCTTTACATAACTTGATTAGGAGTGCTTATCAAACCTGATTTTCTTTTATGACAAGGTAACCTGCCTGGTTGATCAAGAGAAGCCAGTTGATGGAATCTGTTTGGATTTCAGTAAAGCTTTCTATATGTCTCTTACAGGATCCTTCTGGACAAAATGACCAGCATTCAGCTGGATAAACATATCACGTCGTGGGTGAGCAACTGGCTCATGGGTTGGGCATAAAGGGTGACATCAGACTGGCAATCTGTCAGTAGTGGGGTTCCACAGGGCTCCATCCTTGACCCTGTGCTCTGCAGCATCTTCATTAATGACCTCGTGTGGTGGTGTGTGTTCTTTACAGTTTTTACAGTTGTTTTATTATAAAAGTTAGTTATTCTGTGTTAGGTAGACCTGATGGTATGTTCCTTGTACCCTGTTTCATCCCCTCATGATAGTTTCTTCCAAGTTCTTTACTCCTAAGTTTCCTGCCACTTGGCTGTCCCTCAAGTTGTCGATCTCCCTGTTCCTCCCCTGTTGCCCTTAAAAAGCCCTGCCAATCCCAGTTGTTCTGTCCCTTACCCTGCCATTCACTGTAACCACGCCCATTAAGTTCGAGAATGTTCTCTGTCAGTTAGCCGTATCATTTGATTGGCTCACAAGGCTTCCTCCCTCCCCTGTCTTAACCTCATTGGTTTTGTTATGCTCTGTACTCCTCCCCTGGATTTTTCCCATTGGTCATAAGTTGTATCCACCCCTTACACCCACCCCTCTTTAAAAGCAGTAACCAGAGCCCCTTTAGTTGTTACTTGTCCCTGAGCCATCCTTGGAATAAGCCATCCTTGGAATAAACCTTCTTTGGACATCGTATGGGTGATCTCTCCTTTTCTTTGTTTCAGACACTGATGGTTTGCTCAGTTGCTGTGCTACCCACGCCACAGCGAGCTGCAAGGAGCCCCCAAGCTCCTTGTACACACCACCACCCTAGCAGGTTTCCGCATAGACCAGGGAGTGGCCACTCTCATGGTGCCCTCCGGCCACTGAGAGCCAGCTAGCCAGCGAACTTCCATCCAGTGGCCGCAGCGAGGGCTACAACCTGGATGCAGGACTGGAAGAGACACTGAGCAAGTTTGCAGACAATACAAAACTGGGGGGAGCTGTTGATTCTCTTGAGGGCAGAGAGGCCCTGCATCGAGACCTTGACAGACCAGAGGGCTGGGCAATAACCAAAGCTATGAAGCTCAACAGGGGAAAGTGGTGGATTTTGCACCTGGGATGGGGCAATCCTGGATGTACAGACAGACTGGGGAATGAGATGTTGGAAAGCAGTGCCACAGAAAGGGGCCTGGGAGTCTTGGCTGTTGCAAGTTGAACATGAACCAGCAGTGCCCTGGCAGCCAGGAGGGCTGTCCTTGTCCTGGGAGGCATCAGGCCCAGCATCACCAGCTGGGCAAGGGAAGGGATTGTCCTGCTCTGCTCTGCCCTGAGGCGGCCTCATCTTGAGTGCTGGGGACAGTTTTGGGTGCTACAAGATAAGAAAAGTATTACGCTCTAAGATAGCATCCAAAGGAGGACTATAAAGATGGTGAAGGTCCTTGAGGGGGAAGCCGTATGAGGAGTGGCTGAGGTCACTTGGTCTGTTCAGCCTGGAGGAGACTGAGGGGAGACCTCACTGCAGTTACAGCTTCATTGTGAGGGGAAGAGGAGGGGCAGACATGGATCTCTTCTCTGTGGTAACCAGCGACAAGACTTGAGGCAATGGCCTGAAATTGTGTCAGGGGAAGTTTAGGCTGTTGTTAGGAAAAGGTTCTTCACCCAGAGAGTGGCTGGGTGCTGGAACAGGATCCTCAGCACCAAACCTGACAGAATTGAAGCAGTGTTTGGATAATGCTCTCAGGCACATGGTAGGGTGCTTGGGGTGTCCTGGGCAGGGCCAGGAGCTGGACTGGATGATCCTTGTGGATACCCTCCAACAGCATATTCTGTGATTCTGTGATTCTATGAAAAGTGCCACATAAAAGAAATAAAATAAATAAAACCATTGTGACCACAGACTATACAGACACAGTTTGTCTTCTGGCTGCACATTCCCTTTTACTGAAGAAAAAGGAGGACTGGACTGGAGTATTTCTGGCTTCTCTCACCTTTAGGTTGTGCTAATTAGGCTCTTTTATGCATTCTAGAAACTTTAATTTTGCTAACCAGATTCAAACCCTAATGATTAGACTCTAACAGTTTTGATATTTTTCTTTCCAGAATATGTGTGCTGATGTAGTGTTTTTAAGAATTATATTTTTCAGAGAACATTGAGTGTCACCTTTTACAAAACTCTTCTACTTTGTACACAACTAAATCTTGCCTGTTTCAGCCCAAGGATGAGAAATGTAATCCCTAGAATGTTGTAAGAAAGGCTAACATAGAAAGAATATTTTAGAGAGCATATCAACTAACATAATGTTATTGTTATGCTATGGCTATTATGATGATATAAACCTTCTGTCCTTAATGCAAACTTTATTAATTTTCTCAGCTTTTGTTTAAAGAAAGTTATTTATTTAGACTTTTAAATACTCTGATTTCTGTACGGTTGTGCTGGATGACTACCTAAATTACAGCAAATACTTTAAAGCTGCATATAGCAAAGTAAAAGTAAGCCACTGTATCCTGTTTGCCAAAATATTGTTTTATGCTAGGCAGCAAAGAAGAGCACAGTGACTGATAGATGATTCTCCCTTATAAAATTTGGATGTATTTTAATAGATTAATTTTTTGTAAATACTTTTGCCTAAGGCAAAAATGGTACATGCACAAGCGGATTGTAATAAAACTGCTCTTGGAAATTCTTGGAAATACAAAGATAGTTCTGTTAATGAGCAGGAATCCAGAATAAGAAGAAATCAGGTAACAGTGACTCATTAGCAAGTCAAATATTTTCTTTAAGTTTATGATTTTTTTCTGTTGCATATGTCTTTCCATATGCCCATGTCTCTCTGTTCCCCAGACACGGCCTAGGTTATGTAAGGTTCACATGAAAAATCCATTCAGTCCTATATTCATATAAATCAATCTAAATAGCTTTTCTAATGCTTTAAATGAACTGCTGGTAATCTGTTTGTAGTCACTCATATGGCTTTAACATGGATCTGTAACTGTTCAGCTTGTTCCTACATCTGTTTCTGCAATTTAGGGAGAACATCTTCTTGTGCTGTGTGTGAAAGTAATTTCCTATAAACAGAATGAGCTGTGAGCTCTCTATTATGGGGCAATCATTTGGAGAAGGAAGGAGAAAAGACATAATGGCTATTAGGTAGTTTCATGGTGTATTCATGAGGAGTCAGTCTCTCTTTTCCAAGGTTGTAACTCAGAACAGCATTAACACACCTAAGACAACTCAGATTTTACTCACGAGATTGCTCATTTTCTCACAGTTAAAATCAAGTTGTTTTGTCCCACAACCTCCAAGGGCAGTATGTAGACAGTTAAGGGTTCCTTTATGAGAAAATATCAGTGGTCCTAGACTATTTTAGTTTCCCAATGGGTTCTTCAAAATGTGATGTTCCATGTTGTCTCTGAAACCTATAAACTGTAACTCCACTATATACTTACTTGCTACTTAGAAATTGAGTTTTTCAGACCATTCCTACTGTGATGTAGATGTTACTTTTATTCAGCCAGCAGGCTGAATGAACAAGTAAAATGGGCTTCTACTAATATGAACAGCTTTAATTGAAAAAGCTGTCACTATTAGAGCAGATTATATTTCTTTGTGCAGAAAGATATCTTTTTCGTTTTCTCTTTCTCTAGAAGCACAAAAAAACATCTGTCCAGCAGGCAAGTGATTATTAACACACTTTTAAAGAACTCTCCTAATAAATAATATATTTACTCTTGGCAGATAGAAAGTCCTGAATCTTTTTTATTCTATACAATTTTTGAATGCTGCACAATGGGGTGGTAGCACAAGTAATGGTCCAGAGTCCAACTTCTGACTGCTTCTGTGTGCTCTTTTGCCATTGGTGCCAACATATTGCATCGATTTCAAAACAGCAGAATTCATCCTCCCCAAATTTAGATGTTGGTGCAAATCCTCGGGATGCAAACTGGGGAAGGTATGGTAGCTGTTATCAGTGCTGGTGTGGGATCATCTTGTTGTGTGCTCCTTGACCAGCTAGACCCAGACACTGTGGTAGGACATCAGAGTTTTATTATTCTGGTAAAAAAATCTGAGCTGATTTAACAGGAACTGAATTTAAGTTCCAGTTGCAGTAACTTACATAAGAAGAATAATACTTGCAGGCAGAAGTCTATAATATCATCTGTTTTCTTGAAGAATTCTATTATTTTGTGCTCAGCCCATTTCCCTTTTTTTTTTTTCATGCCAAGGATATAATGCAGACTCCCATAGCTTAATAGTTTTCCCTTAACAGCCATCTCAGGACACAGATGATTTTGAACATCTCTGGAATTTTAGCACACAAGTTAGATGGATTTGTTACAATGTTCAGCAGTAAAATAGCTAACAATGCCCCCATTGAAATAGAGGTAGTTAGGTTTCAGACTCAACATTTTTTGGAAAGTAAGGGAAAAGCCATATCCTCAGAGCTGTAATTTCGGGTGTTCTTTCTTCGCAATGTCCCATATTTCACTCTCATGTTTTCAGAGTCATGGCGATTACTGGTTTCATAATAATACAAAAGTAAGCTGAAACTCCTCTCTAGGAATGTATAGCAGAGCATGGCTAATTTTGTGGATGGGGCTCTGCAGAGCATAGCTCAGGCTGGGAACAGATGTACTTTTTTCAGCCCAGCTCTGCTTGTGAGGAGATTACTGTACATCAGTGCTGACTTGCTCTTATTTTCTAGCCAAACTGATTGTGTGAGTGCTTCTTCACCCATTTCAGTTACACAAAGTCATATTAGCTTAAGTAATGGGAATAAGTCATGGTTAACCCAGTTAATTTTGTTGTTGTTGTTGTTGTTTTTCTTTTTTTTTTTTGTTTGCTTGTTTGGTTGTTTTTTTTCATTTTTAAAATGAAAATGGGTCAAGGAATGACAAGAACTGACTTGTGGAAGCTGTGACTTTTGCTACAGAAGAGACGCAGAAGATAGGCAGTGGACCAACCTGATTTCCAGGGTGTGCATCAGTATAAAACTTCTGAAAAATTTTGCATGTGACAATGGGAGAGCTCCCTATTGCTTCCCT
Organism: Ploceus nigricollis; assembly: GCA_013399945.1. Classification (NCBI taxonomy): domain Eukaryota; kingdom Metazoa; phylum Chordata; class Aves; order Passeriformes; family Ploceidae; genus Ploceus; species Ploceus nigricollis. The sequence goes on from VXBC01000332.1 coordinate 452,340, forward strand.
AGATGCTCCCTCTACAGCAGGAACAAGAAATGAAATTTCAGTAAAATGTAGCCCCTGTTTGAAACCTCAGGACAGACACAGATCATCCACCTTTTTCATCACAGAAGACATGCTGAGCACAGTGCTGAGGAGAAGTGAACCAATTTCATTCATTTGAATGCTTCGGGACAAATGTTGAGATTACAATGATATAATTAGGGTAGTGAAAATCTTTAAATGAAAAGAACAGAAAAATGTTAACAAATGAAGTGATGAAAAAAAATGATATGGCAAGTGAAAATGTACTCTAACTATAAACAAAATATATACAGTTACTCAAGCCAAAAAACATACATAGTATTTGTGGCAGCAGCTCTCTGACCACAGAGAGCAGGCACAGACTTTCTCAGGATTTTTCCTGAGAGATGCAGAGAAGAGAATCAAGACAATTCTTATCTCTGCTCCTTGTTGTGCACGTGTGGAATATGTTCTGAAGATTGTTTACCCAAGGTAATTGCTTGATTGGATTCTGGTGATGGTGCTTGGATTCACTGACCAATTGGATCCACAGCTGTGTCTGGACTCTGAGGAGAGAGTCACGGGTTTTCTAGTTAGTAGCTGGGCAGTTAGTGAGAGCTCTTGCTACTGTAATATAGTGTAATATAAGTATAATAAAATATACTATAAGATGATATAATAAAGCAACTGATAGCATTCTGAATCATGGAGTCAATGCTAATTATTACCCAGCTGGGGGCCTGTGGCAACAAGTATTTGTACAGAGCTTTACTAGAGTCAGAATCCTAATAGCAATTGTAGTGTATCCTCAATATCTTTAAGTATAAATACACAAGAAAGTTTGGTTATATTCTTTAGATATTCCTTTGGTAAGTGCAGTGAAATGATATAGTTAGGAAAATGGTCCACGTCAAAAATTCTTGAAATAGAGAATGGCAGCTGAATACTTTATTTAAAGCACTATACTTCCTGACACTTGAGAAACAGACCAACACAGCACACGATCTACTTCACAAGCAGTTTTGGATAGTAAAACAAAGCAAATTAATTCTAGACTAGATTTTTTCAATGAGTAGTAAATCTGCTGAAAAAATGGTATTTGTGAGAGACTGAAAAATCATCTCACCAGATAGAATTCTCTTTCAGCCTTTAGCTGAAAAGAATGGAGAAAATTAAATCTGGGGAAATGCTTTTGCCCTGATATTTTGAAATAGATTATCTCCTTGAGGAAAGGATGATTTTTCCCCTGTATTTTTAAAAGAATTATGTGATTGTTATAAATATGAAACTCAAATTCATTCTGCAACCATGGTGCAGCTCAGGCCTGTTGCTGTGCAAACCCAGTGCACTTTAGACATAAGTTCCCTGGGTGTCCCAGGAACTCCTTATCCAGCTGCACAGATTAGATAATAGACTGATCTGAATCAGTAGAGAGACTCAAGACAAGGTGAATTTAACCCCTAGCCTGGTTCATCACAAAGCACCTGATTATCTGGCACAGGAAGTCTCCAGGTGGGAATTTCAGCCTGTCTTTTCCCGGCAGCTCCAACTATGCTTGGATCAATCTCTATGCTCAAATGTGCTGATTAGCACTGAAAGTGGAGAATCTGACCATTCCTGAAGCTTCTTGAGGTGATTCCCGGTGCAGAATTGATCAAATTGGGCATCAATAAGAGATTTCAAACAGCCAGTGAAACTCCTTCAGTGGATGCAGAAGTGGTCAGATGGTCTCTTGTGTATGGTAAAGATAGGCAGATAAGAGATGTTTTTATGTAGTAAGACCACAGGTTGAGTGGGTGTAAGAATTGAGTATCAGAACAGAGGTTTGGAGAGTTTCACCCTGAAGAGCTGAAGGTGACATTGCAAGGACCCTCAAAATTCCATCACCATTGAGGCATTGACCAACCATCCATCCTGTTTAAGATGTTTGGTTCCCCTTGTAAATAGTACTCTGTTCCAATAGATACAATAGTTTCAGATTCTTTTAAAGGTTCTATCTGTGAATGTTCAATAATTCCTCATTTATAAGTCCATTAAATAGTAGGGGGGAAAAGAAATATAAAAGCTAAGTAACAGTAGACGAAGTATCTTGGTGTTATTCAAATCCATTTTCTTCCATTTTGTTAGTTTTCTCCCCTTTCCCAAAAACAAACCATCATAGAACCTCAAACAAAGTGAAATCCCAATCATATGGGAATTTTTAAAATTAGGTTCTAATTTCCCATGTCCTGTTTCTTTTCTGCATGCAGTTTGTGCTCTCAATTGATTAACATACCTCCCCCCAAACTTTCAGATCTTTCTGTTAAATAGCTGAGGTTAAATAGAATAAATTCTACATGCAGACCTGGGCATTTTATCATAGGTTTTGTGCTTTTATGTCCAGTATCATTCTGTTCACTAAAGGGTGAATAACTGTATCCATATGCCACTTTTAGAAGGTCAAGAGGAAGGTCAAGGGCTTCCTCCAGAAAGCCATATATTCACAAACCAGGTATTCATAAACTTTGCTGTCTTCTGGCACTTTTGCCTCACCATAACCCATCCTAATCGTGGTAATTGCAGCACTTGAGAAAATATCCCACAGATGTGACCCAATCCATTGTGAGTTTGTTCTACACATACAGCATATTACATTTAATAAAGTTGTATAATGTAATTCAACCAGCTGTTGATTATATTTGGTTATATTGAGCACTGGAGAAAAACAATCTGTTTCATGGGATGCAGCAGAGGACATAAGAGAAGGAAGCAGCTAAAATTTGTAGATGCCTTTCAAAAAACTGGACAGGCTCAACCCAGCTTCTCAGGGATCCAACACCTTGGCTTCCCAAGGGTACAAATGCCAGGCAAGGTAACTGCTTGGGATGTGCTGACTGCTGCTTTTTACTGACTACAAATACATCTCTGTCTTCCTGCAGGATCTCTTTCGTGAGCGCATGTTGCCAACATCTCCTATTTAGGGAGACAGGGAATTGACAGCAGGATACTGGGCAAATGTTTGACCTAGTTGAATTACTCCTAGGGGTTCAAGGATTGTTAAGAGAAAAAGCACATTATCAAGTACAGCAAACCTTTTCAGTCCTACAGAGTCAGCAGACAGAAAAAAGCCATATGGACTTCTCAGCTTATGGTGATCTGGAAGGACCTCAGGTACTTATGTTTATAAAATATTCCGGACTTTGTCTCAGCTTAAATTGCTTAAAAAACATTTGGGCATAGGAGACGAAGACTTCAGTAAGACAGGAAATACAAACAAAAGCCTCTTCAGCCTTTAAAATATGCCTCTAAACTAGCAGTAAACTGAGGCAGCAAAAGAACCCCAGCTTTTAGGCTATAATTCACTCTGCTCTTACCCGAAAATTACTAAAGCAAAAACCAAAGTCAGATCACATGTAACTACTTTTTTCTTCCCATGTGCTTTGGTTTTATTTAGTTCTTACTCAGAAAGCTGCTGTGAAGAAAGTGAGTGCAACTTGTGATTTACACCAGGTAATTATAGCTGCTGCCCCACTGTTCTCTGCACAGTATTCCTCATGCCCTTTGTCAACGAGGAGGAAGTCCTTTCTTCCTTGCATTCCTATCCCAGACCTGGCTGTATATCAATAACTGATATTATCTGTGCATAGCTTTCTATTTACATTTATATCCTCTAAAGACAAAAAAGAAGAGCTTGAACAATACCAAATGTACACTATAATCAGCATGTAAAGCTTGTTGTGTGTCCCAGGATCTTTGGATGAAAAGCTTTCTATATGCATCATTGCTATTAGTTTTTCCTGCATCATTTGTCAAGATAAATACATAGTGTTGTTTAGCACAATGTACTGGAAACTTCTGACTTGCAAATTAATCTGAAATGTAGAACCATATAAAAACATTTTATGCATCTAGCATTGATGATTTAATTTTTGCTCTTGAGAAACAGTCGAAAAGGAAAGTTAGCAATACATATACAGAAGTTAAAAGAACACATGTAATGAATTAGAAATCATTGCCTTCAGTTAGACATCGATTGTCACTACGGAGCAGTGACTATGATGGGAATTAAATTAGATTAACACAGCCAACACAAAAAGCCTCTATTGCTGATAAAAAGAAAAGAACAGGACCTTTCAGAATGCAAAGGCAGATTCAGCCATAAAAAATATTGTAGAAATCTAATTCTAGTACTTTTCATGGAGCTGAGCATGTAATGTCTGCTCACATGTAAAGATACCCTTGAGGAGAAAAAGCAGGAGGAGGTACTTTATGTTTATGCTTTGGGTTGTCTCTGTGGAAGGAAAATGAAGAAATTATGAAGTTGATTAAACTTCAGTTGTGGTTGGCAGTTATGCACAGATCAGGAATGAAGGTTGATGCTTCAAGGTCTTTCTGGTAGCAGAGATGATATTTTAAATAATTTTTATATATTCCACTTTACTCAGAAGTGTCACACTGTAATATGTTACACTCTCTCATGCCGTGTTAAGACATTTTCAGGAGATCCACATGAGATAATATGGAAAGAAATCCGAGACACATTATTGTGAGGAATGGCCCTTTAGGCTCTGTGAGACAAAGTGGGTTTGCATTCTGGGAATTTCTGTAAACTGTTTGCTGTGTTCTTTATCCCTGTGAACAAATAAGCTGGGAAACAACTCTTTTCTTAAGTCCTGCTGCTTTCAACTGTCACAGAGACTCTCCACCCTTTTTCTAGCCTTGGCTCCTGACCATAAACGATGAGCCCCTTGGGCAGCACCAGAACAGTGCAAACTGATTGTGGACCCTAACTGTAGGTAGGGAAAAAAAAAAAAGAGCAAAAACCGTTGTGCGTTGCCAGTCACTGCCACTGACTCTGGCCAGGTGGTCTCTTTGTGGCCTGCTCTCTGCACTGGATGAGAAGCACCTGCTGTCCCTTGCTGCGTTTCCCTAGAGAATGGTTTGACCCATCCTGAAAACCTCTGTGACCCCCTATAGCTGTGACTGTTAGAATGTGCCCTACACCTATCTGTATCCCATTGGCTTGAAGCCAGAGAACTCCCACCTCCCGGGCTACAGATAAAACCCCACACCGCCATTTGCTCTTCCTCTTTTCCTCCTCCTCCCCGGAGAATAAACATCTGGAATAGAGCCTCTGCCATCTCGTCTGGTTTCCTGGAGCTTCTTCCCTCTTCAGAATCCCCAAGGCTGGGCTAGTGTTACAGTGTAGTGGGGGCTGTTTAGAGGGGGAAGTTTCAGTCCCTGTAAAGGGGTATTTGTTCTGAATACAGACCTTAACATAAAGCAGAAACAATGCCCCAGGGAGACCCGCAGAGCTACACCCAGTGAAAACTAGCTGAAGAGCTGCTGTTTGTGCTTGCTTATCCTTTTCGGGTCAAGCTCTCTGGGGAGATGCATGGGACATCTGCTGAGTCTGTGCTGGGTGGTGTAAGTGTGGGAACACTTACCCTCTGTCCCCACAGCTGAACCTGCCCATTAGCACAGCAAGCCCACACAAAGACTGGACCTGACCTCAGGGGCCACTGTTTAATTTCTCCTTTTTCCTTCCTCTTTCTCAGTGGTTTATTTTCTCATAAATGCTCTGACTGCTGGGGTCAGTAGATAGTCTTACAATTACACAGACTTTGTTCCTCATTTTAAACAATTGCCAGCCCTTTAGGAGCCAGATTTGTCAATATAAATCATTGGAGTTAAAAGTTCATGAAATGGTGGGGAGATCTTTTGTATGTGTGTTTCTAAGAGAAGGATTTTGCCTCTAAAGTGGAACAAGTAGGAGGATATGAAAGCTGGAGAAGAGACACCTGGCAAGTCTCCTGCCAAGCTTGAGCAAACCTGCCAAGTCCCGTTCCCTAAGACAGAGGCTCAATAGTTAACCTCAGCAAGGTACCCCAGGTGTAAACATCCATTTCACTGATTCTGTTCTTCTGCTCCCATAACTTTAATATTATCAGGATGTAATAGTTGTTTGGATCTCAATAAATCCATAGAATGAGTAGTAAATTTTGCAGGGGACTACTTTGAATTAACTTTAATTATTTGAAACCAGTTTATATTGTAACACAGAGGTCTAGGCCACTCCCTGCATAAGATGACTCATTAAAATAGGTGCCTCAAGCCAGGAAAGATGGTCCCCGAGTTGGCCTTCAGTGAGCATACAGCTTGGTAGATAGTTTTGAGCAGATCCCTTTTTTTTAGATGACTAAAGTTAAGACATATATTTCACACAGCAGCAATTTCCTATAATTATCCATTCAACCTCCTTTATTGTTGACATGGGAAGAGCATAAAATGATGGTAGGATGTTTATTCCTCCATTCTCTTTTTTTTTTTTCCCCCATGGAGTGCTAATGAGGAATGTGATCCAATGGTGGTAGTAACTTTTGAATACAGTAGTTGCTGGAGTAAGATAAGCAAACTCACTTTTCATAGCCAGCCAGATACATCAGCTGGGAGGAATAGAAGCAATTTATATTCCTTAGATAAAAAATATTCTGTTAAAAACACTTCTGAAAGATATTTATATGAAACTTCTCACTGACAGAATCCTAGTCAAAAGTCTATTCATCTTTCCCTAAGAGAGGTATCTAAGATAGGGCAGATGAATCACCTCCTGGAGGTGCCTGTCTCTGAAGACTTCTATTCAGACATTTTTCATTGTCTGTGTTGGGTGAGGTAAAGCTCTGGCAACTGCTGATTTTAACCCTAGTAATGAAAGTGGCTGGTGACAAACTAGAAAGAAGAGAGAAAGTAAAAGATGCTTTGTTGCAGGTGACATGAAAATGCCAGAATAAACTTAGAAATAATTAAAAATTAAATCCTACCACCTGGGAAATTATTCAAGAAGAGGTCATAGGTTTTCAGCTTCCTGAAGAGATAAAGCTCACTATTCTGGGAAATCTAACATTAGTAAGAGTTTTAAATGCCAGAAAAAAGATGTCCTTGAAGAACTCCAGAAAAAAAAAAGAAAAACGAAAAGAAAAAGAAACACTTCAGGTTAGATTCTCATTTACACTAAATTTTTTTAGCATATTTGCACTATGGACTAACCTTGCTAATTGTAGGTGCAATTCTACCTGCTTCCCACTAATTACTAAAATGGTGTCAATTATGTTTTTTGAGACTGGGCTTTCCTACTTCCCAAATATGAGGCTGAAACTATGAATTGAATCTGTGAACGAGCAAGTATCTATGAAGACTCACAAGAACTCAAATATATTCAGAATTATAGCTGTATTTTGTTATTAAATACAAACAAAATATTTTGTTTGTATTAAGTACAACGTAGTATAGTCTGTTCAACCTAAGCTGTCATCATGTAAGCGTTCCTCATATGAAAACAAATGATTGTAGGTTCCAAATATTTTCATAATTATCTTTAAATAATATGACATTCAACAATATCTGGGATAATGTTTCAATTCTGTGAATTTCTAGCCCAAGCAGCCTCAGAGACCACAAAGAAATAATGGGACACGGGATAAGAAATGAACACAGTTCAGCACTGATTTATTGCCTCCTATTTTTAACCCAGCTTCCTAAGAAATCAATGCCTATGCGTTCATGCTGTGTATGTGTGCAGGTATTAAATGGGCTTACTGGACAATTTCAACTACACCTGTGTGGAAAGAAATCTCAACGACAGTAAGGCTGAGAGTAATCTCATGTAACTTTGGATGGCTGAAAGTGTGGATACGTCCCTTTGAACTAAATATCCCAGGCTCCCTTCATAGGCAGTGGAAGTGAATCATCACTGTATATGGTGGTCTATGTTATCTATTTTAGACATTTATTGTAGGAAGGGACAAATTTTGCTGTAGAAAGAGGGATGCTCTAAACATGGCAAAAAACAAGCACTGAGATTTCCTCCTCATATCTGTTTTCTGTGAGGGTTCTCCTATATTTAATAAGAGCTGAGCTCATACTACATCACTTCAACTGGTGGCATTTTGTGGTTGAATTTGGATACCAAACCACTTTAATCATAGAGATAAGCAATTCCAATAATTAAACTACTCCCCTGTGATGTGGAAGAGGTAGTATGGTCCAGGTGAAATGCCAGAGGGGTTAATGTAGTGATTCCAACTCTGCTATGCAACATCCTGGAGCAGGGTTGTGCAGGTCCTTTATGGTCTCTTCAGATTCCTGTCTCCTCCTGGAGCTGCAAAAATAGTCCTGAATCCCCACTCCAGGGACACAGAGCCACTCATAGTCTCTCTGGTTCCTAAGTCCTCCTCCAATATTCTGTATGAGGGTGGAGAATATTTTTCTGTTGATATCCACTGAGGTTTTCTGATTTGCTGTCAGAAGATGGATATTCACTGTTGTTAGTGCTCGTAACCTGCTTATTCTGAATGTGGTTGCCCTTCTTGACTATCAACAGGTTGTTGCAAGGTTTGGCTGTTTCCTTGAATGCACTAAAGTTATTCAAATTCCCTTCTGTTCTGAGGTACAGGAGGTTGTTCGGCCCATTATATTATTTCACACACTTCTGCCTAAACAAAAGTTTGGTTAAAGTTTGTCCATTCCTACTAAAACACAAAATTGGTTCAAGTTCTATCTTCACAGTTCTGCTAACAAGGTTTTACTCTAGCTATCTGCTACATGATGTCGTGCTGATTTTTTCTCCCACTCCTGAACTCACCAGACCACCTTGCTCTCTTGCAGGCCTGCTTGCTTCTCATCAGGCTTCATTACCACAGGTAGTCAGGGAACCATTTGCCCAAGTAGGACAGCTTTAAAAGTAAAGCCTAACTGTTTTTTGTAGGATACTGGAGGAAAGAGAAAGAGCTATTCTCTTTATAAACATTTCTTGCAGCCATTTATACAAAAAAGCTGTCAAGCTGACACTACAGGAAGATACAGAGGTACTCTTGTTAATGCTTTTAAATGGTCTTCAATCATACCTGAAATATATTTTCTCAAAGGCACTTGAATAAAGCTCATGACATTTTGACTCAAAAGCTTACATTAAGAGGTAGTAGTAAGGGTGCACAGGAGCTCAGTTAAATTTTGTTTCACTGAAATCTATCAATGCAGTAGCTCTCAGGAAGATATGAGAGGAGTTGTTTCCATTGGAACTGCCCCAGAATACAACCTCTTCCTAAAGAGCTATTTAACATAATTTATTCATTTTCGTGACTGTGATGTGAGGTGTCTGATCTATTGGTAGAAGGGAAGAAACCATAGGCGTTTCTATGGCAAAACTAGCTGGCATTCTGAAAAATATGTTTTGCTCAGGCTGTTTGAAGAAGTTCTTTGGCCTGGGTGAATGACAGCTGGGAGAAGGATTTGCATTCCCTGATCATGCTTCAATTCCAGGCCTGTGCAGAATTGTATTAAACCAATGATTACAATCAAAGCTAATGGCTTTTGGACTTTATGTGATTATATGTAAGAATCAAGAAGGAATTTTTCCCCTGCTGCCAAGTTTTTAGTCTTTCTTTATTTTGGTTTTTCCCCCCTCAGAAGTAATAGAAATAAGCAGCAGCTGGGTATTGGATAGGTTGCTGATTTGATACAGAGAATTCTCACAGGTGTCTGAGTGGTTTATTTTCTCACACACTCAGAGTCATATTTGTTTTGAGATGTGCAGTTGAGAAGGAAATTCATCCTAGAATGATGAATTCTAGGATTATTCTGAAAGGGCCTTTTTGCTTTTCACTCTCTTCTTCACCTGCAGATATATCTTTTTAGTTGACACTCAGTCAGTTTTCTTCTTTCATGTGGACCTTGTCCACCTTGATCCCTACGCTGTCATACCTCTCAGGTTTTTGAGGACTGAAACATTCATTACAATTAAATATGTAGGCTATTGAGATAAAATATAAATTTCTCAACGACACCTGAAATGAGGTTAGGTGGCCTAATTGTTCCCTCTGGCTTTGTTTTCTGTGGAACCATAGACTCTACAGAATGTCTGCATGTTGGGAGTGGAGAAATTTAATCAATGCTCAGATTTAGTGGGGAACAATGGTTAATCAGATCTACTGATCTGCAGGAAAGCAATCCAAGTACTTCAGAATCTTGCTATTAAACCAGGCAGGGACTGAATTATACCAAATGTTATAAATGAAGACATTTCTTTTGATTCAGTGAATTTTGGATGAGCTCCCAGGTCCTAAAACCTCACAGTGCTATTGCATTATCCTGAGCTTTGAAATAGGTAAAGTTTTTTAATGATGCCATTTTTGTTCCACATTGCAATTTCTGCTAGAGAACTAGTCTGGAAGAGAAAAATGATTAGAAAAGCTTCTTGTTGATGTTACCTCTAGACCTTGTTTATTTCTATTGAGTCAAAATCCAACAATAGTGTGCTCTCAATAGTGTAGCAGGTTCTTGTATTTGGTGTTCCATTTCATTGAAGATATGCTAAAATCACTCTTTTTTTAAAATGAAAATATTTTAACTACACATACTCAAAACATTACTGGAATAATTTTCCAAATGAATAAATTGTATCTTCTTCCTCATTGAACTTCAAATTTGAATTTGTATGTTTCTGCAATTTCCTGCCCTTTGTTTCAGTGACCCTCTTTCAACCTATCTTATTCACCGTAATTATTTGCCTTATCTGCCAGTGAGAACTCATCTTCTTATTCTCAACTGTAATTATTTCATTGAGCATTAAAGTGAAAAGGCCATTTTCCTCTTGTTGTTCATCTTTTTCAGATGTCAAGTTATTTACAAAGCCTTTGAATTAGTAATGCTGTGATGAGAATTTTGGTAAATTATATGTGAGAGAATTAGGCCCATTATAATCTTGAATTCTCATTTGTCCTGAAACATTTTTTCTCTTCTCAGTTTTCTAGGCTTTGCAGGAAAGGTTTATTACTGTTTCAAAGTGTTCTGCCTATGACATTCTGCTTAATGATAGCAGGAGATGTGACCCAGCCAATGGTGCATTTTTCTGACAAGCTACTAGGATTTCAAGTGTTTTGATCTCTTTCTTTTTTAAAGACATGAAACTAAATTAATATGAATGTGGCTGTAAATTCTATCACTCTTAACAGGACTTAACTCTTTGATTCCCCCCAATAATAAACAAAAAATGGTTTCTTTGAAGATACTGTTCTGAGAAGTGTCTGAAATTTACTCGGTTGTATCAATTTTATAAATTTACATTTACTCAGTGAAAAAAGCTTGAATTTTGGTCTCATATCTGTTAATTTTGGATGCTTATTTCTGTCAGTCAGAAAGCTAGAAGGTTACTGAAAAATCTGTTTTCTGTTATTTTGGACACTGTGATTTTAGTCACTAGATTTATCCCACTTAATTTTAAGCATGTTGTAGACATGTCTGTCTTAACTCTCTGACTGCTAAGGAAGAGCAGCTGACACCTCAGGTATGAATCTGATCTCAGGTGAGAGAAATTGCTCTCTGGAGAAATTGCTTTATGCTAACCATAAAGAGAGCCTACAGCAGGAAGTATCCCTCCTTCCCAACTCTCCTGTGTGCTTGCATCTAGGTGGGATGAGTTTGTGTACAACGTAGGAAAAATCCTTACCTACCCTTTTATTTACTCTTTATCTAGGATTATGAAAAGATCCTAGGAATTTTCTCTGGAATAGCAATTTTGACTTGTAGGAATAGTCAAAAAAAAAAAAAACCTTTTTACTTTTTTTAAGCATATATATATGAAATTCATCTACAGGCAACTAAATGAAAATTACATGGTTCTGGTAATTTCAGTTATTGTCCAGTACCACAAGAGATTTGTAACAGAGTCTTTACACATAGGTTGAACCTTAAATTTTGGATCTTAGAGTGTTAAAAGACACTTGGTATGGAATAAAAGACACCTGCAAGAATTAGGTACACTCACTAAATTTTGTTAAATCAAATGTGGTAAGATTGTGTTTTGGTGCTTAAGGTACATCCTATCTGTTTTTGACATTTCTTTGATGACTAAAGAAGTTTTTGTCATCATCAGATTTTCTAGCCTGGCAGTGGAAGGCTCCCAGCAACACCTCATGAAAAATGTAATTAATTGGCATGAGGGCAATTGTTTTCTTCTGAAATAAAACCATAAAATCACAGAATACTTTTGACAGTGTAAGATTTAAATAATTACGTCCAAAGATTTTGGTAGTCCAGAAGTAGTGCCGTAGCTCTTCTTTGGAGTGAGCTTTGGAAGTGTCCTGCAGCAGTTCCTGTTTCCATTCTTCATTTCTACAGGGCTAGGAAATGCCAGTCTCTTAAAAATGCACAGTCCCTCAGAAAAGGGGCATTTTCTTGCTCTAATCATACTATAGTGTTCATTTATTATGTTATGTAACTGCAGAACTGCATTTTGCAGCTTTAGCATAAAATCACTTAGATTAAGTAAAGAGAATGATTTTGAAAGCTCTTTGTAATTCTCTAAAGACAAAAGAGCATGGACATTAAGGACAAGACTTATCCAAAGGAAAGTATTTACCAAACTGCAGCAGATTTACTGCTGCATGTTTGGTAGATACTTTACTCCTTTACTACTTTACTCCATGTCTGAGTTTTCATACTGCATCTTGTGATGCAAGGTCAGACTAAACGTGTACCTCAACAAACACACACATGAATTGTAACGTAGCACCTGCCCCATTGTGGTCTGCTCTTCAGAGGAATGTGCTAAGCTGCTGCCACTTTTTAACATTTTCACAATTTTCATTCCATCTGTCCCCCTGCTGGTTTTTTTCACTGCAGTATCCACTCAGCAACATTTTCTGGAGCAATGTTTTTCTGACGTTCCAATGTTCCATCACAGTTACAAGCACACATCAGGATGTGTCGAACTAGCAAAAAATCATCAGGCAGCACAGCTGCTGGATTTTCCTGATACGCCTGGAATGTTGCAGAGCAACAAGAGACTTGGAAAGTTGCTTCCATAAATCAGCTTTTGCAACTAAGGCACACGGTTTTGGTATTCTTTTTTTCTTGATTCTTTACTTTGCAGCTCGCTGTGCTATGCAATCACTTGCTCCAAGGAAATCAATTAGTGCAATCAGCTTGGACTTTCTTTGTTCTGATGATAGATGTTTTTTTGAAACTGAGAATTAAACACATGGAAAGAGAGGCCTGTTTTATATGAGAACTATGGCGAATCAAATCTCGGAATGTTTTTCCATTGTAATTTAAACCTAAAATTTTGAAACAAACTGTAATCATAATTCTTTTATCTTTTGAACCAAAAAATATCCAACCGTGGTGATTTGGACAAGTGACTGAAAAAATAGATACTTTTTTTTTTTTGGCAAAAGTTCAAAGTATTTTCAAATTCATAAAGAAAGATTATACAATGTTTCCTGATTGAAACAATAGACGCTCTTAAGAATGTCCTTACAGTTGCATAAATGCATAGCCATGCTGAACAGAGTACAAAGTTCCATACTTAATAATACGCTTCAAATACAGAGTTTGAAAATCCAGTTCTAAACTTAAAAAATTATTAGGATATATTGCTCTTTTTCAATGGCTAACTTTTTGTGTTAAATTAACATAATTTGATCTTGAAGGCACTGCGTTCAAGTGAAAAGGTTTAACCTCTACATAGTACTGATTTCAAACCATGTAATAAAAGTTTAAGAGGAAATAGTAAGCTTTTATGCCAGAAATAGAAAATTGGCTGGTCTGTGGTATTGGCTTGGAATTGACACTTGAGATTTTTAATCTACAGCTCACAGCTTGTTTAATTTATACATTAGTGTAATATTTGAGTGGCTTGCCACCACCAAGGGTTGGTAACTTTATGCCTATATTCAGAAAGGGAAAAAAAAAGAACATTCTCACACGTACAAACTGATTGCTTTCATCACGTTTAATTAGTTGCCTTAGCACTTGCATAAAGCATTGTATCTGGTGTTTAACTGGTTGGGGAGCTTACACCAACAGTGAGAAAGGACTGCAAAAAGAGAAGGTGCAGCAGCTGCTTGAAACGGAAATATTTAATTCTCTTGTGATAATAAAATAAAGCCCAGCATGTTATTAATTTTTTGAAAAAAGCAGAGTATCCTCTTCTGGAATACTTGTGCCATCTGCTTGGGAGTCCCTGTGCTGCTTTCAGGCTGTATTCTGAAGAAGAGACTGAAAAGTTTAAGTGGTCAGATGTTTGAAGAGAGAGTTATTGTACAAGAATAATTTGTACCTTTTGAACATACAAGCTTTTATTACATACATCCATGTCTGTTATGGAGTAATGTGACATTTCCTCAATATCCTGAAATACCTGTGGCTCAAGTCCATTTTATGTATGTGGATTGTATGTACATGGACATACATACACAGACATAGTCAAAAGCCCTACTGTTATTGCAAATAATAAAATCAATTTAAATGTGAAAATGGTATAGTGTCCTAATCAAAATTAATATTTTCTATTTTTCTTTAAATAGTTCAAAAGAGTGAAGAATTCTCTTCCTCATTTCCCCCATGGAGACAGAGTGAAAATCCTCTTGAGCCATCAGTGAGAGAAGTGAGCTTTCCCAGGAATTTAAAATCCTTTTCTGGCCTCTCCTTGGCTGAATCTGGGCTACAAAACATATTGGGGCATTAAGATGTGAGAACTGCCAGTCAGGACGTCCTTGCCATATATTCCCTGGAGTGCAAAGGAATACTGGGTGTAAAGTTTTATTTTAAATCAGGTTGTCTAGACTGGCACTGAAACTTTTGAGTACAGAAACTATTGACCTCATCGAGATGTGGCCTCAGCTGCAGCTATTAATTCTGTTAAGTCAGAAGTAACTTAAGCTTGTTACAATCTGATATTTTCAGAAATGTTGAAATTAGCTTGATGATTGGCAGAAAGGCCTCATAACAGAAAACAAAAATGTAACTGCAGCTGGTCTGGAGAACATATTATGCCTCTATCCATGTAAATTGTTCCTTTATGTCAATATTATAGCATTTTGGTGGAGACCTCTGTGGAATCTTCCACTGCTGCTGCGTATGATTTACTTTTTTTTTTACATGCATGAAAATAGTGTTGCTCAAGGGCAGAAAATTTGGCATCATTTTATAAACAAGCATTATAAACACAGAGAAAAGGGATAGGTCATTTTATACCAAATTTAGCTGCTCATTTAGGGAGATGAAAAAAGAGTAAGTGCTTATCCATTAAAATCCTACTCTGTTGTCTCAATCATTTGGGAGAGAGAAGTACAAGAAAACCATTGACTTTGCTGTTTCCTTTGGGAGAAGCACAGATGTGGAAGAACAATTTTTAACACCTAAGTGAGGCAGCTTATGAACTGTGTCTAAGTTCTTTCAAAGCCTTCCAAAATACGGAGTATATTTCAACCCAATTCACATAATAACTCAGGCTATGATTCAACACAGCTTTTAAAAATGAAAGTAGTTCCTCATCTGTTTAAATTATGTTTGTGCTATTCACTGTATTTCTCTGGGGTCTTATTTCAGGTTTCACTTGTCTCATAATTCTTATTATTTATAAATATATATATATTTATAAAAACTATGAGCTTTATTTCAGCACATTACAACTTTCTGTGTGGAAGCTTTGTTTTTGAAAGATGTGATGGCAAAAGGCAATGACAGCATAAGATTTTTCTCACCTTTCTCTACCACCTGGAATTGTCTGTGTTTTGAAAGGGCTGCCATTCATTCAGGAGACTGATGTGGTCTGATACAGTCTCAGGGCTTGTTGGATTTTGCCCTGTTTATTGAGGTTGTGGCATGTTAGCAAACAATGCCATTTTTTCCATGGTGTTTTTGAGAGCTGCGTGTTCCCACTAGGAAAAGAAAGCTCTGAAGTTCATCAGGGTGTCAAAAAAGCCAACTTTGTTCTTGCATGTGGTCTTAACTTCAGAGTCTCTGGTAGTCTCAAAGATGTTAAATTTTTATGTACAGATTTTTAGCCTGCTTTCTACTCTGCTGTAGGAATTGCAAGAGATGTAAATCATTGTAGAGAGAGATTGTAAATGTGAAATATTCCCAAACTGTTGATACCATTCCCCCTTGCACTTCAACCAGGGTTGACTGCAATAAAATGTAGCAAAAAGCGATTCTGTATAAAAAATAGAATCTCTGCATAAATTAGGGTAAAAAAAAAGGTAGTTAGACTCAGTCTTTTCCAGGCACAGGCTGGGCATTCATTGCCTTGTTTTAGAGCTGTGCCCTTCCCAGAAGTCTGAGAGTCAAGCACAATGCAAAGAACACAATCAAACCCACGGCCACCATCACCATTTCAATATGAAAGCAGACAAAGAATTCAGATTTCAAACTCTTCCCTCCATAAAACCAAGCTATTAGCACTTCATCCAGCCTAGTAAGAAACCCCCAAGAAGCTGGTAGATCACTGCAGTGTGTGTTTGCTACAGTGAGGGTTGAGGACGAACATTTCACAGGGCACACATTATGGAAATCATCAGAGGCTGCTGGAATGTGTGTGGAGGCAAAACCATCTGACTTTCATACAAACCCAAGCAATCAGGCAGCACTGAACTATTTTTGTGGAAATAAAATATTATCCATTTATGAATTCCAGATGGGAAGGGACAGCTGTCGAGCTTATGACATCATTCCCCTTGACACAGGAGGATGGAAAGGAGAAACTGGGAGTCACATGTAAAGTATGTCAACGGTGGTGACAAAACTGGGCAAAAGAATGTGGGGATGTTGGGAAAAGCTATTGGCATAATGGCTGAGACAAATAAGGTCAAGTGCACAGTAAAATGAAGAGGAAGCCAAAAGACAGAGTCTAAGAAGTTAGTTTGCAGACTATTGTCTGTCCTACTTTGTGTTCTAAAGACAGAAACCAAACATCAGGGTTATTAGGATATTTTATGTAACAAGAAAATTATTTATGATTTTTGTTATTTTCAAAAATGCAAAAATCACTATTCTTCTGTTTCTATAAATTTTGAGAACCTCATCAAGCCTTTTTTAGATTACTTTCTAATTCCTCAATATCTAGTTAATTTCTTGATTTTTTTTTGTGATTCATTTGTGTTTACAGGGTTTTATTTTTTGTGTGCATGTGTGGTTTCTTTTCTTTCTTTTTTTTAAAGAAAAGAAAATCTTAGGATTGAAGAAAGCAATACATTTTTCAAGGCACACAGGGGTTGTGGAAACTTCTTTGCTCTTAATAGTAAGAGGTAAAAGACAGAGAATTTGGACCAGCGATTGACAGTTACACTAAAAATGGAGTAGAATTTTATGTGTCATCCTTACCCGATGGTAAAATATTCTGAAGATCCTGGACGTGGTGGAATGTAGGAAACATTAACATTTCTTGCAATTCAATTATGAGAACCTGAATAATGTTCTAATTGCCAAGGATTTTCTCTGAAGAACAAGAACTCTTGGATAACTTGTCATTTTGTAGTTGTATTTCAATGTCTAGCTCCCAAAGACAAGACTGGTGCAAGCGATGATTCAACGGAAACTGCATTTCTATGGAATAAGAAATGAAAGAAAGATAGGGAGAAGAGAAAACTTGGAGAAGATTGCTTTGCTGAATGCATTTTGACTTTGTCACTAAACTTCTGTGAGTGGCAGACCTTTAGAGATAAAACAGTGTATGAAGGTACCATCTGCAGGAATCGGGAGGTTGGCGGGTGTCTCTTGTTGAGCTACAGGCATCAAAAGTGAGGCTGACAGCCCTAGATGCTGAATTTTAAGGAATACTTTTCTCCTGCAGGCACAGACAAATGGTCTCTTGCAAATGCTGTGTTGCAGGAAGGCACCTCAGAATGTCAGGCAAATCCTTGAGTTTCTTTCTTTTCTCCTGTCTCACATCTTCCTATCAGCCTTTGGTTAACCCTCTCCACAGCTCACACGCTGCAGTTTTTTAGCCTGGAATTGGCTGGGATTTCTTTTGCTATTATAATGCTATTAGAGAAGCTGTCAGAAAGGTGCTGTGACAGTTCTGTGTTTCATTTTCAGTTTAGGGCCACTCCAAAGCACAAACAAGAATTTTTGTCTGTTTAACAAATATTTCAAGGAATAAACACTGTGTCTATTACATACAAAACCTGAATATAGGGGCACACATTTTTAGGTACTTTCAGATAGATTAGTAAAGAATTTCTTGCTAAACACACATAGGTTTTGTAAACAGCGAACAATATTATTTAAAAACAAAAAGTAGTGCTTGCTTATGCCCACACTAATTTGTAAAGTTTACCAGAACTCTTCTGTCAAACACGTAAGATTTCACTCAGCTGGGGTACTTGCAGGTTTCAGATCATATAATTTCTTACAGGGGCACTAGTTTTATCCAGTCTTCAACCTCATCTCACAAACTCTGTAAACCTGCTGCTAAAGCTCCTTTACCAACTTGCCATAGACCTCTCTGATCTGTCCATGACACTGAACCACAGTGTAGCTCTGCACGGAAATTCTCACCCGCTTTTTCATTGCCTTAAGCCTGCCTGCCACATGCCACCATGTGCTGGGTCTCATCTCAGGGTGATGATGGATGGTTCCAGGCACAACTATGCTGAACTGTTTGTAATACACTGTCAAGATGGTTGTACTGCTGGTATTTCTGGTGCCCCAGCTTAGCTCACCATATAGATGCTGCCTTCTGGAAGTAAATTGTGCCAAGCTCTCATCAAGCCATAGCCCAAGCGATGTGCTGACAAGCCATGGTGGTGTCAAAAGTTGCTGATGACAAGTCATTTTAAGTAGTAGCATCATATGTAAATATATTGGCTGGTAAATTGGTGTTATTGCCACATGAGGCATCTAGAACAGTACCAGAACATTCAGGAGGGAAGATAATTACCATAATCAGAAGATGAATGATTCCTTCCTCCTTTAGGAATGAATTAATATTGGTGGTGCTGTGCACTAATTATCCTCTGTTGGCAGGATGCAGTGCTCCTGCTGTAATAACTACATTTATCCTACACGTGCCCCCAGCTGACTCAAGGTCATCTGACCCTGCCTGTTTGTCTGGTTTGACACTGGTATGGAGGGCACTGCTGAGAGTTACCTGTTTTGCATTTCATAGTTTGTTTGCAGGACAACGAGGGATTCAGAGATCTCTTGTTAAAACCCCTTTCACAAACTATCCAAGGATGCACACCAATTTCTCAGTCATATCCTGGCCCTGTGCTGGTAAGGAAATATCATATGTAAATACAAAACATTGTATGTAAATACAAACCAACATATGTAAATACAAAACATCATATGTAAATGTGAAACATCATATATAAATGCTAAACATCACACTTTTCCCTACATTTGCAGGTTCATGCTTCAGCTGCTGCTTCTGCCCAAGGATAGGAGAACAGATTTTGGCACCCCTGAATTCAGATTAAAGGTGGAGCTGGGCTGTTCACCTACTCCCACAGTCAACTCACAACCTACTGCACTACTCCTCATATCCCAGAGGCAAATCTCTTCTCCAGCCTGTATTCTCCTTATAATATCTCCCACATATATGACACTTTCCTCTAAGAATCTGTTTTTCCTGGGACGTAAATGTTATGACAGTTTGATATTTTTACCTGCCAGGACTACTGCAAAGGATAAGAAGGACTGATATAGTTCTTCCTATCATACACTGAACCCCTAAAAGAGATGCAAACTACTAGGCACAATAATACTTTTCTGTTGCTGTGTATGAAAACCATTTAGTAACAGCACCTGCAAGCAAAATATGTTAAGTGTTGAGGCAGGTTATCCAGGTTATGGGTAAACCCTGAAATCTAGGGGTGTATGTAAGAGCACCCCAGGGACTACTTGCTGCATGAGGAGACCAATAACCAAGAAAGAGTCTGAACAGGAAGGGCAGCTGCTCTAAGAGGACCCAGACCTCATTATTTGTAAATCACAGTTAAGAAAACAGTTTCATAGAGTACCTGCTTGTTTCCTGGGACCATCTGGAATCCCTCAGAACCTGCTGAGATAAAACATATCCCCTTTAGACAGTGATGTGTGTCAGGTTTCCTGCAGTAATTGATAGAGAACACAAATACAGTTCTGGTTTGGCTGTTAAAAGCATCCTGGCTAAAACATTCCTGTGAGAATGGGACTGGGGATCTGCCTGTTCAGCCATTTGGGCACAGTGGGAAAAGGCATTAGGTAGTGTTCTTGTCTGTCTGGAGCCATGGCCATGGTGACCTCTTAAGTGTTATTTACCCTGCCATTGTCCCCTGCCATGATATGCCTGGATGCAAAACAATTTTCCTTCCTTTTTCTTTCCTTCTCCCCCATCTTTTGAGAGAGAAGGTGTTACCACCCCTTAGGCACCTAATTTCTGAGGCAGGAGTTTTACTTCTTCAGATTGCTCTTGATGACTTTTTATAGGCCTCCTTCAGATTTTTTAACCTCAGTCTTGCACAGTTTTCTAGTCTTCCTATAATTTGTCAGGCAGCAATATACATCTGTGGGTGTAGATTTTAGAAATATTGCAGATATGCTCGTTGCATTTCTGTCTACAGAGATAAATATACAGGCATCCTCTGGGGACTAGGTGTTTGGTAGGGTGGTGCCATAGTGTTGCAAATGTCAAGTGCTATCAAAGTGCAAATGTGGAAGATCTTTGTTCTGTTTGACTGTTGGAAATTCTGAGGGTCTCTGTGAATAAGGGGAAATTTGGCTTGTGCTGCAGGGGTGATTCACAGCTTTTTAGATAGAGAAGCTTCTGGGTGACAACTTGGCTGAATGAGGGAGCACTCTGGAGGGCACTGTGAGGGCTGGGTGCCTCAGAGGTATTGTTCCCTGGCTGGAGAGAGCACTCCCTCTCAAGCCACATTGACAGGCATTCCAAGGAAAATACAGCATGGGCAACAGAAAATAAAACAAAAAAAATGTAGATTATTTCAGCTGGTATCCTCATAGAATGCTTTTTATCTATGACTGCTTTGTGGCTACCATGAAGGTTGGCAGTAAGAGTTCCCTTGACAGCTACAGCCCTGAAAAGCAATATCAGCTCTGGGTTTGCAGAAGCCTGACAAGGAGCCACATTGTATGAAAATAAAAACTGTCAACAGGTGTTTAAACTGAATGTATATACCCCTGTTCTACCTCTTGTTGTTTTTTTTTGTTTTTTTTTTTTTTTGCTCTTGATTGCAGATTGCTGTTTAATCCTAGCAGACTTTTCATCTTGTTACTGGACTGATGCAGACATTGGTTTCTTTGTTCCTGACATTATATCTGACTCACACCAGGTCCCTTGCTTTTTTCTCCCCTTAGGACCATAACACTTGCTGTGAGTGAGCAAACAGTATATATTGAGAACAAAGGCCTTCTGATAGTTTAGAAAACATTCTTCTATTGCAAAACTCATATGAGTTCTGGAGTTCAAACCTTCCAGGGCCCAGTGACCCTACAGAGGCACCTGAGCCTTGCAGCTACCCCCCACCCCTCAGTCTGCTTAAAATGTGTCTATCAATTAAAATTTCCTATAGAACTTCAATAAAAAAAATCCTAACAACCTGCTGAGTACATCTAATAACTACTGCACTTTATATCTAGTTCTTTATAATTGAATTGCACTGCACTCTGTAGATATATATTGGTAGGGTATTATTTGCAAAATACATGATTTCCTGCCAGTGCATAGTTTCCTCTTTTAGACTAATCAAAGTCAAATATATCAGAATAGATACCGGGGGTTTCACAAAAGAAGATCTGGTGAGATATGTACAGGCAGTTAAATACAAAGGGACAAAAAAAAGATACAAATGTTCTTATATTAATTTTTTTAAAAACTTAATAATTTGAAATAGCTCTTTTTCTGCTGTAGGTTTACTAAAATTAGATTGTGGAAAGCAACGAAAATAAAGTCATAGCTCGCTAAGCATTCTTATTTTGCTTTGGACTCATATGTCACATTAATATAACTTGCACAGAATCTGTGTCTCTTTGTGCACATCTTGCTCACTAAAACAATGAATTCTCCTTGAGTACAAGATTTGCGTAGCATTTTCATGGTCAATTGCTTTTGGTATTATTAGAACAAAGATGTCTTAGTGGTGCAGGGTACTAGTAGTCACTGAAAAATGCACTGCTTTTCCTTGTCATCATGCTTTTCCTACCCATTTTGTCTAGAGCTAAAGAGGAAAGAAGCAACTGACTTATGTTCTAGTTCATTCTCTCAGTTCCTCCTCTTTTGAGAAAGATGGGGAATAAATACATAAGGAAAGGGAGTGGTGAAAGGTGGTGGTAAACTGGTGACAGGAAGCATTTGTAATGCAGGGCCAACAGTACAGTAGAAAATTCATCCTTAGCAGTACTGGATGGACTCAGCTGGGAATAAAGGTTAGGAGAAGGTGAAGGAAAGATACTTGCTCTTTAAGGTCTGCCCAGGAAAATAGTTTATTTTTGTGGTTACAGTTTTTCTGGTAATGTGCTCCAAAGTGCTTTAATCTTGATCAAACCCTCATAGAAAGGCTCTAGGATCACCACCCTGCCTGCATCATCACACATTACTTTTATGATGAATACCATATGGCATATTAGAAAAACAGAAAAGCCTTTTAAAATGTACTTTAGGTAGCATGGGCTGAGATGAGTTGGCTGGAGTTAGAATAAAAGCATTTCTTGCCAGAAATATGTGATATAAAGGGGAGGAGTGGAAAACTCAGGGAGCCTTAATAACAAAGAGGGCAGTCACGCTAGACAAGCCATTGATTCTTGATTTGTTTTGCACTAGATCAAGACATTTACACTAGTGTATTAAGAAAAGAGACAGAAGTTTTTCTACAATCTGAGTCAGAGCTGCTATAAATGCAGGCCTCTGAGATTCTGTATTTCAGTTGAAATACTCCAGCACTGGCAGACAGCATACTGTTAATAGGTAACTGTATATTTTATATTTATATTTATATACATGTTTTAGCACTTGCAGTCTCTTGTATCTGACGATTTCTATTACTACCCACAGATATTTACCTTAAACCTAAACTCTTATATCTTTCATTTGTTTCCCTGTGAAACATGTCAACCAGGGTTAAGGTGCCTTGTTGTCACAAAGGCTTTGGATCAGTGTGGAATGCACATTCCCCAAAGGACGTGCTTAAGCAGGCAGTCAGCAAAATGAGGCTGCCTTCTTAACCCCAAAAAACAGACTGAGATTGTCACCCTAGGACAATGAAGTATCAGACTGCACTTGAGGCTGGAGACAACGAGCACAGGTCTATGAAATAGAGGTGAGATGTTTCCTGTGTGAGGTCCAGATGTCCAGGAAGCCAAGTCGGTTGACTGCAAACTGCTGTTCTTAGAGCTTCCACTGGTTTTATGTAATTGACCACATGGTAGTCCTTTGGTTATCATCCTTTTATCATGGAGCTGTTTTGGATTCTGTGATTAGTTGATTACATCATTTAAAATCGAAAGCATTCAGCACTCAGAGCGAATCATTTCAGACTTTCCCAGTTCTGGCCATACACTAGGCCACATAACTTTGAATTTTGCATTTTTATGTTTCTAAACTAAAACTTTCTTCTCTGTGAGACACATTTTCTCTGGCTAAGTCAGATCCCAGTATCCCTTGCTGAATAGCTTGCTTAGTCATATTTGCAACTAAGCAGTTTTTCAGAGTGTGTGAGTGCCTTTCACCTAGTTATTAGTTATAGCACATTTATATCACATTGAAGGCAACTAGACTTCTTGCTTTTCCGACCTTCATAGTATTACCTTGCCTGCACACAAGGATATAGGCTGCCCAATCCATTAAAATGTGATGGGATTAAGAAGCATGACTTTTTTAGACTCTTTTGAAAATTCAGGCCATAACTAAGTCATAAGCTGTGTATAACTGGGAGCATTGCTCTCAGATGTAGCAACCTGAATTTTTTTTGTCTGCACTGTTATAAAAGTGGGCTTATCTTTCAAAGACATTGAGCTCTACCTAGCCCCACACAGAAGTTAATTAAAGTCTTGACCTATAACAACAACAACAATGACAACAGTAATCATCATCATCATCATCATCATGATTTTTGTGCTTTTATTTCATACTGGATTGTTCTAACAATCATATAAACACACACAAAAGATAGAGCTCTCCTCAAACATAACATGAGTAGCCTCTACAGATGTCACTTTGCCTGTGTAAATCTGAAAACATGTTACTTATGTATAAAGTTTAAAAATGTAATTTTTGAGCATTGAAATAATTAACAATTTCTGTGGCGCTACTGAGAAAATGTCCTAAAGCAATACCCAGGTCTCCTCAAGAAGGAAACCTGAACCAAACCAGATTTGTATGCAGAGCATTGATAGGCCCCTTGTTATTAATAATGCAAACTTCTTCAATATGAATATACTGCACATAGCTCATTTTCCTTGTCCATTACTCAGGCCAGTTATCCCAAATGCATAAAATGTAAACATGATGTATTATATTTTGGTTTGGATGAACAGTGAGGGTTTTTTGTCCTATTTGATTTCTTTAATGCAGTACCTCTACTGAAGTTGATTTGGCCAGCCTCCTCTGATCCTGAACAATTGAAAATGAGTGATGTCTGGACTAACAGCACAGGTGTTTATAACATGCGGATGCTGTGCTGTATTTGAGCCACAGATAGAACCAAATGGTTAATTACATCACAAAAAATTCCTAGGAGACCAAATTATTGGGCTGGACTGGCATGATCCATAGAAGTTAGACCTGGAACAAGGTTTCAAGAAACCACAATGCATAAAGTAGTTTCAGTGCTGGTTTCAACTTCATATCAGTTTCTTAAATCTCAGCTTTTGGTATAAGCCAGAATATGCATCCAAAATCCTGGTTTTGGGCAGGACCCTTTCCACACTACAGGATGTATGGTTGCATGTTTTTCCACCTCCCAAAATAATACCCTTACTCCCTGAATTTTAGGTCTGCCAAAGGGAGTCATCAGGGCTACATGGCTACACCAAGTGCACTAATGCTCAGTTAAGAGTAGGGAAGACAATGTTTCACCTACTTTCTTCTCAGTTCAGGAAAGATTCCTGCCTTCTTGAGCACCCCTAAACATTGTACAGCTTTGCACTATCCTAAAAGTTTGTGCTTGCTTTGCAGACTCACTTAAGCCCTCTACTGACTTTGGGAATGTTTTTCTCATCCCACAAATGAAATACCAGATTTTGCCTTTTGCTTGCATCCCATCTCCAACTGAACGAGAGGCAGATTTATGGATTTAGAAAGCCAAATCTTTGTCCAGGTGATGGCTTTTCCTGAGGATATGGAGAATTGCAGATGCATACCAGTGACTGTACTTAAAGCATGTGAGTGATGTAAGGAGAACACTGGTGTAGGAAGCTTTCTGTGCCATACATTCAGTGTTATGTTCCAAAGGGCAGTGGAATACTTTGGGTTTGGACACCAAGTAAATGTCTTAAATTTGGTTCTCAATATTCATCTGTGACATCTTCCTGCCCAGAAAAGCTACAAAGATTTTACAGACCATGATATTGTGAAGAGATGTTGTGCGCAATGTCACTTTATACATTTCAGTTATAGAGGAAACTGAGGGATGAAGCTCAGATATTCTTTCAGATATTGGTACTAATGCTAAATGTCCTACCAAATTTGCCTTATGCCACCAGGGGTTCTATTTAAATCATTGTATATATTTAGAGAAAAAGATATTGATATGAGATAGCCGATAAGAACTTATCTGTTGGGAAAAAAGTAAAGTTATTAAGGCCTGTATAATTATTAAAATAATCACAAACTGCATGTTAATGGATAAGCATCATATGTACATATTTTTCTGTATCTCTACCTCTGTGTATTCATTAGAAGATTAACTGCTGTGAGCAGAAGAGTAGATTTATTTGGTTTAATTGTTTAGCACAGAATATCAAATCCTCTGTGTGCATTCTGCTGGAATTGAGACTATGGAGTCCACTGACTTGAACTGGGACAGAATTTCAAGTATTATTCTTAGCACTTCTCTCTCACTCTTTTTTTTTTAATGGATATAAATTGGTCACTTCTGATACGAGTTGGCACGGAGGTTCTTTCTTGGTTAAAATGTAAATTTTAGTGAGTGGAATAATAATAGAAATGAGACCTTTGTCTCTTGAAATTAAAGTGCTGGTAAAGCTGAAGCTGCCGGCTTTGTATATTACAGCCTGAGGAGATAATATATTGAATCATTCATTTCCTTTTCCTGTTCTTTTTGCTCTCTTCAAAAGCACATTCTGTTTCAAGTAATTTCAGTCCAATAATGAATATAACACTGACTGACTCCCCGTCATACAAGATCTGCTTTGGGATATACGTTATCGAGTTTTGTTTCTATGCTGTCAGAGTACTTAGAAAAATGGAAAAAGTAACTTACCACGTGGTGAGCTTATGCTGCTTCTTGATGGTTTTAAACCACTGGGCCTTTGTGTGATGAGGAGCCCACCTGTGTGTGACTAAATGACTCTAATTTTGGCTTCTATCCCTTATTACCTGAAGAAAGCAGCTTTCTAATGCTAAGCCTGCACAAGAAGAATTAGTTAGATTTATTGTTCAAATTATTTTTGCTGTGGTAGAGGGCTGTCTTGGCTCCAATACTCTATTTTCATTAATAAGTGGTAAAGTAGAAAGCATCTTTGTTAAATTTTTCAGATGGCATTGTACATTTGGTATGCTACAGGACAGGCTTGCAAATGAAATGGTACTGCCAAACCTGGACACAGCATAGAAAAATGGATCTTGTTGAAGAAATACAAACTGCTGCACACAGGAAGGAATTAGTTACACAAAGGCAAGTGTGTTCTGACTGGGAAGAAGTGTTGCTTGGGAGCAGATCTGTGTAACATGGAAAGGGATGGAGGGCTTAAGGTGCGTGTTAATATTACTTTAATATTATTGCATGTACTGAAAAAATGTGCAGGATGAAATACAGCTCAGAAACCTGATTCTTTGACTCTACTGGAGCCCATTACACTTTAGAGAAGAGACTTCATCCGGTTTGGACACTGCAGTTCAAAACAAGAGTTGAATCAACTGAGTGCCTTACAGGAGAGATTGGAAGCCTGTGGATATGACATGACCCAGGAAGAATCAGGGGATGAATATACTGGAGTTTGTCTTAAAATGCTGTATTGTGTTTGAGTGTCAAGGGTTTGGTTGGGGTGGCTTCTGTGAAGAGCTTCTGTCCCCTGCCGAGGCACTCACACAGGAGTGTTCCAAAGCAGGGGGAGGGAATTTGGCATGCAGGGGGTTTCCTGAGCTCTGGAAACACCGGGTGAACCTCCAAGAACCCCCAGGAGCTGGCAGCTCTTGAGAGAGCAGCTGACAAGATATGTGCGGGGCCAGGAGTGAGGGTGGTCACCCCCCACTGCCATGAAGGATGACCCTGGGGAGCATGTGGAGAGATCCCAGGGCAGAGGGTGGAAACAGGAGATCTGTAAGGTCTCTTCCAATTGAAACTGTTCTGTGATTCTCTGATCTTAAAACAAAAAGTGTGAGCAAATGGGCACTATGAAGAAAAATTCACTGTTGAAGTCAGTGTAATCAGGAGTTTTCTTAAGATATGTGGATAAGAACCAGTTTATTGTATATTCTACAGCTGTACAAGGTGTAATCCACTTTAGTGCATTGTGCTTGGCCAAGCAAAAGAAAGAACAATACTGGAAGCTGTCATTAATTTGCACATGTTAGAGATTTCCAGTGCTATCTCTCTGTATTGAGAAAAACAGATGTGCTGTACTGACTTGATTAATAAATGGACTTATGCTGCTCTTAGAAGCTGAGTGTCACTGATGAAGAGAACAGAGAAAACAGTGACTTTCAAATTAAATTATTATATAATAATCCACATATCTTAATTTTAATAAATGTCTAATAGATGCTGAACTCCAGGAGATGTTGATAAGGGTGTGAGGGTCTACATGTGTTTTGCAGTATTAGATCTGCACAGAGTAGATGATTATGCCTTTTAGAGTGAGGAAAATGTACAGGGGAACATAGTTCATTTATCACAGGTAAGAGCTTGAATTGGGAATGATACCTGCACTGATTTGGAAGAAAGCTTGACAGGCTCTGGATTGAAATTTTCCTTAGATTTAAAAAAGGTGAATGCTATTGTTTGACTTGTTAGCATTTTTGTTCATTTCAGAGCAGGATTGCATACAAAAATGTGTCCCATTTTGATTCATGCTTGTCACATGATCTGTTCCTATAAAAACATTTCCTATTTACATGCCCAGCTGATGTGAAATAGCAGCCATGAGCAGATTTAGAAAGCAATCTCTGAAAATTCAGCCAACTACGTTTGCCCTAGAGTGTTATTGAGAGTAATATGAGAACACCATGAAAAGTTACAGCCTTATAAAATATAGTGGACTTTACCTTATTCCATATTTATGAGCTGCAGTGTTGATACAGCACCGTTATGAAGTTGAAATGGTACAAACATTCTTAGGGTTTGACCCTGTCAACAGTGGCTCAATATTCTACTAGTGATTTTAATCATGTACCTGTGTATGTCCAAGATTGGATCTTTAATCTGTGTTTTATGTTGTTAGCCACTGGTTAAAAGGAAAGATGCATGTGAGAGGGAGAAATTTAGCAGGTACAGTGTTAGTCCAAAGGTGTACTGCACTGGAAAGTTTGAGGAAAATTGGTTCAGCTATTTTTGAGTTAGCCAAGTGTTTTTCAGCTGTTAAGAAAATTGTTTCAGCTATTTCATGCTTGGGTAGCTCGGTCTTGTTTAAAAACATCAGACCTGGTGCTCATGTAGCCTTGAAGTAGAAATGGGTATTCTGCATTGCGAGAAGGAAGCTACCTTTGAAATATTAGAGGGAATAATCATAAAACATTCAGGGAGGAGGTATTTTTTTCTCTTATCTTCCTCTAGAAGAAGAGTGCAGCAACATCTGCTCCCTCCAAGCTTTACCTGTCTGAAGGTTGCCTATAGCTCCTGACAAAACTACCAATATTTCTTGGTAGTAAGTGCAGACCAGAGGAAGATGGATTTCAAAGGTCTGGATGAATTTGTTTTATTAGACTTGATTTAATATCCTATGAAGGTTAAGTGTTGCTGGATCTGGCCTATTCATGATTTGAAGAGCTGCACCAGATACCAAGTGTGTGTGTGACTATCTTTTGGACATTAAACCAGTTCTTAAAAATCTCAAACAGGTCTCAAATATTCAATACAGACTGAAGAACCAGAGCTCGTTATAGTTCAGGAAAGAAAGCTGTCTTTTATTGATATTGTATTTAAGAGTACATTTTTTAGATTATACATTTTTATAGACAGCTACTATATTGTAAAACAATTATGTTGTGGGCGAAAAGTATGCATGCTGTTCTGAGCCAGAGGTTACTCTGCTCAGAATGTATGCAGGAGGTTTGATAGCATTCTTCTGCTTTCCTGAGCTATGCATGCAAATGAATCTTAGGTATTCTAGTGGTGGAATTATTTACTGAAATCCTCTTCTTAGAAGGGAAGTTAGAGAGAAACAATACATTGGTGCGAGAAGAAGGTCAGTTTTAATCCTCACTATTCAAGAAATAGATTTAGGTTTATCATAAGAGTGTTTCCACACAATAAAGAAAGGTACAGAAGAGGCCAAAACCATTCATTATTCTTCTCTATTGTTCAACCAGCCTCTAGGTATTTTAAGTTCATGGAATTACTTGGGCCTGATATAATTTGTCTACTTAGAATTCATTAGTGGAGCCTTCACTTGAACCCATATATACACAACTATCAAATTTTTTTGGAATTTCAAAAGAATCACCTTCTTTGGAAATAACCATGACTATTTGCTGTCTTTAAGCATATTTCCATCTGACTTCTTTGGATGAATTCCGGATCTTCAAATGGCAGTTTCTTATTGGTACATAGGCTGTTCCAATCTGCACTTCCAGGACCAATCATGATATTGTGAACATATAAGAAAAAAAGCCTATTCTTCAAAACTATATTGTGAATTAAAAAACTGGTAAATAGGTTGTCTTCATAAAATTGAATTTTTTTATAACTAGATGTACAAAAATAATAGTTTGTATTTTGTGCATGTGGTGAGTGAGGTTGTAATGCTATACACTTCTAAATGTATCCAGGCAAAGAAAAGCTGTAATAACCATAGGAGGTGAAACTTTAATCTTTCAGTTTGTGCACATAAACCCTTATTTAGGGCCATCTGTACAATTCATACTGAAATTAATAAGGCAATTATTTGTACCATGTATAACTTCAGAGAAAATTTGTCTATGAGTAAGTGGCTACGGCTTTGGGTCTTTGTCTTTCTGTATTGCATGGCCCACACTGTGGATCTTGTAATTTTTTTTCCAACATCTCACATTTCCCAAAAGGATATGGAAAAAAACCAAGGTTTTGGAAAATTTTTGTAGGTATTTGTACCATCTTTGTTGGCACTACATATCATCTGTCTCAGGCATCTAAGTGACCAGTGTCAATGGTTTTTTCTCAGTGGAGAGGGATTTGCTCCCTTTCAAGTGGGTTTGTTGCACAGGCAGCTAAAGTACGTGCTCTTATGTTGAGTTTCAGTTGACTATTTTGGGGAGCAAGAGGGAATATCCATACATAAAATAAATGGTGTGAAACCCTATTGTATTTAAGGAAAATCTTGAGGACTATGGCTTGGGGTTAGAGGGCGTGTAGCCTCCTGTTCTGAGCAAGTACGGGTCTGTGACCACCACGAGGAGAACATGCCCATAGTTTCATGGATTAGAAGAAACTCTTGAATCTTCACTCTTGAGTCAAGGAACTGACCCTTCACTTGCTCAGAAGAGATGAGACATTTCATGTGGGTGCCCAAGGGAGGACAGATCTGAGTCCCTTTTACAGAGACCAGATCAAGAGTGATGTAGTTATTTGAACTGATCAGAACGGGTTGTTCCCTTTCTGCCGCACAGAAGACATCTGCATTTTGCTTCTGAATGCTCAGATACAAACCGAGCTACTTTACTCATTCTGAAGAATATGAGTGTCCTTGAGCATCCTTGTAATTTAAATGGGAGTAATCATGAAAGGAGGTACTAATCAGTGGGAATATAAGGTATCAGACTGGCCTTAATTAGTATGGCGAGAGCTGGGAAAAGAAAAATAAAAACAAAAATATTCAGCCTGAGATTTAACAATGTATAGCCTGTTACAGCATTTAAAAATCAACCATGTGCACTCTTTAGTCAAAAACACATCAAAATGCACTCTCTGTGTTTTTTTTCTTCTTCTCTGCCTACAGTGTAGTCCATATACAGCCAGTCTCTGTGGTTACAGACAGCTGAGAAAATTTAGTGCAATTTCAGCTTCAATGCTCAAATTGTTTTTCTATAGGCCAAATAGTTTAAAACAGCTTTACCTCTGGTTCCAGGTGTTGCTGAGGCAGCAAAGTCTCTGTGAACCCCCACAAATCAGCAGGGAAAACTGCTGAAGCAAGAAAAATCTTTAATTGAGCAACCAAAAATACTAACAAAAAAAATCAAACAAGCAGATTTTTTTCCCAATTAAAAGTTTCTATATTCCCATCAATGAACATGTGAGAGTTTTTGATATTTTTTCCATGGTACCTGGCTTTTAGAGTGGTTATCTTGGATCTGTGTTGCAATGAATCTTACTTGCTTATTAGAAGTAACATTGTGGGGAATCTTGAATGAAGTGTAAAATTCCATATGAAATACAATTTAAATGTCAATTAAATGCTTCAATTTTGTGTGATCACTTAATGGGACAGTATACCAAGACTGTTTTCTGGCACAAGTGGGTCCAGATAATAATCTGTCATTGGTTGTAATTGGCATCAGTGAAGAGGCCTGAGATGGGTAAGAAACCTGAATGATGGTGGCAATTCACTAAAGGGTCCATGCAGGGTGGAGACTGGGAGCAAAGGTGAGATAGAGACAGGATATGTCACAAGTGCTATTCCTTCATTGCTCAGTTCAGAATGAATGAGTAAAGTCCAGTTTCTTTGACTTTTGTTTAGCAGTTTATATGAACAATGAATTCACTTCTCTCATCTCCAAGAATATATTACAGAGAAATCTATGCAATGTTGCCTTTTGTTGTCATGTCCCATAGTCTTTTCATCAAATGCTTCATTCTGTCTTGCAGCGAAAGGAATATCATGTCTGCTCTCTTTCTTTTTCCAGAGCAATAAGAATCCAGCAAAGCTGGCAGAAGGAATGATGAAAAATTCCATGTTGGCCAGCACTGCTTGTCCAGTTCTACATAATAGCACTTCATTTTATGACAAATATCAGCAGGATGTCATGCTGGGGGTGGTCACCTACACCAGGGACTCTTAGTCAGGACTGGAGACAAGGAACTGGCCAGAAATCCATTTCTTGGACTTAAAAACTTGCCTCTAACCATGCATGAGGAAAAGAAACAACCACCCTCCCTCTTCCTCTTTCTCCTCCAGCCCTCAATCCTTCTGCCCAAGCAGAATCCCATGACAAAACTATTCAACTAACTTCAACTTCCCTCATTTTCTTGGGATCATTCCTAATTTCCATTGTAGGTAGTAATGTATAGGTTCGAAGGATTCTGCCAGCAGGGGAGACCTTCAAGAAGATGTAACCCTGGTGTGAAAATATTACCCACTAAACCTGTGTCAGACAAAATATAGCAATATATTAAAAATCAGAGTGAATAAAAATAATTGTAGTAAGGTCATATAGATGAATTAGTGTACTCTCTGATGGTGTAGAATCTCTTGAAAGCCTACTAAAAGAAAATTAATTTGCAGTGTAATTTATGGAAGGTATTTTTTGAATAAGACTATGTTTCTGAAGGTGGTGAAAGTGCTTTTCAAATGCTTTGATATATTGATTGGTAATTTGTCACCTGCATATTGTTATTTAATGTTGCTGGCTCAGTTAATGTTTTTCCTGAATATGAATATTTAATGGTCTGGTATAGTGATCATTATGTTATTTTAAGCTTAACAAATTGTAGACCCCTCAAGCCTTTTACAGAGGTGTTTTTGCATGCAGCCATAACAAAAATAAAGTACTGTCTAGCTGCTACTCAATCTTGGTATCACTATAAGTGGGTTTTCTGGTAGGCATTTCATAACAAATGGATAACTTTTCAAAGAAGAAGAAAGCTTCTGGGCAGCCATCAGCACCAAAAGGTGTGGAAAGGGAGAAAGGTGATAGGGTGACACCAAGCCTCAGCTGTTCCAAGAGGATTTTGTCATTAAATCAGCTGATACACTTTCTCTATATGAGAATGAAACAGGTTTTTAAAGGTAAAGTGAACTGTTGGCATAAGGTCAGCCCTTCATAAATGGGCCATGGATAACTTTGAGTTGGAAATTAGAGAACACTTTTTTTACCATATGAAGCATGGCTTAAGAGTTCTGATGGGTTTCAAGCTAGATCTTGCTAATTTTGTTACTTTGGACAGCAAGATACCACACTTGATATTCCTGGTTGTCCTCTCATTTCCATCTTATGATTGAAAGATTTGCATCTGAAGTACTTATATATAATTTCATGTACATGGCAAAAAGTGTTAAAAAAGTTAAGAGAAAGCATGAGGTCTATAAAGAGATTAAATTTTGAACTCATTTACCAAAATAAAACACAGAAAGTGGGATTAAACTCTCACAGTTTTAGATGTCATATGTCTACATATTCACATATAGACATATATCCAGATAGCTACTCTCCCAGTGATCCCTGAAGAGTCACTGGTGAGAAATAAACAATTGCAGGGTCTCATTTTTCTAACTTATTTTAGTTTTCCCCTATAGAAAGACAGCAATATGTTCTAGAATTAGAAAATTTGCTTCATTTTCTATAACTCTCCATTTGGATAACTCTGCAAGTTTGTTTTAGAAATCTAAACTCTGGTCAGACAGAATTTACTCATAATAATTTTGTCAATTTTATCTGGTTTTATATTTTAGTGTTATGATCTATGGTCCTGAACGTCTTTTCCAATCTTAATGATTCTATGATTTTATGGTCTCCCTTCCCTCTTACAGGAATATTTACTCCATGGCAGCTACAATCACAACCTGTCACAACCATGTCATGGTTTCCCCTCTCTGATCTTTGGACCTCACAGAGGTCTGGATCCCTTCGAACAACATTTTTAAACCTGCTCTTTTGAAACTGATTTCCTTTTCTCAGAGTTGCTGTCTTGACATACTCTGTAAGAGTTTGGGATTTTCAGGAGGACAGAACTGGAAGTGATTTCCTGCCATGGTAGGGTCTGTACCTTGCCATCATGGGGAATCATAGAAAATGGTCACTTTGCAAATCATTAAATCAAAACCAGAAAATATCAATGGAAATGATTTGGAAGGGAGAACAGTAAGGCTGTGCCTGCAGAACAGTGTAGTCTCAGATTTCAGGTCTGGCATTTGCACTTAGCATGACTATTTGAAATGATCTTGAGTATCTGTTCGATAAATTAGATTTTTCATAATAAATGCACTAGAATTATTTGTAAGGATCAGAGACCTCATAAACAAGTAGATTTCCTTAACTGAAATCAGAGTCTTCTTTTTCCTTATGCTTCAGAAACATTGAAAGAAACCCTGAAAATCTGAAAGCTGCATGAAGGGAGCACATGTTCTTTTTCTGGTTTTACAGGACTTTGCCTATTGATATCTTGGTGTGTGACAGCAACACTCATAATAAGCATTAATAGTAATTAGTTTCCATTTTTATGGACAATGAATCTACTTTTTGTGATCTCTTTTTAATGATGACTTAAAATTGTAGCTCTTGATACTGTTGCCATCTCTGAGAAAAAAAATTATTTAACTCATATTAAGAAATCAGTTGATTAAATTTTTTTTTGAAAAGTGCTGTCAAATATGTTCTAAGCACAGACCCTTTGAAAGACAAGTGGCTTCTTAAGAGGAAATTCAGTTGCTAGGAGACCATAACCAAAAAGTTTCAGGATAAAGTATTTTCTTATTTTAAAAAAGAAATGTTGATTAATGATCATGTTTAACAGGCAAAGAACAAAGTTATCACAGCTATCTCTATTATAATAAAGACCAGTAGAAGCATTCAGTGGATATTTTAAGATGTATAAAGAGAAGGTCTTCAAGGGAAGTCTTGCGAAAGCTAGAGAACCGAGGAGTCCAGAGCACATCGGTGTAACAAAAGAGCCCAAGTATCTGTAGGGAATATTAAATCTCACATTTAATGTTTTTAAATTTATCTCTGCCAGCAATGAAAATTAGATTTACCTTGTGAAAGACAGATTCTTTCATCTGTATTTTCCGATCAGAAAGGTTTGAATGAATGAAATGGTCCCTTGAGATTTCTTCTGGGTCTGCCCATCTGGATTTTGCAGATTTCTGAAACTTCTCATGCTGCTCATCAGTGAAGAGTAAATATTGGCCTAGAGGCTCTTTGGCTTCAATCCACTCTGGAAATTCCTAAGCCTGTCCGCAACAGCTACCTATGTACAAATTTAGAAATATTTAGAATACACAAGAATAATTCCAGTCTCATAAAGTACTAGATGATGGTAACTGAGAGTCCAGTATTGATCATTTTGGTTTCACCGAGTAGCACCTTAACTCACAAAAAGACTACTGAAGTCTCAGAAGGTTTCTTTTGGAAAAAAAAAGCCCAAGTATAGGCATTAAAATCCTGCCCCACTGGCTCAATATTTATCTAGTTGTTTAATCCCACAGGTCTTGATCTAGTTTACAACTGCTGAAAATTGACTCAATAGTAGACTAATTAATAAGTTCATAATAGTATCAAAGAGCAAGAAATCTTTAAAACGGCTATTTCTGCAAGGAAATCAAATTGCTTTCTGAGAACTAGCAACATGAAACAAAATGCAGATCTCTTCAAAGAGAGTTACATCACTTCCAGCTGTAAAACTTTGTGACTGTGTTTTCTGTAGATGTTCACAAAGGAAATTTTAGAAAAGAATCTTCTCAGCAGGTAAACTTTGGTTTCTGGAACTACTGAAAGATCCTGGTTAGGCAGAGCAGAACAGAGGCAGAGGAAGAGAAGATAGGTATTATTAGGAATACTATGTATACTATAATACTATATGTATTTGGCCACCTTTACAAAAAGCAGCAACTCATCTAGGAATGTTCTGAAACACCAGAAAGAAAACATTTCAACTGTCATGCATTCTCAGTAGCTTTTATTGGTAAGGTTTCATTGGGAAGCATCTCCCTGGCAATTCACACGTGGTCATCCTCTGTCCTCTGAATCAGTCACAGTACAAACATACAAATTAAGATTGCAAGTAAAAGGCAACTGTGGGACCTGAATGTCTCCATGACACAGGCTGAAATGTGCCTGCGAAGAGGGGCAGTGCTTGGAAGTGTTTTGCTGCTAGCTGAGGATTGATCCCCTGTAAACCACAGACCTGTGCCTTATTGCTTGTTTGCAGTTAGGGTAGGAAATCCAAGGAATGTTGCAATTCTCCTCAGGCTTTCAGGGGAACAAGGGACACATGCTGCATTTTCCTGCCACCTCTGGATCAGAAGGGAATATGTGTATATTTCTGCTAAAGTATAGGTATGAATTGTTTGGAAGGCTTGCATTTGAATATACACAATAACAAGGAAATGTAGAAGTCGGTTGTGGATAGAAGATTTACTGTTTGATAGTGTTCGTTTAACCTACAGATACTGTTTACTGTGTTTCAGACTGGTTACAAGATTTTAAGGATGCCTTAAATTTTTGTTTTACTGAAGCTAATATGTCCTTTTCTGAGAATTATTAGGATGTCCTTATCAGAAATTTACATTAATTAATCCTTTATAATGCTTTGAAAATTTCTGACTACATGAAAGTCTGGCTTGTGATACTACAAAGAGTTAATCTCAAATGCCAGACTGTAGAGAGTAAAGCAGAATTTATGTATCTCTGAGTATATATAATGCCTACATACTGTTATATTTTTATTTCAAAAAATTTGGGCATTTTCTTGTTTTGGAAACCCATGATAAAGTTATACTCTTCATCAAGCAGAAACTAAAAGAAAGTGCAGAATTTTTTTCCTCCTCTGTGGAAAAAAAAAGGGTTCAAGAAGTATAATTTTTGCTCTGACAGAGAGGTCTTGGTGCTTTACAAGAACAGGATCATGTTGATCCACAGCAGATTTTTCAAAGAGATGCTTATTAGCCTCGCTTAAAAGAAGCTTAACAACTTCAACGGATTGTTTCCCACAAGGTGTAAAACACCCAAGCAGGTTGGGAATGAGAGCTAAATCAGATTGCTGACTGATAAGGATCCTTCCCAAGGCTAATTACAAAGGTTTACCGCAGGCAAGCAACGGATTAAGGATTTTAAAGCTCCCTATGACTACCACTAAGGAATCTGGTGTGCTAACTCTGTAATCTTTGGCTCTTTGGGTTGCTATCAAAAATTGTGATGAAGAAAGCACTCAGACATGAAAGGTAACTGAGGGTTTGGTTCCTCTGGAAGCGGTTGCTGAGGCTGGAGAAGAAAAACCCATTGGTTAAGGTGTAGAGAAGAATACAAAGAACAGGAGGAGGAGAGACAGCCCGAGAGGATGGGAAGAACTGTTTCCCTTCATGAATGCTTTGTTGTGCAACGTTTAGCTCCTGTTTGGGGGATTAATGGGTCCTTACCTTTAAAAATGATACGGGCTGGGTGTTTGAAAGCTAATAATTTACTTTATAGATGTGTGTTGCCTGATGCACAGTGGCTGCACAGCTCTGAGCACTGTCAGGCAGCTGTTTCTGTAGTAAAGCCAAATGCGTGCTATAAAACTTGCCTTTCACAAAGCATTCTAAGGAAATGGAGTTTTCAATGGACTTATGTGATACATCTTCATTTGGGCTTCATTATTTAAGAGATATTTTGCATGACTTGTAGCTTCTATGTGATAGCGTTTTTCAAATCCAGTTACACTGATTAGACATAATCTAAAATGGACGGGATATAAAAATGACTGATTGTGGCTGGCTTCTCTTTTAAAAGAACCAAGTATTTTGATAGCTAATGAAAGAGAGAAAAAAAGGCAGTTATTGGCCCTGTACTTTTCTACATGACCTCTGTCTGAAGACCATCACCTTCCTTCTAATAGTTTGATTTGTGTTTCAAATAAATTATTCAATAATTTCAAGCAGAGAAAGCTCTCTGTCTCTTTTGGAATGTGACTTCTTTTTTTTTTACACCCAATTGAGTTGCAGCTAAATGCTTCACTGTACTCTGAACCAACTTTGCAATTTATTTCTGAATTTCTATTGCTTTCACCACATGTAATGGCTTTCAGAGGCAACAGAGGTGGTCCTGCAACTCACACAGTCTTCAGCTTCATCTTTTAAGGTAGGAACAGATAAAAACGAGGAGAGTAAAAAGTTATTCAGAGGTTAGAAAAGGGCAGCATAGATTAAAAAATAAAATGCTCACAAAGCAAATCCTACAGCCCCAGTTAATTGAATAGTTAAAATATCTCAGCTTCCATTTGTAAGTCCCAAAATACAGTCTTTTGTGATGGCTTTATTTTTTGCTTCTACAGACTTCTGCTAAGCTTGCAAGTCTGGCAAGCTGCTAGAAAGCTCTGGAAATAAGTGATTTCTGTTTGCCCTATGGATTTTTCCAAGATACTCCAAATTTGCAGTCTTATTCTGCATATAAACCTTAAGTGCAACAGGGCTGAAAATAGTGTCTTAGACCTTTCAGATTTTCCTGTGTCAAGAAACACAATAAAGAAGATACCTGTCTGTGCCCATACCCCGATTTGTCTCCTGCCTGTCACTTTTAAAGTAGCAATGGTGGAATAGTGCCTTCCTCTTGAGAAATTCTCTGGGCTCTTTCCCTGTGGGAAATAGCACAGTATTGTGATGCAGATTTCCTGCCAAATCTCACAAATCCCTCACTGTGGGGATTTCTCTTTTCAGTCGTCTATCCTCTTGCCTGTAGAGCACTCACATTCAATAGAGAAGGCTTATCACTTCCTTTTTAGAACTATAAGAACCAACATCACAGCCTGCAAAAACCCACCTGATGAGCTAGATCTCATTTATTCAATTTTTGAATCTCACTGAGGACTGCTTTAGTGAGGAAGAGCCTCTGATAAGTTATTTGCAATTTCCTTTAAAATATGCCTGCCTCAACTGAGTTTCAAGAGACTCCTGCTTTCATGCACCACCAGATAGAGCATAATTATATTTGTTGCTAAATGGATAGCTGTGATGGCCGATATTTAATTAGTACCACCTGTCTAACAGGATACGTGCAAGACTGCGGCCGTAAATTATTGCAGTGCCTCTCAGACATGAAGAAGGGAAATCCAGGCATAGCTGTTAGGGAAACAGACAGATTCATGGGCTGACTCTGGATTGAAAGGCAGATTCTCACTGATCATTCAAATTAACACCCAACCAAAGCACATGGATGTTGACATCCACTGAATACACTCAGGCTTCCCATCTGTGACTTGCGCTTTGTGCAGAGATGCTGTGAGGGTACATGCACAGATTTGGGTGTTCAGAAGTGCTCCTGAATCCACATTTCAGACAGAAGCAAAGCTGTCATTGCAATACATTGGTCTTGCATCACTCTGCAGCTGTTAATAGGATCACATGTGTGCAAGATATCTCATCATGCATCAAAATGTTCTTATGAAGAATATGCCACATACAGCAGACCAGAACTGAGAGCTAGACCACTGAGTTTGCCACTGTTGGGTCATTTATTTTTTCTTTTTAATATTTGCAATTTCCCCCCCACCCCAGAATTGCAGGAAGGAAGTTGCATAGTTGTGAAAACAGAATGCAAGAGCCTGAGTGTTGTGAGGCATTGCAATTATATGGCAATGAACAACGTAAGCAGTTGAATCCAGCTAAAAATACACTAATACACAAATGCATTTATGTCTTTTCATACCCAGGGAATAAATTAATACTTTTTGTTTGGATAAGCCCTAATTTTGACTGAGAGAAAAAACAGGCTAAAATGAACTGAACATAAAATGGCTGATTGTTAATGAACATAGAAAATTTTACTAATAGGCAACAACAGGATGTACTTCATAATGTAATGT
Organism: Ploceus nigricollis; assembly: GCA_013399945.1. Taxonomy (NCBI): domain Eukaryota; kingdom Metazoa; phylum Chordata; class Aves; order Passeriformes; family Ploceidae; genus Ploceus; species Ploceus nigricollis. The sequence continues at coordinate 492,176 of VXBC01000332.1, forward strand.
TTCAGTTTGACCTAGTTGCTAAAGATAGACATAAGAATGTCAATGACTTCTTTGCAGACCCCAAATGACCAGGATCTAGACCTTGTAATTCAGCAGGTGAGCAACAGGGATATGGAGGTCCCACAGTATGACACAGAGCTCTGATTCAGCAGAGACCTGGGATGTTTCCTGATAAATTACTGTCATTTGCTAATACCTGTGCAACACCCAGGCAGAGTCTACTGTTGGAATGATTCAGTTCCACCTGGTACATGCTGCAGTTTAAGAAGAAAAGTGATCTGCCAGCAGTAGTAATAACACTGTCATAAATCTGGCAGTCCTCGAGCCTAGTGTTCTATCTTCTGCCTTCTTAAGTTTGCCAAATCATTACTTTTATACTTAGAGGTATATTAATATAGCAGGTTTTTATAGGTGGGTCTCTGTTTAAGTGGGCCTAGATAATATGAGAGCAGTGTTTTAATTCTGATTAGGGTCTAAATACATTTTAGAGGCATTTCAGGCACTTACGAAGGGATCCCTATTTCAGAAACTATGCAATTTTTGCTCAACTTCCTTTCCTCTCCTCTCCTCTTTATAATCAGGCATTTTAAGTTTGTTTTGTTTTTTGTTTCATTGGTTTTTTTTTTTGTTTGTTTTGTTTGTTTGTTAGGGGGTTCTTTCTGTGTGTGGTGGGAGGTGCATTGTTTTTAATTATTACTTTCCTTTTTCCCCATGGTTCCTACAACTGTGTTAAAAACATTTTCAGAGAAGTTGTGTCTGAATTTTGAATATGAAAGCTGAGAGTGGGGTGCTGAGGGAGACACTATTGTTTTATTTATAATGTCTTCAATGTAGCATTATAATCTCACTTTATTTTTACATGGAAGACTGCATAGAAACCTCCCTTTGACAGTTTGTACTATCTGTTGTGGTCCAGCCTTTTCTAACAGTGAGGGGAGATAACTGTTTAACTACTTGACCTTTCTGGCAATGGTCTGGTAGAAGATTATAATAATCTTTCAGCCTCCAACAGTGATAAGCTAGTATCCAGACAGTGTTTTGCACTGTAATATTTATGAATGATCTGTGGCTAAAATTTCTCTAGGAGAGAAACCAACATATTTCCCATCTAAATGATGTACTCAGATGACATGAATATATAATAATAACTAATTTTCAGACCAAAGAAGCTCATTTTTACTGTGCTTCTGCCATTAAAGAATGGATTGGATGATCCTTGAGACACCCTTCCCACCTGATATTCTATGATTCTGTTATTCTGTTAGCTGGTTTTGTTTGGACCAATAGTGAATAAAGTATAATTTCACCAAAGGTAATTGTTGTCAGTCTCCCTAACCATTTCTTAAACTCAATATTTTTCTTGCGTGGAAATTTTTTTCTTAGTGGAAAATATCCAGAAAGGTGATATTATAAAGGAAAGCAAGTGAACTTCAGCATGATAAAAATAGGGAGTAATTTACACTGAAGGAGGCTTCTGGAGGTAAGGTGCTGAGGCAGGTTGATCTGCTCTTCCCATGCTTTCAGCTCCAATCTTTAGAGATTACTTGCATTTACCAAACTTTTTTCTACCTATTTCTTCATTTGCTGCTTCACAAGTGCTTCTAACAGCCAAAAGTCTATTTTTCCTTTTTTTTTTTTTTTTTTTTTTTTTTTTTTAATGTGTTTACATGTGTGTATGTTGTGAGATTAAGTGTGTTTATACACTGAAACTTTCTGATAGAGTGAATAGAGTTTTGGAGGGAATAAATAGCTACTTCTGCTTAAAAATATCTTCATTTATTCCTAAATCCTTCTTAGCAGCAATACTTTTCTGGTGTGTCAACAGGTGCCCCTCTGCTGAAATGTTAATTACAAATTTATTCCATGAAAAGAAGAACCTCAGACTAAGAAAATTATGATGAATTTGAATATGTTCAAGACTCCATCATGAATAAAGCAGCCTTGTGAATAAGATTTTCTCCATGAATGACATGCTGGAATACTTGGTTTTAATTCGCTTGAATTAAAATACAATTAAGACAGCGCACACTGTTATGATCTCTCTCTCTTTTATGAACTTAAACTTTGACTGAATTAATTTTTCTGATTTTTAAATAAACACATTTATAGAGAGATATATCTACAGCCTGATTAAAAAATTTCTGAAATCCAAAAGACTTCAGTGTATTGCAGTGAGGTCTGAATGAGGGCACTTGCCATAATCCTGCAAGATCCTGTAGGGGAGAGAACTTCTTGAAGACTGACATAAAATTTCAGAGACCATTGATCCTTACTGACAGTTCAGCCTAGACAATTTGAACAATTTAGACATTATCTAGAAAGTGGGCTGCACTTTTCATACTGAATCTCTCTTTGCTTCTTACATTTGTAAGTTAAGAAGTCATATACAACACCTTATTCTTGATATTCTCATGCCTTCATAAGGAGAATTGAAATACTTAGAAAGGACTAAATCTTGGAATCCTGGAAATACAGAACTGGAAATGATTTCTTGTTCTTCAAAATCAAGCTCCTGACATTATGGACACAGTATCATATATTTACTTTTATAAGTGTTTCAAACAGTGTATTAATAGTAGCTATATTTTTTATCCTTGACACTTCACCTGGAAGATGATCTCAGAATATCCTCTGTTTTGTCTCTTACTGCACAGCAATTCAGGTTATGGCCATTTATTACTGTATAAAACACTCTCCTCATGTATAAACAGCTCCTTTATCTCCCATATTTGTGCACTGGTTTACGTACAGGCACCAATCACATCCCTTTGTGTTGCAAGGTGAATGAATTCTTGTCTGATTAGCTGTCGGCACCACTCAATGGATAATGAGTGATCCTTCTCTATGCCTATTCCATTTCATATCTTCCTTGAAAATAAATGACCAGAACTGTACACACTATTACAAATTAAGTCTCATCGAGGCTTAGTATAGTAGAATTTATTCTTTTCTATCCAAGCTGGAAAGACCTTCACTGATGTATTGTAGGATGAGTTTTTCCATGCCTGCCATCCCTCAATAGCTTATAGCCATACTGTGATCAGCTTGTACACCTGTGTCTCTCTCTTCCCAGTCACTTCTAACTGGCAAGTTCCTAGTGAATAGCAGAAATTCCTATTCATAGTCCCCAATGACCTTACCCTTTTTATTTTAATTTTAATTTAACTTAATTATACTCACTGTCATCCTCAGGGCCATGCAGTTCTTTCTGTGAAATACCCTAATCCTCCTCAGTATTGACAGTGCCTTTTAGCTTTTCATCTAAAGTATACGTTTTGTTTTTTATCCGCAGTTTTTTACACAGAGAATCAACAAAATTGATCCAAGGCCAACCATTTGTTATCTCCTTTTTATTTTTTTTCACTTTCAATACTTTAGATACTTCTCTAGCAGCCAATTCTTTGCTCACCTCACAGTTAGAGTATTAATTCCCATCTTCCTAACCATAGAATATCCTGAGTTGAAAGGGCCCCACAGGGATCACCAAAGTTCAATTCCTGGACATTAATGACTCCATCAGTAATACTTCTTCAAAGGTCATTTTATTTACTGTATTTATCACATTTACATATGACATCAGTATTTTACTGAACTCTTAATGGATTAGAACTAATTGGTCTTCTTTGTTTGGGTGACTTAGCCAAAACAGCATGGGTGACCTAGCCTAGCTGGATCTTTGTTGAACACAGGTTGCACATTATTTTACTTTTTCACAGCTTTAATTATAATAGCCTTGAAAATGAGTATTGCATGATTTCATGGCTTTGAGATTGTTGGATACCTTTTTCTCTAAACTTTGTCATCCTAAATGCCTAATGCCTAAATGAATATTCAATAAATGTTTTTATTACACTACTTAAGCATCATATGTCAGACCTTTTGTGAGTTCAAAGTAATTCAGCACACAAAGCCCTGGTTTCTTCAGCACCTGTTTTGAGATACAAAGGTAAAAACAAGGCCTTGAAAAGAAACATTGAGACTGAAATAATTCTTGAAGTAAAGGACAAATTTAAAACTTTGAAAAATATTTTTTATACTACAACAGCAGCAGGTAATTTCTCAGAGCATGGTAATGAGGATTGTACCTAAATGTTTATTCTTTGGAAGCAATCTGTATATGCTTTTTGAGAAGAGATGAGCATCGTTCATTACCAAACATTGAACAGGATTGGACCAACAGTGAATAAAGTATAATTTCACCAAAGGTAATTGTTCTGTCAGGCTCCTAAACCATTTATTAAACTCAATATTTTTTTTGCATGGAAACTGTTTTCTCAGTGGAAAATGTCCAGAAAGGTGAAATTATAAAGGAAAGCAGTGAACTTCAGCATGATAAAACTAGCTTAAAATTCTGTCTTTAATATGTTTAATTTCAGACAGCTTTCCAAATTAAGGGAGTGTTATTATTCCCTCCTGTCCTGGAATATACACTGTCTCTTTGACAGTGGTACAGCTGAAATTCATTGTTATTGCCGCTCCTTTTTAATTTGCAAATGCAATTTTAAAACATCTGAAAAATGATACAGCAAATTTCAATACCTGAAAAAACAATAGGATTTTCAATGGCAAATACTTTGCAATAAATCAGACTGAATAGACAGAGGAAAACAATACTGTCATCAGCATGAACTCGTCTTTCTCTTTTCCCTTTCTCCCTTTCTTTTATTTAAATTTTTTACTTTTTCAAAAATGTCCTCAATTACAATATAAACTGCATAAGTATGTAAAAGGTTGGTTCAGAAGCTGGGTTATCAATTTAATACAGAAAGCAATAGTAAAAGCTAATAGATGACGTGTATATGACCTTCACATCGGATTAGTGACCAGTGAAGTATATTAGCAAAATATTGTCCATTTTACTCAGCAACACAATAAGATATTTTTTTTATTATAATAAAAGAAGAAAAGTAATACAAATATTCATTCTAGCCTGCCTTATCAGGGATTTCCATGTTGTATTTCTAGCCTGGTCTCCTGCTTAGTGGTCTGGTTTACATAATGGTATAAGTGTAAAATGGGCTGACTTTTGAAATGAGAAGGACTAAGGTAATGAAGGAGAAATAGGGAATGTAAACAAAACAGACAAAAGGGAAATTGGGAAAATTAGAGAAGGGGAGAAGAAAGTGAGACAGGCTATGTCCAAGTAGGAAAGTAAATGGGAACACATTAAAAAGTAAGAAACATAGAAGGAGAATTATTAATGGCAAAAGGTAAGCTTATCAGTTCTTATGTCCAAATTTGAAGTTAAGATCTAATATTCAGTTCTGGCTGAACTGATTTCAGCTCAGGGATTGGTATATGGGCATTAAGATGGCCTTTCCTCATAGTTTCAGCAACTTGCTTCTTGGAAAAGTCTTTACAGGTAGAAATTAAAGCTGGTGTATCATTTAATATTGGAATTCAGATTCAAGTGCTGACAAGTCAGATTTGCTAACATAAAGTTTAGGACTTAATGGAAATCATGCCATGTTTTGCTTATGCTTTTGGCTGTTCAAATAAGACAGCATTTATACATTGATAACACATTTATATTAATACAGGCTGACTACTTCAGTGATTATTTGGAATGACTCTATTCTCACTGAGTAGTACTTTCAACAGTTTAGTGGCCATCTAAAACTAATCAAATACTTATAGGGGTTGGCACTACTTTTTCTGAGGGTGTAATTGGATTGATTGCTTGTAGTCTACATTGCTAACTAAAAGAAAGAAACAAAATCTTTGTATATATTTTATTTCTGTTTAGATGGAATTAAAACTGCTTCTGATTAATTTATCTTCTGTGTTAAGTCCTCATCCCTCTGGTGCTCATGGATGTGGAGTCAGTAGATATTAGCTCTTCCTTTTCCTGAGGATCAGATCTTTGAGTCACAGCACTATCTTACATGGATGTTTATAAAACATGGCCAAATGGGGTAATAAATGGGCCACCATCAGTATACTAATCTGTCAATCTACACAGAATCAAAAGCCTTCTTATGCGCATGCATGAGTTTAGCAAGAGAAATGTAGACATCATATTTGGAGCCTTTGGCACGTGTGTTCTTCCAGAATTTCTGCAATATGCAAGACAGAGATTGACTGGTTTGTAAATGTACTTATGATGTGGAGGAAAATTATTGCTAGCTAATTAAAAAGGAAAAAAACCCATTTGTTGAAATGTTAAAACTCAAGTGTTTGCTTATTTTCACAATTGTTCCTCCCTATCTTGCTTACAAGTTGTCTCGCTTTTACAAATGCCAAACACAAGTCCTCAGTGGTGGGTCCAAGACCTTTGTTACCAATATCTCATCTAAACTCACCGAGGTTTTCTAATTGTTTCACAGAAAAAAATTCCTTGCATAAGTGCTGGAAAAGGAGCTTCATTAATAAGGCACAATGGCATTTTGCTGTCTGCGACAACTAGAGAAGAACCCACACACAGAACCTTTTAGGCAATTATTTGTGTTAAGGCGGTCAGGACTTGGAGCCAGCAATTTTTCTGTTGATTCAGGGAAATCAGTACTTCATTCCTGCTGTTCAAAAGCATTCTGTTCAATATCAGATAGTATGTGTATAGCCCTGTTAGACTATTCCAGCCCAGTCCCAAGACATCTGCTCTTTAATCGGCCCTGATGGATGTTTATTTATGTGATGGTGAGTTGAGAGCTGCCTGCTGTAATCTGTTAAAGTGTGTAACTATTCTTTCAGTTTGAGAGTTCTTCCTAATATCTTTTTACCCTATTGCTGCTATTCAAGTCAATTAATTCTTGTCCTGTTTCTAGTGGACATAGAAATAATCTGATTAATTTCTTTTTTGAACCATCTGTTTACACAGTTTAAAATGTAACATCTACCTTCAGCAGTCTCTACTTTGTATTAATTAAGTAAAATAATTTATGACTGGCTTAAATAATTTTGCTTTCCAGATTTTTCTTTTTTTTTCTTCTTCTCTCCCTTAGACCTTTGTGAAACTGAGTGCAGGATCGAAGCCTTTGTCTATGGCAATTGAATATAATGAAAGCAGCACATAATACATCTTATGTATGACACATCAGTTTATCTACCTCAATCTGACTGCTTTCTTTCAGCAGGATATGTTGAGAACCCAAGTGAGGTTAGAATGTCTTACTTCCAAAAGCAAAGCTGTGCAAAGCCATTAATGGCATTATCACAGTGCTCTGCATGCACTAATTAACCCTGCACTAGCACAGCAAAACTGCTGCTCTTTATTTCACAGTTCACATGAGTATCTCCACATGACACTGCTTGAAACAGTCATCTGGAAGGCACTGTGCACACTTCAGGAGGGATGGGTAGGCAAGAAGTATCCCAAAAAGTGTAGCTACTTGTTTTTGCAAATTGAAGTATAAATAAAACTTTATGTATTTAGAATAATGAATAGTCACTTATTACTCATTAAATGCACTGTCCTCCCCTACCACTTTCTTAATGAATGTGTTGCCAGAGGGTAGATTACATAGCAGTTTGAAAAATCCCTATTTGCCTAATGAGTTTCACTTACTTCACAGTAGTCCTAAAATTGGGCAGATACTGGTTTTAGTCATGGTATTTGTTGATTATCCTGCCTAAAATTTCAAAAGAACTAACATGCTTTCAGGGAGTCAATAAAAAATAGATACCTAAATCTTTTAAGAATACTTGAGGATTTTACTCAGATTATAATTTATTCAGGGGCCAGTTACATCAAGATCATAGTTTTCATTTCTGTAAATGAAGTCGTTTCAATTAAAAAAAAAAAAAATCCCTGAACTTTATTCTATTGCACATAGACCCAGTTTTAGAAATAACTTTTTTTCTTGAATAATGAACTCTGAAGTTGGGTTCACAAACTTGCTGATACTCCTCCACAAAAGTCCATTTGCATATTGAATATTTCTTTTGTTTCTATTTTTAAATACTGGGTTTCTGCAGAATATTTTGCTTTAATTTTGGCCAATTACCGTTTACTTATGTAGCAAAGGATGTCAATCTTCTGGGTGTCCCTATTCTGCAGGAAAGCATCTCTGAGTGTAGGCAGAGCTTGGTGTTTCCTAATGAGGGAAAAGTTATCCATTTGTGTATTCAGACTTCTGCATTTCATCCTGCAATGTGAACAAACCTCATAACAGCAAACTGAACCAGGAATTTCCTGAAGTGTCTGTGATTTTCAATTTTCGGAATTAAAAAACAAATAAGAAAGAGAGGGAGATGGATATTTTAAAGGTAATTGTTGAATGCATGTCCTTTACAGTAACAGCATTTTTTTCATGTGGTGTTTGACAAAGGATCTGCCAATGCTTAGCAAGGGCTGCAAAAGTCATTTCCTGCTGCCTGAAGCAGCCTATGCTTCTGGTGAGGTGAAAGCAGAGTTCAGAGTCATCTGTTACATGAATGAGAAGATGCACATGGTTCAGGGGGAAAGCAGATGAAGAGGGTTTTTTTTCCACTCCAGTAACTCACAGCAGGTAGTATAGATTTATTTCCCCTTCTCAGGTTACTTTCATTTTACTGGACTGTTTCAAGGCATTGTAGATACTACAAATAGGGATGTACTATCTAACTCTGGGAGCAGGAGAAAGACCAATGCTTGTTACTTCATTCAGACCAGTAATTTCCATTGCAGTATTCACTTCCATTTAGAGGAAAGCGTAGAGATACCACATCACTGCATAGCAAGTAATTTGAAAGTAGCCTCTGGTGATTGTAAAGTTTGTTGGTGGATCTCAAGAAAACCTAAAAGGCTCCATATAAATCCTTCTAGTTGAATATATAAAACTTCTGCCAGGAGTCTAACATTTACCCATTACAATTTTTTCTTACATTCTTTCAATTCCATCCCTGTTTCTTTTCCCAACATATAGGGTCAAGAGTACGTGGTCACACAATGAAGGAAAAATCCCTTCACTTCTCACTTTCAGGCACCCCCTTAAAACTAAGACTGATCAAAACATGAGTTTTCCCTTTCTGCTTCCACTTCCAGTCCCCTTTACCCCTCTGTCATCTCCTACTCTGCCTCCCACCATGCCCTACTATCATTTTGTCTCTTATATCCTCTAGAAAGCTGATTGGATTGAGCTGAGAAAATAGAATGAGAGTCTAGAGGCAGAAAATTATTTTGAAGTTAGGAAATGAGATAAAACAGGGAAGAAGCTTGAAAGTAGAGGAGCAAGAGGCACAGGAAATTTGTGGTAAATGTTTGCTGAATCAGTTAGACAAAAATTTCTCAGGTAATGGACTATTGACAAACTCATCAACTTTTCATTGGTTTTTATTCACTATTTTTGTGCTATGGTGACAAATATTTTCCTGCTCTTTGGCTGGGTGCCTCATGGTTTTTTAAGCATGGGTATAAAAAAGAATAAGCTTCAAACATCATCCCATGCACTGGCAGGTTTTGAGTTGCCTCTTGCTTTAGCAGCTACAAGAGTAAGAAAACCTGTCTGAAGTGACTTCTGTTCCAGCAGGTGTGTGGGGGGCTGTTCCCTCACTGGATGGCCAGCTGTCTTGCTTTGGTAGAGTTTGTGTCATTGGCCTCCAAAACAGGGTGGTGATATCCACCTTATCTCTTGGGAATGATTCCTGGTCTCAGCATGCTGCCAGTTTGCTTCTGAGAGTTTGTTAGAGCTTGGCTGGTTGGCCAGGAGGCCCAGCATCCCAGGGACTGTCCTAGCACTTTAACAGTCTGAGAAATTCCAGGAGTGCTCCATGCCACTCGCTGATCAATTTACTAATATAGATTTAGTTCAAGACTATTTTTCCTCTAGAGAAAATGTGAAATTCTTTGCTATGGAAGGCCTGGAATTTAAAACTTCACAGATGCCACATCATGCCATAATTCTGTGTTAATTTTTTCAAAGATGAATGCTTTATGACTGTTCATCTAGAACTTGGCTTTTTCCAGTTTTCACAAATAATCATGAAACTTGGACATACCTGGAATTCTCAGCTGGGCTATATTGGCTCCTGTTTAATTTCTCAGATGCCAGGATTCCCTGAAAATTAAAAAACTGGAGAAATTGTTAAACATTTGTATGTACAGCATGAACTACCTGTAACTGGAGCATTTACACTTATTGATTCTATAGAGCTGGAACAATAATTTTAGGCAACAAGCTGCTTAGAAGAGGTCTGGATGTGAGGGTGTGTGTACTGGATGTGATCAGGCTGACTTAGCCTGCTCCAGTATTTTAGATTATGCATGCTCACATGTCCAAACTGCTTCGCAAATCCCATTCAATGCATGAAATTTTACTGCAGAAGTCCCTACAAGGCACTTGCATTCTGTCTGGAGCAGTTACATCTCAAATAAAACATTCTTGTCTCTACACCTGTTCACTAGATGTCTTGGTGTTCCTAATTGCAACAGGTAGAAAGAAAACCTTCAGTTTGTAGAATTTATTGGTGGTCATATTCAGGAAAAACTCACCCAGATTTACAACTTGGTTGAGAATGAACCTAGTAAGTAGTAGAGAAAGAAAACCACCCTTGGGAGTATGGTGGATTTTGCTTCATCATTTGTGAAAATGGATACCTGGGAGTTATCTATCTCCGACATAGAGCTTATTTTGGGACAGTAGAGCTCAAGCTTCAAAATAACAGGCAACTATAGAATTTTTTGTGGTGGGATGGATGGGGTTTAAAATATATATTTCTGTTCCATGTCAGTTCTACAGCAGAGTGACCATCCTAATTCCTTGAACTTCAGGTTTCTAAATTGTCTTACCTTGAAGATTTAGCTGGTAGCTGTGACACCTTTCTATATGCAGATACAATTTCATTATAAGTCATCTACCTATGGCTGGGTCAGCATTACAGAGGCCTCGGCTCTCATTACTGTATGACAGCAGATGTGAGATGCTGACATTAGAAAGACAGAACTACTTTAACCAAAAATATTTTTTCCCTTTGTTACCCTCCTTTCTCATTGCCAACTCTATTATTTCTACTCTGGTTTTCTGTGCTTAAATTTCCCTTCTGTGAATTTTTAATCTTTCCTGTATTACCTTGTTTTCCATTTGGCATAGGTGTCCTCTGCTTATTTCTTTCACATTGTTTATATACCTCTGGAGAAACTACAATACCGTAATTAATTAAAATAATTGCATTTTAAGTACATGAGAAACAAACCATATGATCCTTCTCATTCTTGCCATACGTATTGGAACAACTTGCAGTCACATGTTAGCAACCAGCCTCTTGTAAAAATTCTGCACAGAAATATGTACAGTGGCCTTTTAGACATTATTTCCTATGTGTCTGTGTAGTTTTGAGCAAATTTATATAAGGTTATGCAGATAATTTGGTATGTATGACCTGCTTGTTGGCTTGTTTCTTCAGCTCCACACACAATGCATTTCTCTGCTACAAAATTATTTTTGTATTAGTTTTAGCCTCTTTTTGTTGAGGACTCCTGTCCAGCCATGTGTCACGCTATTGAGACTGCAGCAAGCTGGTGAGAGTGGATTCAGACTCAGATGTTTGTCGATGCCAAAGCATTTAAAAATACTAACAGATGCATAGCCTAATTTGTATGAGGGCTGTGGAAAAAGAATGAAGGAGAGAAATTACTTATTTCTAGGACTCTTAGAAGAAAGTTGGTACAAACAGTATGAAAGCTGTTGGGTCTCAGGAAAGCTCAGTGAGACTGAGATTTCAGTGGTGTGCCCACACAAAAAGAGCAGAAACTGGAGGGAAGAACTTACTGTCTTTTTTTTTTTTTTTACTTTTGTCCCTTTTTTGTTTTCTGTTTCTTCTTCCATTATCTGTTTCTCTCCCTTTACACCTTTCACTCCTTTGCTCCTTTGTACTCTCCATCTACTAAAACACCCCAGTAAGAATCCAGCTGATGTCAGCACATCATGCTCTGCTTCCAGTTATGCTTTTACCTGCTTCATACAAATGGAGAAGAATGTCCAATGGCTCAAAGTCTTGGAAGTTCACCTTTACATAGAGAAAACAAAGGAGAGAGTACTTAGTGACTCTCTTTAGGGATGACTAGCAGTATCCAGCTGCTGTTGGGCTCTGATGCTTCTGGAAGCAAGCTGTGTGCCAGGATGAAACCTGAGACTTGAGCTTGTAGCTCATAGAGTTGTCTTATGTGCAGTAATTAGTATTGATGGGGTACTTAAACAACCCATGTCAATATTGGAACAGAAAAAGACAAAGGTTTATTCGAATTTATTGGTGACAACAGTTTATGCTAATAGCAAAGAAAGCAGAAGGAGGAAGACTCTTATAGGTTGGATCGTGACTGATGAAAAAGAACTACTTGAGGAAAGGAGAATGAAAGGCAACCTGGGCGACTAAAAGCATTAAACACTAAATCCTTGATTCACAGGAGAACAAGGAAGGAGAGTAATAAAGTTTCCAAGGAAGAAGTCTTCAACTGACTGTTCAGAATGGTCTGCTGGAAAACAAGTGTAATAGAAGGTCATCTGGAAATATTTTAATGAAATAATTATCCCATCACAGCATCACTGGAGGGTAGGGATAGCGACTTAGAAAAACTATGAAATCTTCCAAAACATGAACATTTAGCAGACGTCACACAAAAGAAAAAATCTACTTAGCTATTGAGAGCAAATGGAAAAACAATATAAGTAGGGACAAAATCAGAAAGGTTAGTACACAGGCAGGGAAAAATAACCAACCAAGAAAATAGCCTAGAAAAAATACTTATTTGTTGTAGATAAAATGATCACGTAAAATAATTCAGTGGGGAAAGTTTAACTTTCTATAGTAAAGCAACTATTACTTTGAGCACTGTAAATGGGAATATTGTGTCCAAGCTGTAATCATCTCCTCAGGGCCGATAAGCTTCCGATAGGACACCACTCTTCAGGCAAGATGTGGATCTATTAAAGAATATCCAGAAGAAAGAAATGAAAATTTTAAAATAAGCCTGCAAGCTTGGAAAAATGGGTTTGCCTTATCTGGAGAAGATTGATAGGGGCCAAAGAGATGATCTGAAAACAGCCTTCCCACACATACATGGTAGCTGCAAAGATGAAATTAAATAAACTTTTCTATGTGTCCACAGTTGTTAGAATAAGAACTAATGATTGTAAATCACAGAAACAGTCCTTAGGAAGACATGTCTTATCTGAAAAAGAGAATATTATCCAGAAAGTTGGACTCTCCCAACCACTGGAAGATTTAGTAGGATACATTCCTATTTTCAGACTCATGGTAACCAGTTTTTTCTTGGCAACTGAAGGACTGAGGAGTAAAGAAGCAGAAAATTGCAGGTGTTTAGGCAAAGCTTCTCTCTAGCGTGACTTTCATATTCATGGAAGTTCATTCACAGAAATGTTTGAATACATTGGAAACAGATTAATTTTGTACTAACTGCTGTAAAGATGTCAAAATAAAGAATCTTTTTTTGATATTTAAAGGTATTGTTTAGTGCTCTGGCATTCTGGTGCATAGTTATATCAATACCTACAGTGTCTGTGCTTCTTCCCCTAGAATGAGACTGTTCCACTGGATAGTTTGTCTCAATGACCATAATGACAGTGCTAAAGAAAACACAGCGGAATTTGTGCCTTGCAGACCTGTTGGCTTAGTCTGGCTCATGTCCACACTGAGAAAAATCTCATCAGAAAAGGAGGTGTGGCTATGCCCTATCTGTCTGTTAGGAATCATTCCGGGTCTGTGCTATTCCCCAGACCATGGCCAGGAGCTGTCTGTGAGAGTGTTCAGTTGCCATGGGCAAAACCATGGCCAAGTGTGAGATACCTGTGAAATATCACGAGAGGAGAGGTTTAGAACCACACTTGGACTCAAATTCTGAATGTCCCTTGATTACTTGTATTGAAGTAGCCAAAAGAATTACTTGAGAAAGCAGTTTAAAGTGGTATAATTATCAGGAGTTGGGGGTTCATTCAAATACTAAATTTTGAAGCAGTGAGTGCTACTTGAAATATGCTCTCCCAAAAAATGCATGGGAACAATCTGGGACATAGCACAGAACAGGGCTAATCCTGACAGGCAGTAGAACATGATGACTCTGCTTTTTTTGGGAATAAAATGAGATTTTGCTGATTACTAAAATGCTTCTTCTCATAGACTGGGGAACCGGAAGGTTGTATGACACATTCAGATACAATTTTAAAATACAGTATATTTATAATGCTTCTCCTTGTAAAGGAACTGGTGAGGGAGGGAAGAGAACTATGTTTACTAAGTTTCAAAAGCTAGAGAACTTAATTTTAAAGCCAGTCTTATAGTTTTCGTTGCTTGACTCATGATTTTAGAGAGCTTATGGTTGGAAATGTTTCAAGATTTGTAAAACCTTTTCAGCTAAATATTATTGTATCTTTAATTTATAAAGCCAAATCCTTACCCAACAAACACACTTCCTGCTGAATCTAACAGAAGCTCCTGGCTGCAATCCCCTTGGGAATTTGGCTCTGGCTTCTGATAGAAAATATGGACTTTATCATGATTCAGGAATTTTAAAAAGCTATTACTTAGTAGGATGCCTGAATGGGACTGAGTAACCTTACTTTTCTGGGATGACACTGATCTCATGTAAAACACTTGACATGCATATTTTGCTCTTACTGCCACATCTAGGGAAATTAGGCAGAAATCTCTTTCCAAGAATACCAAGGGCTGTATGAAATGCATAGACTGACTGAACTCCTCCAGACCTTGGATTGCAGGATTGTGATAATATACAGCTTTTCAGTGGAATTGGACCCTGTTCCAGGGGCTGAATTATACATCCGTGTGTATATATATAGATATACATACACATACATATACATGCTTTCTTACTATATATGTGTAATTTTATAAACTAGTTTATTTTATATATAAACTATCTTAACATTCACCTCAAGAGGTCTTCACCCATTACACAGTGCACAGCAGACTGCAGCCCACTTGCCACTGGCATTTGGATGCTACTATGATGGTACTGATGCTGATTTTCTTGGTTATTAATATTAGTGGAGTTACTAGTGGTCATATGAATTAACAGTTTCAGTAATCATGACACTCCAATATCATCTATGCCAATGACTCAGTCAGGACTCTTCAAGTAGTACTGAAATGCTAAAATAAATGTAACTTTTGGAAAAATGAAGGCCAACAGAAATCACACTGGTGTTTGATAGGTATAGCAAAGTCACATTCTGAATTGAAATTCCCATTTTTACTGATATAATATATTGCTCTAGAGATATGATTCATGTAGTGCCTCAAAAGTTTAATAGTGTCACTTCTGTAACTATAACCAGGGTTCAAGTTTGAAAAGCAGAGTTGGCACTTTTACCACATACCTGCAAACATCATTAAACTTAATACAACCTCCACTAGATTTTTGTCCCCTTCCAGACTGTGTTCCTATCTTCTGCCTTCTAAAGGTACAGTATATAATCAGGTAGCTTGTTAAGGGGCTTAACAAGGTGAAAAATATCACTCCCCTTGTTTACAATGCCTTCACCATCCTGTAAAATAACAACACAGTGCCTGTCCTCATCTGCTGCACTGATTAGATCTATTAGAGCTTAGTTGAGGAAAATTCTGCTAAAAAAATGCTGTTCTGAATTCATTTTTCTGCCCACAATTATTTTTTTAATCAGAAGAGTTTGTGTTTCCACTGTGGGACTTTCCTGCCTGTGTTTTCTAGTTAGCTGAGTATGATATATAATCACCTTCTCCAATTGGATTATGAGCTGCCTTGTTCATGATAATTTAATTAATTTATTCATCCTCCTTGCTCATTCTAATGATTTTTCACATGCTTCCTCTTCCGCACTGACAAACGATACAATGATAAAAGAGTGTGGTGAGCCCTATTTAAACACATCTCCAGAACCCCGTGTCCTTTTTATCTTCAGATGCCTGATACAATTCTTGTGGTTGTGCAGCCCTGACACTAAGTAATGTTTTTGAAGCGAATTCAGGCAAGTCTGACAACCACCATCTTATCTGACAAGAGTGGAGCAGACACTACTCAGCACTGTGTCTACAGATAAATTAAACATGCCTGGGACTGTTCTTGGGTGCAGAGGCCAAATGGGCTGAAATGCTGTTGAACTTGGTCTCCCTCTGAAACAGGGTTTGCATCTGGCCTGCGCATGAGGAGGGGTTCCTCTTGTTTCTATCAGGCTCTGTTCTGGAGGATGTTTGCTGTCCTTAGCCAAAACCACCATCAGTGACCTGCTGATTTCACTGCCTGGTCAGTTGAGTTTCGGTGTCTTGGGAGACTCCCTGTCACTTTCAGAGTATAAGGTCAGACAGAGCCCGAGGACACTTCTCTCTGAGAGCTACTCTAAACATAGACAAAAACACTTCTTGTGACTCAAAACAATCCAGTATGATGTTTTTTGCTAAAAATCCATAAATATTCACAAATATTTGTCAACTGGGCCTCCATAACCAGTATTAATTAGGTTGTGGCACCCTGTTGCCGCAGGCCCCCAGCTGGGGAATAATTAGCATTGACTCCATGATTGCAGAAGGCTGATCAATCGCTTTATTATATCATCTTATATTATAGTATACTATACTTATTACACTATATTATGCTAACAAGAACTATCACTAACTAGAAAAACCCATGACTCTCTCCTGAGAGTCCTGACCCACACGTGGATCCAATTGGTCAATGAATCCAAACACCATCACCAGTGTCCAATCAAGCAATCACCTTGGGTAAACAATCTCCAAACACATTCCACATGGGCACAAACACCGGAACAGAAAATGAGATAAAAATTGTTTTGATTCTCGTTTCTCTGCTTCTCTCACAGCCTTCCCCAGGAAAATGCCTGGGAAAGTCTGTGCCTGCTCTCTGTGGCCAGAGAGCTGCTGCCACAGCACCCTTGGTTGGGCATTATTGAATGATTCTGTCAGCAGTGCTGAACCATTAAGCTGACTTGAAAATAACAGGAAGGCTTTTGTTTTTGCTGAAACATGAACATCACCTTCCTGAGACTATCATGCCTGAACCCTTTTGTGTCTGTTTATTTGTGTTAAAATCACCAAAATTGAGGCAATGTATTATTAGATCAGCAGATGAGAGAGGAGCCCTGATAAGAACACATTTCTGTGACGTGTATTAGAGAGCAGCAACAGCGACACAGTTTTAATGACAGTGCGATAAATAAGTTTGAGAGGAAAGTTGAGCACATGCCGGGTGTTCATGCATAATAGAGTAGGAATGCATTGTCTGCTGTACTTTTTCTATGCCAGTAAATTGCCTTTGGATAAAAATACCATGCTTATCTGCTGCAGAGAAATACTGATGGAAAAGTAATGCTAGTGGAAGGATGTGTGCATGCAAAGAGCACCAGCTAGGCTTTTCCAAGTCTTTGCTGATCTTTCTGCTCATTACTATTAAAAGTAGCTGAGAAGCAAATGGTCGGGTAATGAAGGAAAAAGGAAACCAGATTTCTTCTTCACAATTCCCATTGGCCTATGAGTGAGGCTGCAGCATTTCAGGGCCAGGACAACTCGGGAAACATACTGATTCCTTTTCCATAATTTAAAGCTACTCCCTAATGAGGAAAAACTGGGGGCGGGATGCAGCATTTATCTTTGCTAGGCTGCATCCATTTCTCCAGTGCAAAGATGCAGGCTGGAGCAGTTAATCTGGTTCCATGTTTGACACAAAACTGGATGCAATCTCCCCAGTGTTCAGTGTTGGTAGATGTTAATGTGAAACACAGGTAACAGGAGATTAGGATTTGTGGACAGTGTTTAATATACACATTGCTGTGGAGCTGAGGGTGGTTGTGGAATACTTTTCTTTCCAATCAGCATTTATTAAAGAAATTAAGAAAGTTTTGTTTGGATGAGAGCCTTTACTTTTGTCTTCTACTCACCTCCAAAGTGTGTTGCAGGAAGGAGTTTGTTGGGAATAGAATACAGAAGAACCTGAAAATGTAAATGGAAGTAAAATACACTGGATAATGTCCATCCACATGTCTTACATTATATGGCACCTCATTTCTTCATACACCCTGTCTGGTTTTAGTGTGGCATGGAAATTATACAAATTGCTCCATGAATAAATGTAAAAAAATGACATAGGGTTTGTAATCATGAAATGGGTAAGAGTCCAGACAGTGTCCCAGTAGGACTGCTGGGTTCAAGAGTTGTCACATAAAGCTTACTGAAAGGGGTTCATTGGTACAGTTGGCCCACATTCCTAGGCTTTGATTTAATGTACACATATTTTTATAGGACTTTCATAGGTGCTTTTTCTTCTCTTCCATTTCCTTATCACCACAACTTTTATTTGTGTAACTTCTCAAGCACATTCCCTTCAAAAGAAAAGCATTTCTAGGAGTGAGTAAGTTCTTCTGTACTGTGCAGTACTGTCTATTGATCCTGATGGAGCTGTGAAGAAAACAATAACTGCTCTTTTAGGATGCTGGAGAGCTAGGGGAAAATACATCCTGCCTGACCATTGTTTGCTTGGAAAATCGTAAATAATGCCATAGAATAGAAATAGCACTTTCTTATCCCCATGGGCCACTATGAGAGATAAGTGCATCGATGTCTTAAAATCACTCAGGTGAAGTATGAGGGTGCACAAGTCGTTTGTGTCTGAATGTTTGTCTACAAGTAGGGGAAGACCAGCAGGAGAAAGAGATGTTCCCAGGGAATGTCAGGGGCTCAGTGGGTGCTTAACTGTTTTGTTGTCGCTGTTGGACTTATTCTGTGGGACAACGCTTCAGCAAGTTGTCGCTTTTTATTTCTGGCTGTCCCCAGAGCCTTTCTTGTACAAGGCAGCCTAGCTTTCCCTTCCTCTCTTACTACCTCTGGTGCTTGTTCCACAGTATCTGAAGATCATCTGTATGCACTTAATGACCAGATGTTCTCTGCTGCACTTCTTCCAAAACTAGGCTGGAGAGTGCAAAAAAATAAAGGACTCAAACTAAATCATCCAGGGATTACACTAACAGAAAATGATGCTCTTGGTATGGAAACTATTAAAGAAAACTTGATTTTGTCTTTATATACTAGGGTTCATTAACTTTCTCTCTGGTAGGGCTAATGACCTGAACAGAAGCTGTGGTTCATTAGTGATCTTTCTGTCTCTGCCTGGCAGTCGAACAGAAAAAAGAAAGAGCTGGAAGGAAACATAGAGACTAAGTGAGCCAGAACAGCATCACGTGTTTTCAGGTCAGGAAGCAAATTATTTTTCTCTTCCTGTCCTTGTAATAGGAATGATTTGATACTAACAGATTAAAATATCCTTTATGCTAGAGTTGATTTAGTCACCTAAAGAGGAGGTAATTTACCCTCTCTTTAGCAATTTCTTGTTCTGGAGCTTCTGGGATCTGTTTCCATCCCTGGAGCCTGTAGCATCTTAAGGTCTGTCCAGGGGTCATTGGCAGCAGAGAGGAGCTGCAGGGAGGTTCAGGAATAGCCTGGCCTGATCTGCTTTGCTGTCATCCAGCTCCTGCAGGACATACCTTGGCACTTTGCATTGGTGCAGGATAAGGAAAGGGTGGGCAGGAAAATGGGAGCTGCTTGTGTATCTAGCTCAGGTGTGGTGCTGATGCAAACCAAAGTTCAGGAAGCCATTAAATGTATTTCTGTTTCCTTGTATGGAAAAATTTCCATTTCTTCTGTGCTGCTTGTGAAAACCTCCTTTGTAGAGCTGTGATTGTCAAGGAAGTCTGTTCCTCTTAAGCATGCTGTTCTTATAGCATGAGAAGAGGTCTTTAAATTCTATTGAATTGTTATTTCATTTGAAGGGGGGAGAGAGAAGTGGGATGAAGAAAAGAAACACTGCACCCACATTGCAATGTTACATAACTTACAAATAATATACTAAAATATTCAGCCACTCATATTTTCAAGGCTGTTTATTTTTTCCTAAACACCATTGTTGTTATTTTTTAATGTCACAATACAATTGATTACTTCTCATCACCTCTCATGTTTGAATTCAACTTTCAGAGGAAAAGATGTGCAGTTTACTGTGACTTTAAAATGAGCATTATGAAATGTAGCATGTGAATTCTAGGCAAGTAACCAGTGAATTACCTGTCACTGAAGGTAATTTTCTCTCTCCCTACTTTTTTTTATATAGTGCTACACTAAAATATAGATATTAAATGTTTTTAAGGGAATTGTTCTTACTTGTAATCAAATGAAGAGAAGTAGTATGTGAAATAACTAATATTTGCAGATAGTTATTGAAACAGTAGATCAGCAAATGCAAACTGTGTGCTTTGATTCGGGTAGTTAATGCTTTCAGAAGGCTTGAGGTGAACAAAAGGATGAGTAGGGGGACAAAGAGTCAGTGACAGACAATTTTTACTTGAAAAGGGATCCTGAGTCATACATAATGCTATCATATATCCACCAAAATTAGACGTGGAAAAGACATGTCAGACAAAGCAGTCTGTTCCTTTCTTAGTGCAGGACTGTTCCCTGAATGATATTGCTTTGTCCAATCTAGTTTTAAGTATTGGAAGCAGTAGATCATCCCCATGGGAGACTGTGACACACTCTAGTAGTTCTTCCTATCGAATTTTCTGTGATGTTCATCCTAATTATCCCTTTGTTTAATTTCTTGCTGTTGTTCCTGCTTATATCTATATTCTTAAGTCTTTATTTATTTTTTAAAAATTCATTTTAACCCCACTCTCCCCATGCTCTTTCCCAAACACGCTGAGTAAAAGCTTTGGCATCATCTGTCTTACAAGCCCTCTTGGGATTCAGAATGCCTGTGAGGTTGCTCACAAAGGAAGCCTTGTGGTACCTAAGGATGAGGTGGTTTGCTCCAGCTGTCTAGATGAGCTAGGTCCCTGGCACCCATCTGCACCTGAGGAGGGATTAGCCTTTGAAGGGCCAAGGTGAAGTATTGAGGGAGGAGTTATCCCTCAGAGCTAACCAAAAGGAGAAACTATCCCCTAAGAGATGCTTGAGTTTATCCAACCCATCTTGTCTCTGTTCACATCAAAGATAACAATGCTGTTATCTGCTGCTTATAATTTAGAGGCTATGCAGACCAGATGGAAAACAGAATTAACAATCCTGTCAAAATTCCTTGAATTATTTGTCGGTTTCTATTTCCTATCTAGAACATCAATCCCTGTTGTGGGCTGCTCCTTCTTTAGGTCACAGATTGCAGGAATGGCTCAAAACCCTGCAAAAACTGATGTTCAATGCACTGGACTTTTAAAAGGCAATGTTAGTCTGGATAGCTGGACAAGGACCTTCCTGGAAACCAAAGACATGAGACACTGACCTTTCTGTAAGGGTCTCATGGTGGTGGATCAGAGAGATGCAGGAAAATGTTTCCATTATAAACTTTTACAGCTGGTCTTTAGTACTGCAGTATGCTTTAGATTGGAAAGGATCACTATAAATTCCATGTTCTCACCTACGTGCTCAAATCAGGGACAGCTTAGAGCACTTTCCTCAAGGCTCTGTCCTTCTCAGTTTTGACTGCCTACAAAGATGAGGCTCTTGCAACCTCTCTGGGGAACCAGTTACAGTGTTTGACCATCTCACAGTAAAAGAATTAATGTATAATCAGAATTTCCTTTGCTGCAACTTGTGTCTTTGCATATCTTTGTTGTTCGTGTTCTTCTGCTTATCCAGGTCTCATAAAAATAAAGCCTTTTTATGGTATGACTTAAGGGGATTTTTATGCTCACTACATTGCTTCGTTAGGAGAATATTGTCTTAGTGTCATGGTTTAGTCCCAGCCAGCAAACAAATACCATGCAGTCACTCCCCCACCAGTGGGATCAGGGAGAGAACTGAAAGGGTAAAAGCTGGAAAAACTCATGGGTTGAAACAAAGACAGTTTAATAATAAAAGCAAAGGCTATGCAAGCAAGCAAAATAAAGAAAGGAATTCATTCCCCACTTCCCATGGGCAAGCAGGTGTTCATCCATCCCCAGAAAAGCAGGGCCCCATCACATGTAATGGTGATGTGGGAAGACAAATATCATCACTACAAGTGTCCCCCCATTCCTCCTTCTGCCCCCAACTTTATATGCTGAGCATGATGTCATGGTATGGAATATCCCCTTGGCCAGCTGGGGACAGCTGTCCTGGCTGTGTCTCACCCACAGTCTCCTCACCAGCGTGGCAGCACATAAAGCAAAAAAGGCCTTGGCTCTCTGTATTCCCTGCTCAGCAATGAGAAAAGAACATCTCTGTATTAACAACCCTGTGTTCAGCACAAATCCAAAACACAGCCCCATACCTGCCAACTGTGAAGAAATTTAACTCAGTGCCAACCAAAACCAGCACACTTAGGTCAGTGGCAATAGTGTCATCATCTTTTATGCAAGTAGAAATTTGGGAACCCTGGTGTTGAAGTTCTGAAGTCCTTAACACCCTGTTTCCCCTCTGTAGAAGCTGTCAGTGTGCTCTTCAAGTGCTGACTTGGCAACCCACATACACCCTCCCACCCTCAACTTTGATTGCATTATTATAGAAATGCTTCAGGCACTGGGGCTTCTCCCTGTGTGTACTGAAAATAGCAGTACTGGTCTTGTTTGTCACTGACCAAGGACCCAGGAAAGTACAAGGAGAAAAAAAATCAGCAAGGAGAAAGTGCAGAAATGCCTCTAGTTTGAAGGTGAATCTCCATGTGCAGCTTACTGGCAGCACAGAGATCTTTGCCATTGTCCACAGCTCCTTGAAGGCCCATCAATCTGAGAACAGGGTGTCCTACTTTCACTGACCTTTCTCCTGTATCGTGTGACCTGCACATACTGCCTATGTCTGGGTTGCTTCAGAGGGCTGTTGGACTGCAGCTCTCCTTCTGGTGCCTCAGAGCACCAAGTTCATTATAAGCCTGAACAGCAACTCCTGGTTCCAGGAGCTAGTTCCACAAATGCCTTTCTTATTGGCAAAAGTGACACATATTCATAATTGAAAAGCAGAAACAGTTAGAATATTGTCTTGTGTCTCTGCTACAGTATTATTCATAAATAACAATAATAGGGACTGGGCTGGAGGATGGAAGGTGAGCAGGAGTCTTTTGGAACTAGCTCTAATAAGGATTAAAATGAAATGTGGTGTTGTATGATGCTATAATTGGCCAGTGCAATTACATTTTGTTTACCTTATGGTAATGGAATTTATTTTCACAGGTACACTTTGAGAATCATAAATGTTAAATGTACTGCAGAAGAGACCCTGACTGCACTGATGTATTTCCCTTGGACCTCTGTGGGCTTGGGAAGAATAGGGTTACATGCAAATGACTCTTGACAGGTTATGTGGCATTGATTTGTGAAAGGGGCTGCTCTTTCATTTTCTGAGTATAATTACAGAATCTCACTGTTTTCTTTTTCTGTTATTGATGGCTGAAGGGCTTTCATAGCTGTGAATTTCATCTCAGGAGAACTGTGATCTCTACCTTTCTAAATTGTGGTGACATGTTGCCATTGTCATTTGTACTAATGGCTTATACAGGTGGCAAGGAATCACTGCATGAATAAGAAAAGAAATGCATCTTCATTTTATTAATGAAAGCAGAAAAGGAGCTCATCTGGCTCCAGATTTATAGCTCTGAAGACTGAGGAACTTCAGGGTTGTTTAATTCAAATGGTGGAAATTTAATTTACTTTATACTGTCCTAGCAAACATATTCCCTACAGGAAGGCTCACGTTAGTCTGTTGGTCATTAGCACCAACTGATACTAGTACCAGTACTAATAATGTGGAAAATTATCTCTAGCACTTGGAGGTGTCTTTGATCTGGAAAGCCTGAGTCCAAATTTGGAGGAGGTTAAGAACTGAGATGTGGATGTAAATTTTCCATTACAGGCCCTCAGCAGTTTGAAAAGAATGTGGGTTTTTGTGGATGAGAGAGAACAAATTTTTAGTTTGGGATTTTAAAAAATTTCAGATAAATGCTTTGTTTTCTTTCTAGCAGCATCTGAGCATAAATAACTCAGGTACTTCTGTTTTCCTTGGGCTGCTTCAGCCCAAAGATCTACCAGACTTTGGGGAGGCTGAGTGACTTGACACCTGAACTCCTTTCCCCACCAGGCACTGACAGGAGCTGACAAGGAAAAGGTGACATGGGTACTTCAGGTTCTTGTTGCCACATCATTCTGCAAGGCGAGAGGAAAGGCTCTTTGACTGATAAAATCTGCATCCTCTTTGGTAGGTGAGCATAGTAAATGTGGTAAGATAAATAAAAATAAATCAATGTACGTCAAGTCAGCACCTTGCCACTGCTGGCCAAGCCCTCCTGCAGAGCTGCAGGAGCCCTTATCCTGCTGGTTTGTCTTGTTTGCACACAGGTCACCTCACACTGTGATGTGGTACAAAGTCATCTGTGTGCTTGGGGCTGCAGTCGGCAAATCCAGCCTGGAGCTGGCTGAAGGCCAGTGTGGGGATGGGCTGAAGTCAGACCTCTGCTTGGTGACAGTTCAGGACATGCTCATGCTGATTCTGGGCTGACAAAAATTGCACAATCCCCTGTGCATCTCTTCCCTTCTGATCCCTTGTGAGTCGAGCAAGTGGTTCCCAGAGTGAGAAAAAAATAGCAATATGTTTTGAAGAGCTCTTAAATAGTTTTATTTTTTACATTGCTTGCAAGTTACTGCTGTGCTTATTTGCCTATCAATTCATTTTCTCTTTGCTGGTACATTTAATCTATATTTAGCACATTTTAAGAGGACAACTAGATTGTACAGACAGAAAATCACACAGTAGGGTCTTATTTACTGTACTCTAATAACTGTGTTCATAAATCCAGCCTCTCTCTGGAAAACTCATATACCTGTCTTTTCTTTCTCCCCTTTGATTCCTGTCCTTGCCTCTCTCTCTGCTGACAGCTGGCAGTTGGAGTTGCACTCAGTACCTCTGAATATTATGGTCCATTTACTTAAATGTGGATGCTGATATTAAATTTAAGACATCCAAGTTTGACTCTTTTGTCTTACTTACATTTTTGTGGTGGTTTATTGTTTATACATTTAGAGCGAAAGACATTTCTGTGATATTAAGATTTATGCCAGACAGGAAAGCTGAGAGTGGATGTTTATCTGAAATGCAGTTTCCTCAGTTATCTGGGTTTTGAAGGGGTCTTTATATGTTAAAATGCACTTAGTCTGGCAGCTGATGACGTATTGAAAGCCTTTGCTGAAAAAATATTTTGTAGGATGTTTTTAAGGACATACACCTAATTTTAACTTTTATAATTTATAGCAATGCAGTTTTATAAAATTTGTAATAAAGTCTACATTGTATAATTAAAAATTAAATGCTACAATAAAACAATATGCAATTTACTCAAATATTTATTAGATATATTTTCAAAAAATATCACTTCACAGATCACCTGACATAAAGTAAAATTAAGAATTATGAAAATCAGGCATTTTTTTTGGACTCAAACTTCTTGTGACTAGAGTAAATGGTGAGGCAGAGGGAACTCATAGAATGGTTTGAGTTGGATTCCACAGAATGGATTGAGTTGAAGTTCATCCAGTTCCAACCTCCTTGCCATGGGCAGGGACACATTCCACTAGACCAAGGCTCAAAACCCCATCCAACCTGGCCTTGAACACTTCCAGGGATGGAGCAGCCACAACTTCTCTGAGCAATGTGTTACAGTGTCTCACCACCCTCACTATAAAGAATTTCTTCCTAACATCCAATCTAAACCTATCCTTATTCAGTTTAAAGCCATTTCTGCCCTGTCCTGTCACTACAGGCCCTTGCAAAAAGTCCCTCTCCTGCTCCCTTGTAGGCCTTTTGGGTACTAAAAGGTGTTATAAGGTCTCTTGGAGCCTTCTCTGCTCCAGGCTGATCAACACAACTCTCTCAGCATTTCCTCACAGAAGAGGTTCTACAGCCCTGTTGAGCATCTTAGTGGCCTCTTGTAGACTCGTTCAGTTCCAGATGGGCCAGACTGAAAGAACCTGAAACCAGGATTATGTCTTGAATGAGAAGTCCTACACTATTTTGTAGGTAGGCTGTGAAGTGGTAGGCCCACAGCTGCTCCAAAAACTTTCTATAATTTCTCTTGTATATGCAGAAAAAAGCTTGGACATGGAGTGGTACAGTTATTCATGGTAAATGTTGAGTACTGCCTTATTTCTCAAGATTTTTGTTATAATGTTTCTGTGTACTGAAGATCAAACAGCCATGGCTCTGCTTTCTACTTGAGTAGCTCTATCTTTGTTATCCTGTTCATAAAAAAAATGGAAAAAACAGAGTATATCAGCCCAATGGTGTGGAGAGAAGCTGGTGAAGGAGCTGGCAACTGCTCTGTACCATCCTTTGAGAAAGCCAAAGCCAAAGCATTTTTCTTTGCCATGGAGTACTAAATGTATAGCTGCTTTGGGGTAACTATTACATGTGAGATGCAGCTATTCCTGAGACTCAGAGGGATAAGGTACCTAAATCCATTAAACTAATTTGAAAACACCAGTCTAAAAAATTGCATATTGTTTTACTATTAGCACTAGTGTAGAGAAGTATTTCTCCTAGGTTACTCCTGGAACAGCAATGGTTGTTAAGCAGCTGATTTTTGTATGCTGCAGGGAGGGAAAACCATACTCTTTTATTAATATTCTGTGTATGCAAATATGCTTACTGCCATGTGAATGTTTTGATCATTCTATTAACCAAGCAATAAATACACAAAAAAGAGGTGGGGAACTGAGGTTGTATTTTTTTCTTGCCAACCTCTAAGATAATCTGTTTCATAGGGATATATGTAAAAAGTAGGCATAACTTTCAGTATCTTTCAGGTCCATCACCTGCTATTTTCCTTTGGTGGTCTCACCACACTCAGGGAGATAGATGGGTATATCAGAAAATTATCCACACATAATTTGTCTTATTTGGGCTCCAGTGACAACAGACTCTATGCTTTGGAAGAGCCTGGGGTTAGCATGGTGAGGAAAAGAAATAACTCCTTACTCTGAGGGCTTAGTTCTTTCCATGCAGCACAGAGGGCAGCTGAAAGCTGTGTGGGGAAACTAAACCGCTGAAGCATTTTGTGTTTAACGTGGCATGAGAATAAGGATGAGATGAGTTGCTCTTCCCCACTGCCAACCCTTGAACTTAAGATTGAAAGAAATCCTGATGGGATTATTTCAAAAAGTTCCCCTGAAGAAAGTGAAGAGGTTACAGAAACAAAATCTATTATCCATCATCCCGTCATTAACAAAGTGGAAGGACCGGCAGAAGAATTGTTGGCCTAAACTTGAGACGTCAGAAAATAGGTAAGAAAAATAGACTGGGGAAATATTCCCTGGGAAGGGGAAGGGATTGGATGGTACTGCTAGCCCTCTTCATCTCTCATTTTTAGGAGTCTATTATGTTATTTTGTAGAGTGAAGAGTGGTTGAAATGATTAATGGACTGCAGGGCTTGACGTGCGAGCAGGCGGCCAAACGAGTGAATGTGTGCAGCAAGCTCAGCTGCAGGGAGGGATTCCTGAGTGCTGCTGGCTGGGCAGGCAGGGGTGCTGCACCCTGCAATTTAAGGAGGTGTAATTAGCTGAAACAATACAACAGTTAGCCAAGAAAATCTTTCAACACAGCGTTTTATTGTGCCTACCTGTGATCTCTGCCAGCAGTGACAGCTCGCTCTGTGCCACTCAGCTGCAGTGCTGGCATGCATGGCACACTCACTCTCTCCCAGTCCATGCCACCCCTCAGCACAGTTCAGGGCATGTGCTCTGCTCCCCAGTCTGGCTCTGCAGCCCCCTTTACCACATCATGGGCTGTCCCCCACTAACCCCCAGAAAAGCCAAAAGGTGTGTTGCACCCCATACTGTGTATAAATGATGAGGGACCACAGGTCAAAGGGGAAAAATATTGCAGATGAAAAGAATAGGCTGGATTAGACAGAGAAGGTGCATAATACTAATTCCAGAAAGGTCTCTGCAGGTATGAGGGCTCTACTGACACCACCCCTGGAGGAACCAGCTAGGGTAGAAGGACTCCTCCTTCATGACCATCCCCTTCTACCTGCCCAGCCAGACCAGCTGCCAATTCAGCTGCAGAGTTGGAACAGGAATTGAGAGCAGCAGATGTTGCAGCCTGCTGAAAGCTTGCTGGTGGCTGAGTGTTTGAACTCCTAGAGAAGAGCTCTTGTGGAGATGGCCACTGGCTGACTGCAGGATTGCAGCACGCCATAATTTTGGATAATTTCAGTGTTTTACTGTGAAACTTCCTCATGGAGGAAAATGTATCAGGATCTTCCTAGCACTCTTTAAAACCACACAATCAAAGTTGGTCCTGCCTCTCCATTACCTTGCTGGAGTCTTGCTGAAGTGCTGCAGTGTTGTTGGTAGTGGCTTTGTCCTGTGCCATTTTGGAAAAGTGATGGGACTTTTTATATGTGTAGTTAGATTTGAGTCTATTTGATCCCTAAGCAAAGGAGAGAGGAAACGATATTGTGTGAGCATGTTCTGTCCAGGGAGAGGGGAGGGAATATATTTTTTTAAAAAGGAAAGAGAACATTATCTGGCTTTTTTACTTTTATCCTGACACAATCATGACCCATAAGCCCTTAGATATGAAATAAAACACGCACAGTTTACTCTTGCTTTAGGCCCACATTCTGTCCAAATAAATCTCACAGAATGTGAAACCACAAAAACTGCTCCACTGTGCCACACCAGAGGCTCAGCTGCTCCAGCAATACCCTTTAACATTGCCCCATTATAGCTTATAGAAAGGTTTCTTATCCACATAGTGGGTTTCAACAATGGCATAATGCTGTGTTTCATTTTACCCTCTGCCTTATGCTGCTAATTTTTAATAGTCTCTTTGTCATTCTGGCCACTGCTGAAGATTGCGGTGAAGTTTTCAGAAAACAATCTAGTGTGAGGCACTGCTGGTTATGTAAAGTTGTTCCTCACTGTGTTCATTGCTTGGCACTTGTTAACTCTTAATTTTGTCTGTGCTCCCTGTGGCTGGCTTTGGTTGATTGCAGGTTCTGTGAGATGGGCACCAAGCAGGGTGCTGGACCTGCCTGTGATGCTGCATGATGGCAACTAAATTATTTGGTTTTTTCTTTTTCTCTATTTGCTGATGAAACTAATTAACTTGATAGAAATGTGATAAAATAATATATTAATGTCATTGTAAATCTGTTTTATTCTTCTTTCTAAAAGCTGTGATGTTCATCTCCAAGGTAAATGAGTATGGTATTTTATTCTGCATAGCAAAAGACGTGGTGGAGATTGCAACAGTTGTGTAATTTTAATATAAATAGGGTCAGCTGTACATAGTTTGTCTGATGCTCCTGTTTTACTTCTCTTTTTTATTTTACCTCCTTAGACCTCGTAGTTATTCAGTGATTTTTTTTTTTTATTAAATTATTTNTGCCAGCATGGCCTGATGTTGGATGGTAACCTCTGTAAACTTCCTCATAGAGCTTTCTTTTTTCTGAGAAAGGTGAGACAAATTAAGAGTGGGTCCTTGTCAGGACTGACAAACCCCCTCACTCTAACTAGAATTAATTGTAGGGCCTTTTTTTTTGGTGTTGTGGACATAGAGCATGCATTTCTCTCAGCTATATTGAAGTGTTTGGTGTTGGAAGATACATCTGAATTATTTCCCTTAAGATCTCTTTATAGTTGATTGAAAGAAATAAGCACTCTCAAAGGTGCAATTTGCCTCATATTGAAGGAGACATCTAGCACGGGGTGCTGAAGTGCATCCTATTGCCTGGTAAGAATGAGACAAGCCTTGACATTGGGTCAGATAGTTCCCACTCAGAGACACTGGCACTTGGGCTAAGGTGGCTGATCTGTTTTGTGTAGCTGGACACAGAGCAAGCAGCGTCTCCCAGTTCCTGTGCTGGGCCTGGGAAAGGCTTCTCCTCCCCTATCCTGGTATATGCAAAAGCTCAGTGGCAGTGAGAGCTGCTGGGAAGGGCAGAACAGATTCCTCTGAATGAAGTCAAACCATTCAATGTGCAGAAACACAGCATCCCAAGCTGGTCCAGCCTTTGCAGTGCTGGGGTGGGACCCTGCACAGAGCTTTCTGTGGGTGTTGGAGGGAAGATATTGCGATGGCAAAGCACTGAGTGTTCTCCACGGGTGGGCTACTTGACCAGCATGCCAATCAGCCTTTACCCCTGGAACAGCCACTCCTAATTCCTCTCGGGAAGAGCTGATGGGTTGGCTGGAAATGTTTTAAGGTATGTTTGGCTTTCTGGAATTGCTTTCACAGACCAATTTCTTTTTCATGGGGTCTCATGTGAGAATAAACTCATTAGCTTTCTGGTATGATTCCCTGAATGGCTGACTCATGAATTCTTCTAAAGTTTCAAATTTTCCTGTATGTAGCACATCAGATTTTGCTGGTAAACTGAATTTAGCCTTCTTTTCAGTCTTTGTTTAGGTTTTTTATCTAATTTATGCTGGTGCTTCTCATTTTTTGCTTCCTCTGCTTGATGTTCCCAAAGATGTGATTGCGCCTGAAGTTACAGCTTCTTGGCCTGTTAGAAAAAGAAATGAATTTGCCCCAGTAAATTACGAAGCTAAAATTCATATGATAATACTTTCGCTGATTGGTTATAGTCTTCCATTATGAAAAACTCAATAAAATCTTAATTAGAAAAAAAAAAAAAANTCTTTGCAGCTTCCCAATTCTTTAGTTGTCAAAATGACAAGCACTCAGTGATTAATTAAAACCTTGATTTTGCTCTGTTATTGTTCGTCTTCAGTCAAATACAAATTCTTATGTATTCCAGAAAATAATAAATATTCCCCAAATGCAGGTTTCTAAACTTTAGATCAAGGAAAACCTTCATTTATTTTTCATTATTAAT